>JAQPPZ010002498.1:600000-1005000 GCA_028583015.1 Wollemia nobilis
TTAATCAAATTATATCTACTGCTAGGGTTTATGGAAACAATAAATTTTTATTTTGAATGCAATCATGAACTTGCAAGATAGATTTTTTAGATTCCAACAATTCTTTCTGACCACTATTTGTTCTATCAGACACTAAATATGTTATTTCTTTCGCCTATATATACTGTGATCCCTATTTGCTTAAAATGCAACTTCAAACTCTCTCTTTCTCTCTCTCTTTACACACACACACACACACACACACACACACACACACACACACACACACACACATAATATTATGAGCATGTACAAAGTTTGAAAACCAAGAATAAGCTTCCCTTCCTAAGTAAGTCCAAATTTCTATTTTCCATTTTGTCTTAGATAAAATTTAAAGATTCTATCAACCATTTCCTAGCATCATTCTCATCCTTTCTAGTGAATATATGTAACTCTATGTCCCCCAATTGTTTTTTCTCCAAAGCAACTAGGGTTTTAAATAACCAAAAATTTTCAAAAATAAAATTTCTCAAATCTCATCTATTCCTTTCAATAAATAATTAAATATGTACATTTTCTTCAAAACAAAACAAACGACAATTTATTTGCTTACTCGGATTAAGAGATATGAACTTTTCTCTTGATTTTTTTTTTGTCTAACCCAAAAATATCATAAAATCCCATCTTCAAACAATTATAACTCCCTCAATACTCATCAGAATTTAATAAGTGAATATTAATTTTTGTAGTATTAAAAAAAATCTACAAAATGATTCAAAACTATTTTGAAAATAGTTGCTCAAAAATTTGATATAAAAATTTTCTTTTGAAAAAAATTAGCATAAATAATCCAACTTCAAACAACCATAAATTTCAAAATATTTAACAAATGAACAGTCATTTTTGTAGTACTCAAAAAAATCTACACAATGGTATAAAAATATTCTAAAAGTGACTACTAAAAAATTGATATGAATTCTTTTTATTTTGAAAACTTGTGCAGCCAAAAAATAACATAAATAACCCAACTTCAAACAACCATAACTTCCTCAATACTTATTAGAATTTAACAAATGAGCAATTATTTTTGTAGTACTCAAAACAATTTGCATGTTAGAACAAAAATATTCTAAAAAATGACTGCTAAAAAAATATATGGTCCCCAAGATGAGATATTTTTCTAGAAAAATGTGCCTTAGCCCTGCAAAAACAACTCAACTTTTCCAGAATTGCTACTCTGATACCAATTGTTATCAACCTCCATTCTCATTAACAATAAATCATTTTTATGATATGCAAAAATATCAAACATGCATCCACAAATAAATTTTGCAATAATAATCCACGCAATAGAATAAAGATAGATAATACCCTTGAGGTAGGAAAAACACCAAATATTATTCCTGAAGGAAGGAATCACTCCAGAAGATCACCTCTCCACGATCTAATACTATTACAAGAATAATTCATATGGATTTCTTTTATAATTGGGGGTATATATTTTTGTATACAAGTATGCGATGGTTCACCTTCTATGAATTACAAAGTGCATAATATTATAATATGGCACTATGTTATATATTATTATAATTTTATGTGTGACCCATGCCATAATATAATATTATATTATATTCCCACATTCATATCCCTAGGTACCTAGCATTAATGAACATCAATATCCAACATAATATGTAGGGGCCACCAAACCCTATCTTAATGTACCACAAGGTATGCTAAATCAACCTCTGCCTAAGATGCTCTCAAATCAAAATGTGATCTAGAATTTTTAAATTATGCATATGCAATTGGGATCCTTGAATCTCACATCCCCTCTAAGGGTTATTCTACATAACAATTTCAACCATTGTCATTTAATCTACAATCTCCTCAATAGATCCAAGGAGGTCAAAACCAATAAGCATCTCCCAATACACTCTTTCTACTAAATACAATTTGTCCTAACCAAGTATCCTTGAATCCAACTCTAATATAGAATCCTAATCAACAATAGTTTTCCCAAGGACCAATGGCCCCTCAAAATCAATAAATAATTTCAAAATTGTAAATGACGCCAATCATACAACTGTAAGGTATGCAATCTATCCTTAAAATTAGATGCCATATGTCTCACATGACCTTCTAACTCACAGAAGGTGAACCACAACATTTCTATATGGGTGACCTTCCATATTCAATATGGTGGATTTCTAACACACCAATTCTTGTATAAAGAGAGATGCACCCCTGATTGTAAAAAAACATGAGTAATGGATGCAATGTTATAGCCTCACATCTCTTCTCAGAGATTGCTTGCATTGTACTTTGTTTATAAAATTATTCTATTATTTTGCTTATATATCTATGTTCTGATTTGTTATACTCGGTTACTTTTGAATTGCACTCTTTCATGATCTTCTTTAACTTGAAATTCTAAGTTTTAGATCAGTGGTATTAGAGCAGACTGTCTTTTGAGTGTATATCCATAAAAACAAGATCTAGACATCGAAAGTTTGGGTATCTGATACGATATCCCTTTAATTACCTCCCTTGTCGTTCTAAACGATCCAAGGTGAGAACCAGAATGGACAACAATGAGATAATTGATCATTTTAAGGAGATGTTGAATGAAGTCTTGTGAAATAGAGGAATGAGATGATGGATCGATTTGTCTAAATTTTTCAACAACTCCTTGTTGCAAATTTTGCAACCTCCTTTGCACCTCTTACTATGCTAGCACAATTAAGTGCTCCCACACCTTTTAAGGTGCAGGTGAATTTTGATATTCCTATATTTGAAGGAAAAATTAATTTTGATGCCCTAGAAAATTGGTTGGATCAATTATCATAATACATATCTGTAAATAAATTCATCGATAGTGAGAATATCACTTTTGCGCTCCTAAAAGATTTGTTACCTGTTCAAAATTAATGGGAAGCATATTGTAATAGGGTTACGAAAGAGAATGAAGATGAAGTAGTGTTCACATGGGATTATTTCATGGAGGCTATCAAGGAAGAATACTATCCCATGGGAGCCTATGAAGACCAATATATGCGATGGCAACAATTGCATTAAGGCAAAGACCAATCTATTCAAGATTATATTGATGCTTTCCAATCCATGGCAGAAAAATTAGGTGTTCAAGATATAGAAAGACATCAAATCTTGAAGTACCACAGTGGGATGCAATGGTACATTATAGAGCACATGGACATTTTCGAATTCAAGACATTGAGAGAGGCATATAAATTTGCTGTCAAATTGGAGAAGAAAGACAAAAACAAAAATAGAAAATGAGGAGCAAATAACAAAAACCCAAACACTAAGTAATAACCAAAGAAAGGCAAGAATGACTGTCCAAAGAATTAGGATAAAGGGGGTCAACCCCAAAATCAAAAATGGAAACAAAAAAAGACTCAAAAAAAGAATCTCTAGAAGGCCAAGAGTGGCAAATGGTTTGATTATCACAAGAGTAACCAACATTCGAGAGAGGAGTGTCGAGCACTTCAATCATTGTTTGTTGAGTTGCAACCCTCTACATCCACTGCACCATCGCCTCCACATCCACATCCCGAGGATGGAGGGAAGCGAATCGTACAAACTGAACCAAATGTGACCATTGCCATCACACATGTTGCACCAGAGGAGTCATAAGAGGAGGAACGCTTGTCTCACTCACAAATGTAGGTCAAGGGTAAGCCATTACATTTGATTGTTGATAGTGGGAGTCAAAAGAATCTAATTTTTGCTCAGATGGTGAAGGATTTGAATGTGCCTGTCACACCACACCCACAATGATAGTTATGAAATGATTCATTTTTTAAAAATTCGCCAAGTCCACACCCGAGTTAGCCCTCTTGGGTTTTTTGACTTGACTTGGCTAGTTTTTCTGGACTCACGTTTTTTTTTTAACTTGCGAGTCTAAGAAAAAAAACTCAGCTATGGCAACGAAAATACAAAAAAACATCATCAAATGTTTTTTCCCCCTAAATCGGCCTCCTTTTTGCTATTTTCACTTGCAAAGAGAGCAAATAGAAGGTGAAATCAGGCCCAAAAAACACTCATTTGCATTCTAAATGTAATGACCCATTTTTGGATTTACCTTGTATATAAGTGTGGTGTGATGTGCGGTGTGTAATTTGTGAGTTTGGTGTTATTTTCATTAAGTGTGATGTTATGTTCATTTAGTGTGGCTTTTGATAGGGTAAAGTAAAATAAAATAAAATAAAATAATAAAGGGAGAGATATAAGGGTAATGTGACTTAGGGGTGTTTTAAATATTAAAATAAAGTGCTAGGAGACATAAGGATATAATTTAATATTTAATGGGTGCTTTAAGTCATTTTAGGGTTTCTCCTCTCAGTGAAGGATTATAAAATTTTATCTATAAAAGGGGACTTGGGGGCTCATTTGCACATTATTGAACTCATTTTTCTTCTCTACTTGTATTTGGCTCTCAAGCTGAAACAAAACCCTCTTGTGGACAAAACCCTGCAAGAGATCATCCAAAGGATGATAACTCTCTTGGATTGGAGGCTAAGGACGAAACCACTTAAGTCTTTCAGTGGTAAATCTACCCAGGATTTACAATTGTGCTTATTGGATCAGTTTCATGGAGACTATGGAGAACTAGGGCTTATCACACAGGTTGAAGTTCATTGTGAAGAAGTCTAGGGAGAGCATTGTTCTTCTATTGCACATTATACTAATTTATGGCCTTCCATTAGCATTGTAAGCACAATATACCCAACAAGCTTGCCGTTAGCCATCACAAGGGTTTGGTGTGAAGTTTAACATTCTTAGGGGCTACCGCCATACACTACAGATTCATATATCCTCAGTGCTATCGTTGGCATATCTCACATTTCCATCTACAGCCAACTAATATTGACATTCAATCACATATTTAAGATCTTTCAGTTAGTATTGACACTCAGTCACAGTTTTGAGACATTCCAGTCACAAGGAACAATCCTCGTCAGCCATAAGAAATATGTACAACATACTTCTACTTGTGAACTGTGAGTTTCAACTCCATATGTATTTGCTCTATTTTCTAGAACAATGAATATCAAACCCTCTTTGCATAGTATTGTGTTTGCTATTTGATTTCTATTCTCATACGGATGCTTGCAAAGTGTTTGAAGTAATGCCAATGCTATGTGAATGAAATGCAAACTGTTTGTCTCAATGTCAATGAACTACGAATGTGTTACAAACTGTTTGACAAAATGCACCTGCACATAAGCTTGATGAAAAATTTAGAAAGATACATCTCACTAAACCCAAAATTTTCCTAGTTTTCAAGAACTTAACAACCACCCAATAGTTACATTTGAGGTAATAAAACAAGAACAAAAAGGAAGGCTAATGCCACAAGGTCCACCTGATTACAAAGGATCAAAGATGAAGGGAAAAGAAAAATTAGTTAGCAGAGTAAAGGGATAAGGTCAAAGAAGATAAACTGTGGAAGTTGAGACCAAAAGGGTAGACACCATTAAGAGGAATCTAAACCAATCTTGTATGGAGTTCCATGGCAATATGTCCCACCCCATGCAAAGTGTAACACCTTCAATAATCAAGAGCAAAATTTCCTTGCACTTCCCTGTAATATACATTCTTTAGAACATTCATCTAAACACTAGGCCTAGAGCAAACCAATGCTTTCGAAATCCTAACCAACATAGGAAACATTCAACATGTTTGAGGCAACTCAAAGGCATCAAGAATTAGGCACAAAAGATTGGAAGAGTACAGTGCTTAGGCCCTCTCACAATCCCAATGAGATTATAAGACACAAAATAACAAGAGGCCATTTGAAGAAGCACAAAATGTCCTTGAGGTTTATTTCTAAGGAAGTCAAGTTGACTAATAATTGTGATATGTAGTTTTACCCTTTGAAGGATAATATACTATCCATACCCTGCCAGATAATAGCATCAACCATATTCAATGTTGGTTTAAGTGTTGCACCTATGTATGGCCACAAATCTAGAATGAGAGATAACGTGACTTGAAGGATTTTATATCAGTAGCCACTAGCCCATATATAACCATTAGTCTATGGAAGGCATCCCTTGGTACAACCACAATCTAAGAACCATGGAAATTAGAAGGGATATGTACCAATCCTATGTACTCTCTTTGGACTTTGACTCAATATGAAATATTAACAAACACTACATATTCCTCAGGAGGAAATAATTACAAATAAACATGTTCAATGACAACAAAAGGACTTGTAAATGCTCCAAGATTGAATCTAACAACCACTCAACAATTACATTGATGTGTGTTTTGTCACTTTCATATGTAGTTACAATATTAATTTTGGATTTGTATAATGTTAATGAATTGTGATATGCATGAAAAAAAACTTTTGTCCAATGAAAATTTGTATTTTCTTCATTTTTTTTTTGCCAATTTTTTTTCGAGTTTTTTTGACGAGTCTGAGTCAGAGTCAAAAATTTGCTTTGTTGATTCCATGCTGAGTCCCTTGGATAGATGACTTGCTGGACCAGGTGTAAAGTTCTTCACCAAAATTGATCTCAAATATAGCTATCATCAAATACCCATAGAGCCCACTAATGTATGGAATATTGCATTCAAATCCAAGGAGGGTTTATTTGAGTGGTTGGTTATACCTTTTGGCTTGACCAATGCACCTGCCACATTCATGAAGATGATGGATGACATCCTACATCCTATACCAACTCATTTGTGGTAGTCTACTTAGATGACATTCTCATCTATAGTAAGACATGGGAGGAACATTTACAACATGTTTGATAGGTACTTCAGATTCTTCGAAGACACAAGCTATATGCTAATTTGGAGAAGTGCTCATTTGGCATGATGAAGATTCAATACCTTGGGTATATTGTTGACAAAGAGGGAGTCCATGTTGATCCTAAGAAGATTTAGGTAATTAGAGATTGGCCTACCCCAAAGACTCTAATAGAGCTTCACAGCTTTTTGGGTCTTGCCAATTTCTATCGAAGATTTGTATTGGGGTTCTCACACATTGCTTGGCCACTACACCAAGTGACCAAAGGAGGTGCCAAATCCAAGTTCCATTGGGGAGATACACAACAGAGGGCATTTGAGAGGTTGAAGGACCAATTGTGTTCAGCTCCTACACTTTCCCTACCTGATCTGCATCAACCTTTTGAGGTAATGATTGATGCATCAGAGTACGCATTGGGAGTTGTCCTCACACAACATGGGCATCCAATTGCCTATCACAGTGAAACATTCAATGAAGCAGTTCGAAAATACCCCACATACGACAAAGAGCTCTATGCCATTGTCCAAGCATGTAAACAATGGAAGCACTACATCTTGGGCAAGGAAACCATCATCCATACAGATCACAGACCTTTGGAGTTCATTCAGACGTAGAGTAAGCTAAGGAATGAAAGACATCAAAAGTGGGCCACATATCTGCAATAGTTTCATTTGATCATCAAGCACAAGAAAGGGAGTGCCAATTCAGCAGCAGATTGTTTGAGCCGACCTCCAATCATAGCACTCACCACCATTCTTGATTCTTGTGGGCATGATACTTCCAATTGGTCCACCTTGTATGAAGTAGATTCTGATTTTGCAGATGCATACCAAGCTCTTCGTGTGGGTAAGCATGTTTCTGATTTTTATTTGCAAGATAACCTCCTCTGCCACATGGGACATATTTGTGTACCAGCTAGTGAGTGCTCAAAGATGATTTGGGAAGCACACTTCAGCAAAGTAGCAGGTCACTTTGGGGTGGAAAAAATATTGGCAGTTCTTCAAAAGTACTTCTATTGGCCCAAAATGAGGAATGATGTCGAGAGGTACATCAAGTCATGTACCCTCTACGTTGTTGCCAAACCAACCAACAAGAAGCAGGGACTGTATACACCATTGCCAGTGCCATCCAAGCCTTGGGAATCCATCTCCATGGATTTCCTCTCAGGTTTGCCCACATCTAAGCATGGTAATGATTGTGTTTTTGTAGTAGTTGATCATTTTTCAAAAATGGCTATCATGATTCCTTGTAAGAAATCCATTTCAGCTGAGGAGACTGCTAAGCTTTATTTTAGTCATGTGTGGCTCAACTTTGGCTTGCCAAAGTCCATTGTCTCTGATAGGGATAGCAGATTTTTGAGCATTTTTTGGTCCACCCTATGGAGCATGATGGACACCAAGTTGACCATGTCCACAGCCTTCCATCCTTAGACTGATGGCCAGACAGAAGTTGTGAATCGATTGATTGTACATCTTCGAATGTACAATTCCAAGCATCCATGCACATGGGATGAGAGCCTCCCCTACATTCAACATGGGTACAATCGAGCTCTGCATAGCTCTACCAAACACAACCCATTTCATGTCTGTTTTGGGTTCCAACCCTTGGCACCCACTGATGTAGCTCTCCCTGTGCAACCCATGGAGTACTCACCTCATGGACAAAAAGAAGTAGAAAAGGCAGCACGGTTTGTGGAACAGATTCAGCACATCCAACAAGTCCATGACCTCTTGGAAAAGACAAATCAGAAATACAAGCAATGCCATGACCAACATCGGGTCCCACATCAATTCAAGGTTGGAGATAAGGTATGGTTACGTCTTTAGAAAGAGAGACTTGTAGGACCCCATAGGAAGATCAGACCTCTTTGCTATGGACCATACACCATCACCAAGAAGGTGGGAGAAAATGCCTTTGAATTGAATCTTCCATCTTATCTTGGTTTGCATCCAATCTTCAATGTTGAACTTCTCAGGCCCTATCATCCACCTCTGTTGGACACTTTTGTAGTAGCAAAACAATTGGACATTGAAGAACTCAATCCAGACAGTTTAGCACCAGTGGAGGAGGATCAGATTGTTGACACATGGACTAAGACCACTAGAAGGCAGTCCATTCAGATGTACAGAGTGGTCAAGGCAGGACAACTTGGTCACCAAGGGGAATGGCTCACAAAAATCAGATAAAGAAACAATTTCTGCACCTAATGTCAAAAGTTGATGCAATGGGGACCATTGCTTTTCAAGGGGGGATGAATGATCCAGGCATGTGACCTTTTTGGGGCATGGCTTTATGCTCGAAAATGCTCGAAAATCTATTTTTTGATCCTAACCACATTGTTAGGGGCATAACTTTGTGCTCAGGACTCTATTTTGATCCATTCAAGAAGCGTTGGAAATATTAGAGAGAACAACAATTTCAGCATAGGACAACTTTGTGGAAAAAAATGCTTTGGAGGCCCTAAAAAATGCAAAACAAAATACTTACTAAAAATAGTAATTTTCTATTTTTAGATTTTCGTAGCCAAAATGCATCTCTAGCCATGTTGACACATCAATAGAAGACAAAACACAAAAGGACAAGTCATATGTATGTAATTTTCATTTAATATGCACTTTGTAACTCATGGAAGGTGAATCACCACATTTCCATATGGGTGACCTTCTAACTCATGGAAGGTGAACCACCACATTTCCATATGGGTGACCTTCCATATTCAATACGGTGGATTTCCAACACACCAAAAATATTGTATAAAGAGAGATGCACCCCTGACTGTAAAAAGCATGAGTAATGGATGCAATGTTATAGCCTCACATCTCTTCTCAGAGATTGCTTGCATTGTACTCTATTTTTTGAGCAATAAAATCATTCTGTTATTTTGCTTATATATCTGTGTTCTGATTTGTTATACTCTGTTATTTCTGAATTGCACTCTTTCTTGATCTTCCTTAACTTGAAATTCTGAGTTTTATATCAATTATAAACATCATTCAAAACCGATAAGTTTTGATAAGTTATATGCACCATCATGTATTTTTCAACAGCCTTAACGAGACTTAGAGTAGGGGGAAAGAGACATTTATGTGGGTTTGATTTCTTTGTGTAGGTGTCATATAAACATTTTGAAGCTCAAGACTCAAATGTTTCTTTGGCATAAAACACAGAAGAGTGTTTAAAACCCATATATAAAGACTGGAATTTTTATTCCTATACTTGGTTTTGTTAGCTGACTTAAATAATCAAAATGGACATTCTAAACTCTTTATAGAAGACAATCTCATAAATGGACAAAAAGTTCTAGTTGTATTATTAAAAACTTTGTACTAGTTTTTCATACCCAATGTGACTCTTATTTAAAATCAACATAATAAGCATCCAAATGAAGACGTATGTTTAGTTTTTTTAAAGTCAGTTCTTATGTTTAGGGTTTTTGAACATATGTTAGACATATCATTTCATTCTTTATAACAACAAATGTCAAGAAGTATGGTATCATTTTTTTGCCCTGCATTTGGATAATTTTCACATGATAAACATGTTAAGTTATTTGTAATAAGGATGCATCTAAGTAGAGATAAAGCAGTTTATATCTATGGTGATTTAGTAAGGCATGTACTTAGTGCTCAAAAGGGGAAAGAGACTTCAATTTTTTCATAGAAAAATGCAAATGATAAGAATGACCCCTAGAAATACCAAAATAAAAAGATGGGAACTTTAACCTTTGATGCAAGTAACTTTCCATAGGCATTAATTGTGTTTGCATGAGACCATATTAAATGTGGAAAAATCTAGATTACAAGCTCCACATGAAGATGAAGAGTTGGAAACTATACCGAAATATTATTGAAAAGACTCAAAAACATGCTTAACACTATTGCTACTTAAAAAAACATGATAATCTTCAAAATACCCAAGTAGACTAGTAAACATCTTAGGTAAAATCAAAAAGATATATGGAATATATGGTCAATTTGACACTTAATAATGTGAAGAATGATACCAAAACTGTGACCTAGTAAGTGGCCAATGATATCATTCCATTGTAGAATAGTATGGATCTGTTCATTCAAGTATATACCAGTATAGAAAGATGAAGGAAGGCATTTCAAGGCATGGCATCTAAAGAAGAAAAATAGTCACAACATAAGCTTTTTGATATTAGACCTCAAATTCCACAAGCTTTATTTCAAAATATTGTTCTAGTGAAGAAACAATCAGGACTTGAGAGCATTTGGAAATGGATAAAATTGTTCTATTGACATATAAATGATTATTTATCTAGATTGCTTTAGCTATTATTAAAAATACAATTTTTTTTCTTGAGAAAAAGGGGTTGTACTGGGGTCCCCCACCCTTGAAAAATCACAAATCTCTCTTTTAGAGCTTGAGAGTTTTCAAACATATTCAATTCTCATCTCAATTGAGATGCTATAGCTAGATATCTACATCTTTTTTCAAAAAAGTTAAAATTTTTGATATTCATTTTTTGGGTCTTCTTCAATTTTCTTTGTAAATACAAATATTCAACATCCTTCTTCTTGAAAATTTCCAATCTTGTTCATCCATCCATCCAAGTGAAATATTGATTAGTGGTGGTCTTTGATGATGCCAAGCTGCCATTGTGTCACTTGAATATCCATAACTGCTCTGTTGGCTCCATGCTTCTGTTGCTTTGCTTTGATATTTTGAACGGTTGGTCCTATTGTTCCTTGATGCTACTACACCCCTTTGAAATCTAGAACCACTATGTTTTTTCTGCCAAACATTGCCATACTTGATGCCTTTCTAACTCCATGTAGATCTATAATATTGATGCCTTAAGCCATGCCTCCAAGATTGTTGTCGCTTAGGGTGGTGTGGGTGCCGATATGCTACAACCTTAACTTGACATTCTATTTTATTTGATTCTTCAACAATTTGTTTCTTTATTTTAAATTCTTCTTCACAATATTCTCTCTTATGCCCTTCTTTTGGTGTGTCCTTGTGCACTTTTGATAAGGCTTCCTTGGACTTTGTTGTTGCTTCTTCCATGGACTCTATTGTTGTTGCTACTGTAAATTCAACTTTTGAGTCTTTTGTTGGTTCTTCAACTTGTTCCCTTGCCATAATTGCTTCTTGCTTCTCCTTGGATCCTTGCTTCTTAAGATTTTCCTTTTGAATGCAACCATGAACTTGCACATTGTCATATGTATTTTTTTCTTCTATTATATCCTCTTTATTCATTTCTTTTAGTTCTTTGAAGCCTTTTTATTTCTTCTTCATATCCTTTGATGGTGACCTTCAAACTAGCTATCTTTTTATATGGGTCCCACTAACTCAAGAATGCATGCTCCATTTCGTCCCAAGTGTAATTATAATTCCTTTCCTTTTTAACACTTTCCCACCAAACATAAGCTTCCTCTCTTAAAATTTTCATAAGTTGAATTTTCCAGAAATGGTCACTAAAATATAGATATCTAAACTTCATCCACCATTCTTGAGCATCAATGTCATCCTTTCTAGTGAAAACTAGTAACTCCATGATCTCAACCCAAAAAATTCCTAAAGCAGCTAGGGTTTTGGGAAGAAAAAAAAACTAGGGTTTTTCAAAAAAATTCAAATCTCCTCTATTCCTTGCTATCAACAAATAATTCTATAGATTTTCTTCAAAAAAAATTAAACTACAACTGATTTGCTTACCCTGATTGATAGATATATCTGTAATTTTTTTTTTGTGATTTGAAAAAATCCTCACTATTCTTGTCCTAGACGACTGACTTCATAGGGTTGTATCTTCCTCAATACTGCTCGAATTCCTTCATATGACCACTCATTTTAAAGCTGCTTGAAATTTTGCACAAGTTGGTCCAAGAATCATCTATTATTAAAAATTCATTTACTTCAATGAAATGAAGGAATATTGTGAGGACATGGAAGATTTAGTGAATGATTCAAAACGAAAATGTTTCTTAGGTTGCATTGGCCTACCTCTTGCCTCTAGCTTCATAGTCTATACACTCTGTATGACCATTGTTCTCAAGATAAAGCGCCTTGTCATCGTGGACTTATTCCATATAATTGGAAAATAAATAAATAAAATTAGATATAAAAGCCCTTTTTTAAGTCAAAAGTTGTTAATCCAAGGAAAGCCCCAATGTAATAGGAAAGGCTTAGTTCAGCTTAGCCACTCATAAAGACACCAGCAAAATTGTGAACCAAAATGTTCATAGCAAAAAAACCAAGGAAAAATCCAAACCAAACATTTCTAGCTATGGCCTTTACTGAATCATTAGAACTTGAATTCTTATTAACATTTGAGGAGAAGATCAAGAATATCATTACTAAACAGAAGATTCATAGGGAAAATAGAAAACATAGATAAATTCCATAACTACTGTCTGAACTGGGATTCACAACTCAGGTTTAGTGATGGGCCACAATGATGCAATTCTTAGAAAATGTAAGTTCTTCTGTGATAAAACCTTGTTCATTGTCATCTTTACCCAGTGGATTATATGTTGCATTTGATCATCTTTTCTTTTTCAATACACTCATGCTTTCTTATTAATAACTTTGATTTCAATCTTCTTCACCTGCAATTCAGGTTGGAACAAAGTTGGAGATAAAAGTTGGAGACAAGTTTTAAGGGAAGGGCAACTAATTTTGTGACTGCTGCTGGCAAGTACACAGAGGCTCTGGCATAGTGGGTTGTGTCTCACTTTCTTGGTTTAGCCTTTGTTGTAGGCCTTGAAAAAGCTTTTTACAGATGGTAAATTTTCTGATAAAATTGTTCTTAATAACAATTCTTTTTTTTTAAAGCGAAAAACCCCTTGCGAGGCTGCTTAGTCAGAGACCATGAACAGGGGGTTCTACACCGTCAAAGTCACCCGGGAGTCGCATCCGACCCTGCCCGCACCAACATTATCAATTGGATTTTGGATACCCAATTCAGCTTTTTGGTAGGGTGGAGATTTGAACCTGGGACCTCCCTTGGAGGATTGCCCTCTCCTCTTCAACTCACCTACAACAATAACAATTCTTTTATGCTTTGTCTTTTCCTTACATGTATTCCTGGACGGGAGCGGTATTTTAAATACTAAGTCTATTCATTTATGAAGATATTTTTAAATACCAAATCAATTTATTAATCAATGGTCATTAATGAAGGTATTTTTAAATACCCCATTTAATTCATTAGTGAAGGTATTTTAAATACCCAATCAATTTATTAATTATGGGTAACTAATGAAGGTATTTTAAATACCCCATTTAATTCATTAACGAAGGTATTTTTAAATATCCCATTTAATTCATTAACGAAGGTATTTTTAAATACCCAATCAATTTATTAATTATTGGTCCTTAATGAAGGTATTTTTTACCTTATTTATTTCATTAATGAAGGTCATTAATGAAGGTATTTTTAAATACCCAATTAATTTTTTTTAAAAAACGGGAATTATTTTGAATATGAGAAGCGGGAATTATTTCGTGAGGAGCGGGAATTATTTCGAAAATGGGAAGCGAAATCAAGAATATGTTTCTGCCTTGGTTCGTCTGCCTACCTTGGGAAGTGGTTATTTGCTGGGGACCGTTGGGATGCATCTCAAATGTCCGGTGGGATTATACCGGAGTTAGATGTTGTGTTGTAGAACTACCTCAGCTCTCTCACAGGTCTTCTCAAATCTCTCGACCCTTTGGATCCTGTGGTTTGTGGTGCCGGTTTATGCAGTTACTGTTTTGTTTTGGTTAGTGTTGTAGTACAGTTTCTGTACTCTTCTGTTTAAGTGCTGAAGTGCACTGTTTTGGTTTGTTGTCTTCTTTCGATTGTAAAAGGTTTTGGGGCCCTTTCAAAACCCTCTTTCTAATTGGAGCAGAGTTTGGAAAAGAGGTATGTGCAAATAAGTCAAGTTATGTGCAAAAGATGAGATTTTTCCGTATTGTGCTTTATTGGTTTTCTTAATGATATGCTAGAGTAAGGTCTATTTTTACTTCTAGTTAAATTAAAATGATAATTATAAGAGGCGTAATAGATTCTATACAAAATTTTGGTACTAAATACTGTTGAAATCATAAAAATGACTCAAATGTGTTCTGTTTTTCATCATCTAGTCGAAGAACCTGTAGCTAACTTTACTTCGAGTTATGCTTCAAAAAATAATTATTTAACCTTTATTGGTCAGCCTGTGAAAAATGATCCTTACTTATATGTTAAGAATGATTTGAGATGCATTTTCTTGCCAAGTTTTGTTTGAATCCTAGTGGCATGACCAAGTTAACATATAAGCTATGCACAATATGAGGGTCTTCTTCATGATAGTATGACATTCCAGATGTCCTTAAGTTAATATCATCATTTTTTTTGTTCTATTTTGAATCTTCTATGGAACTTTATCACATGTGCTTGTACCATTGTACCTTTTTCATGAATGCTTTGGATGCATGATGGGCCAGTTTTATATGCCAAGACTGAAAATTTAAAATTATACTGATAGATTCCCATGAAGTTTCAGGTTCTAAGTGTATTGTTATACTGGCTGTGTTTGTGGTCTTGTGATGTAAAAGTTCTTCATGACTCCATTGCATATTGCTACTATCCTACTTAAACAAGTTAAAGAGGCTACTGGGCTGCCAATACTTTTAGTAGGAGGAAACTGAAACCTAATCTTGCATCATGCAAGTATACTCGGAAATGCATGCAAGTGCTATGATAAGGGCACTTAATATGATGATGGATTTTCAAGTTTTTTTTGTTTTGAAAGGTGTCTGCCAAATAGTTTTGTCAATTTGTGAGCTTTAGGTTTTAAAATGCTTTAAACATTCTATTACAGTCTTTAATAATCTCAGACCTAAACACCTTAAGTTGACTAGAAACAAGCTCAACAGCTTTGCTAACAGTAATAGCAACCGACACCTCCTCATTATTAAAAATCAGTTTACATCTATCTTTCCAAATACTGAGCAAGATAGAGAGTCTGATAATCCTTCTGTGAACAACACTGCCTTCCACCTTAGCTGTCCCTGAATAACATTGTCATACAACCAGACTGCCTTCATACCTTTCTCATTCTCGAACATTCCCAAAAAACAAGCATCCGATGCAAGCATCCATTTGGCTAAACAAGCCTTACTTTGAAGACCCTGCATAATAACTAACCAAGCAAACACCTTCAACTTCCAAACCCCAGCGAGACGTTTCTTCCATTTTGCAAGAACAAATCAAACTGTTAGATCAGATTGTTTGTTGCTCATTCACAAACTGCTATAATGTCTTTGATTATTCTTTAATATGAAGTATTTTTTCAATAAAAAAAAAATAATGTTTTAAACATTGCATCTACAATTTGTTTGTAATTTAGTCAACTGTCAGAGGTTCAGGTTAGTAAGCATTTTTATGTATGCAATGAAAGTCTTCAAAAGGGGGTCCCCATTTGTGTAGCCATCACCCAAATTTAGAAGAGCGATATTATAAGTTTGGCAGGATGCTTTATCCATGCAAATGACAGAGTTCGAGTTTGTTCACTTGCATGTGCCATTCAATTTAAAAAATGGAGGGATGGGTTGACAAACAATTATAAAATAATATCTTAGTATCAAGCACTTTGATCCACATCTTCCATGTGCTCTAAGGAATAGGTGAAGCTCATCTTAATTGTACTAGAAAACCTCACAAACAATGTTATCCTAAAAAAATAAATCATAGATATGGCCACCTTCCACTCATTGATATCCATGTATGCCAAAAATAAAGAAGTATAAATTGAATATTGTGTGATCTTGTCATCTTGGAAACAAAGTTGGAATTTGCTGATATAATATTTTGTGCATAAAAAGGCATTTATACAATAGTGAAATTGCAATGTGTTCTACACATGGCAATGCTTGTATTTATTTATTGTTATGCATAGTCAAGAAATCAAGGGTCTTTCAACCATGAAAAAGAATTTTATCAATGGTGGAAAAATATAAATTCCAATGGAGTGCTTATAATTAATCTTAGTTGTATCATAAACAGTTATCGTGTTTTATCTATTTAATAACACTTCGAAAATCATCATTTCATGTGCACTTGTGATATATTGGCATGATTATACGTGCGTGTGCGAATGAAGAAAACTATATTTTCATGAAAGCCTATATACTTAAGGATCTAGTTTTGTCTTTTCATTTTGTCCTAGTTTGTGTCTGCCCAAACTACAACGTCTAGTGATCTCAAAGCAAGATAATGCGCTAATACATCCAAAAAATTTGAAACCACTTATTTCAAAAGACCTTTAGTTATTAGGTTCTTGCACATAAAAGCTGCAAATAGGTTATCTATGCTTGATTAAGTAACATGCTGAAAAATGATTTCAAAGTTTTTCCTTTTTAATAGCCATATAGTTCTTGCATCATTGGGAGCTTCTCAAGTTCTTGAATGAGTGGAAGGGGGTATGCCATAATAACCATTTCCTTTTGTAGGCCTTAATAATAGCATGAAATATAACATATTTTTTAAAGATAAGTGCAAAAGATAAAATTCAATGATGTATGAAAGTGCAAAGTGAATGTTCACACTAAACAAAACATGTATTATGGTATTAATAGAATTTACAAAAGTTTCTTCATGAAACATTTGGGTTCTTAACATAATATGTTGGAGTATTATGGTCATACAAACAGATATATGATGCAACATATCCATGCAATTATTAGTATGTTAAAGCATGGATCCTTCAAATTTTAACTATTTATAATATATTATCACAGAGGAGCATCCTCCATGATATTCTCAATTATAGACAAAAGGATATACAAATAGATCATATAAGTGGAGTTTGGTAGACAATGGCTACTGTACATGAATAACTATCCTACTACTTGTATACTACAAAATATTAAAGTATGACTATCACAACTATATACAACACATGCTCTTTATTACATCAATTACTAAAATGTAATGTAAAATAAAATATCAACACATTATATAGCAACTATGTAGAATTAGTGCACTCATCAAACTTACTTGTTCTTTTATACATACAAGATTTGCTTCTCTTTTTAACATCATTAATGAAGTTGACATAGTTGCATAGCTGGAACTTCCTATATTCTCTTGGTATTCTATCTTCCGTTTTTAGTATATAAAAAAAACTTGAACTATCCATTATAATGGTGGAAATTTAAAAAATATCTTTGTGTGCAATTCTTGAGACATGGGAGTCCCTTGCACTAAGCTTGACGCACACGAGTGTTGAGTCTCTAGGGAGTTTTAGTGCTCTTATGCAAGTCTTAAGTGCATCAGGCTATATAGATCTTCTTACCTTGAACATTCTTTTAAATGTTATTACATGTATTAAACAAGTAGCAAATAGTGGTAAATAAAAAGGGCAAAGTTAGAATTACTCTTTTAAGTACTACATGTTAGTGGGTGATATAATTTTTGTATTCACTATCTGGCTGATGCAATTCAATTTATCTTTGGTGTGACAATCAATGATCACAACAATCCTATTTTGATGAGGAAAGCATCTGATTTATCATTTTTTTCAAAATGGTTGTATGGGATTGGGACAATCCCACTTGTATTACATCATGACCACATAGTAGTATTATAATTGTAAGGAATTATTACCATTATAGTTGAATTAGCATGATAATAAGAGTGGTTGCAACCACCAACACAAGACATATGTTTTTATTAGTTAAGATTACTTGTTCTTATTTGAAGGTTGTTATGTCATATTAGGCAAGGCCTATGAGTGGTATTAGAGGAGGTCATAGAAGGAAGAGCCAACCCTCCTTCTGAACCAGATACCTTGTGGCGAAGAATAATAAAATCTTCTTCTTGCTCCAATTAAGATTAAAGATTCTTAGATCTGAGCAGCCATCTCCCAAACAAAACGTCTCTAGGCGTGTCAAAATTGAAGGACAAGCTCCTTCAACAATTTAACCAAATTGTGTTGTTGGCGAGGATTTGAAAACCAACCTAAAGATTGGGACTAATATTCATTCTTCCTTCTTCATTGATGTTTAGAACACAATCAAGTCTAGCAACCAGTTCTTCCAGCTCTCACCTGTGTGTGACAACGCTCCACTAGATAGAGATAAATTTTGGTTGCAGTTATTTCCAAGGCTTCGCTCTCTTTAATATTGGCATCACGAATTGATGACAGAAGTTTTCGGTTAACACACACAGCACGACCATATATTGATCTAAGCAATTCCATCTTGGAGCACTATTGATAGCATTCGAAGCCCCGTAATGCACTACTAGGAGCCCAATATATTGTACAATCACCGCAAGGTATACCTCAATGCCCTTACTCACCAAATCACGAGTGTGGTTCATGAGGTTGGTCCAGCCATAGAGTGTTTGTCTTCGCTAACATCGATGGAAGTACATGTTTCCTCCTCTAACGAACCCTTGACTTTTGTTCACACGAGGCATGAGATTTTGGTGAACTTTAAAAACATCTACCAAAGCCAATATGAGTATCGGTTTCTCAATTCGGGGCGCCGCATGATTTTTTTCTCCCGCCCGTGACAAATTCTTGTCCGACAATTTAATCAGTTAGAATTGGGCCATGAATTGAAGTGTCACCATTAAATATTGGAGCTTCTAGAGGATAAAATCCGTGCATACGTCCTTAGCTATCAATTCGAGTTGACCAAATTATTTGAATTGTGGCAAGGCTCATTAAAGCCTAACTTTTGGTTCTTTCTTTTTATTGGATTCAAGTGAAAAAGGAGATTCATATAATATTTTAAAGCATTGGAATATTTCGAAGAATATTCCCTGAAGATTCTAGTTGGAGGAAGAATCCCTTCTACCTATTATTTTTGCCTGATAAGACACTTGATTTCTTGCAATTCAAGGCATTAATCAATTTACGAGTATAGGCTTATATATACTCGTTGGAAAGTATTTTTTGAGGCCAATCCAGTGGAATTGAAATTTTCCAGTTTTGTGAAGGTTTAACATGGCTAGTGGTGCACCAAAGTTCCTATTGCCCGATTCCTAGCTATTGCGAGGGAATAATTATTCTGCTTGGAAAACTAAACTCAAAACTCAACTTGAGTTTGAGGAAGTGTGGGAAGTTGTAGATGGGTCCATTACCCGTCTTAACACAGATGATGAAGAACAAATAAAATTTGACAAAGCAGATAGAAAGGCTCGGTTGATCATCATGTTTGGTGTCTTTGATGAAGTTCAACCATACATTCGTGACTCAACCACAACCAAAGACGCATGGGACAAGCTCTAGATAGTATTTGAGGCAAAGAACAAGAACCAAATCTTGTTCCTTCAAAGCCAACTTCATTGCTTAAAAATGAAGAATGGAGAAAAACTTGAGTCATTCTTGAGACGAGTTGCAGAGCTACGTGCATCACTACAAGCCTTGGGAGAAAAAGTGTCTGATGACACACTTGTTCCCATTATTTTGAGATCTCTCCCTTCATAGTATAATGTGTTTGTGACAACTTTGAATGTCACTGAGCAAACACCAACATTTGAAAAGTTGGTGAATCTACTTCAAAAAGTAGAGGCCTCTCATACATCACAAGATGAAGATCAAGTTCTCCTTTCAAATCAAAAGGGGAAGCAACCAGTCAAAAGAGGTACAAGACCTCAACATCACTTCCAGCATCAAAGAAATAATTTTCGCATGCAAAAGACGTGTGCACTTTGTGGCAATAATGGTCACACATTGAAGGAATGTTGGCACAATCCTTTCACAAATGGATCCTCTTCTCAAGCAATGCATCTGCAATAGAAGAAGTCATCAATGGACAAGAAAAATCCAAATTGGAAGAAGATACGTCAACAACATAGTAATGTTGTTGAAGATGACCACTCAAGAGAAGAAGAGCATGTATTTGTTGCTCATGATCAACTAAGTCATCCTAATGATGTTTGGTATATCAATTCTAGAGCAACCAAACATATGATTGGTCAAAAAGATTGGTTCTAGACTCTAGACTATTCTAATCATACAGGAAAGGTCTCTCTAGGTGATGACACATCCTATGACATCAAAGGCATAGGTGATGTCAAATTGTGACTTGGATCACACACATGCAAGATAACAAAAGTCTTGTATGTTCTAAGACTCACTAAGAATCTGCTCTCCATCAACCAATTACTCGACCATAATTTGAAGGTTGAGTTTGACAAATGACAAGGATCCAAGGTATGTCTCATTCATGACAAAGCTAGAAAGTCTATGATTATTGCATATGGTAAAGGAATAGAAAAAATGTTTGAGCTTCATACAATTCATCATGACAATCTAGCATTAATTGTCAAATCTAATATTTCTGCATCACTTTGGCATCAATGATATGGTCATCTAAGTTTTGGCCATCTTATTGCACTTCAAAATAAGCACATGGTCAGAGGTCTTCCTTCCTTGAAGAAATCTACTCAAATTTGCCCTTGTTGCTTAGCTGGAAAGCAACATCGAGCTCCATTTGGTTCTTCAGAATCTCAAGCCAAAGGGCCTCTCGATCTGGTCCATACCGATCTTTGTAGACCCATGGCTCCAAGCTATAATGGATCCAGATTTTTTGTTGATGATCATACTCACAAAATGTGGGTATTCTTTTTGCAGAACAAGGATGAAGCCTTTTTCTACTTCAAACAATTTAAGGCTCAAGTTGAGACATTCACAGGTCATCAGATCCATGTACTCCACTCAAATCAAGGGGGAGTTTACCAATAATGAGTTTTCAGCTTTCTTGAAGAAACATGGCATTCATCGACAATTGACAATTGCTTACACACCACAACAAAATGGTGTTGTTGAATATAGAAATAGAACCATCATGGAAATGGTTCATTGCATGTTGAAAGATTCTCAACTTGCACCCTCTTTTTGGGTAGAAGTAGTACATACTACAATTTACTTGCTCAATCGTGCCCCCACTGCATCACTTGATCACATCACTCCAAAAGAAGCATGGACTAGACATAAGCCATCAATCTCTCATCTTCGTGTGTTTGGTTGTACAACATATATGCACATCCCAAAGGAGAAGAGACAAAAATTGGATGAGAAGTCTCATCAATGCATTCTATTAGGCTATAATGATGAATCAAAAGCCTATAGATTATTTGATCTAGCTACCAAAAAATTGTATATTAGTCGTGATGTCATTTTTGATGAGAAAGATAAGTCACCCTCATCCTCTCCACAAGAATCTTCATCCAACTTTGTTCCAGTAATACTTCAAAGTGATGAAGATGAAGAAGATGCTAATGAGGAAGTTTCCAAGGACAACAATGATGAAGATAATGATGGAGATGTGGACCAATCTGCTCCACCACATCACACATAAAAATACCCAAGTGGTACATTAGCACATTAAGAGCTTCAAGGATAGATGGAGTTCCAGACACATCTACCATAGGACCAAGGACACGTAGCATGGCTCGTGATGAGGTAAATATGGCCCTAATGAGTATTGTTGAACCATCCACAGTGCAAGAAGCTCTTCAATCTAATTCTTGGAAGAATGCTATGGATACTAAATATCAAGCATTAATGAAGAACAAGACTTGGCAACTTGTTGATCTTCCACTAAGGAAGAAGGCCATTGGATGCAAATGGATTTTCAAGATCAAATATAAATCAGATGGTAGTATTGATAAATACAAGGTATGACTTGTAGCCAAGGGCTATATGCAAAAAGAAGGCATCGACTATGAAGAAACATTTGCACCTACAACAAAAATAAAGACCATCAAAATGATCTTTGCTCTAGCTACACAATTTGGATGGAGGATTCATCAGATGGATGTCAAAAGTGCCTTCCTCAATGGAGACTTAAGGAAGAAGTCTACATGACTCAACCAGAGGGATTCATTACACTTGGACAAGAAACAAAGGTGTGTAAATTGATCAAATCTCTCTATGGTCTCAAACAAGCTCCTCGAGCTTGGTATATAAAAATAGATGAACATTTTGAAAAACATGGTTTCAAGAGAAATCCATATGATCCAAATTTATACCACAAAGAGCAAGAGGGGGAAGTTGTGATCATCATTGTATATGTGGATGATTTGGTCATCACAGGAAGTTCTAAGAAAATGATTCTTGTAGCAAAGGATGACTTGAAAAGCTCATTTGACATGACCGATCTTGGACTATTGCACTATTGTCTAGGATTGGAAGTGTGGTAGACACATCACCGCATATTTGTCTCACAAATCAAATATGCCAAGACACTTCTTGAGAAGTATCGCATGAATGATTGTAAGCCCATGATGACTCCTATGGAACCAAGGCTACAACTCTCATGATTTGACTCCTCTCCACTAGTGAATGCAACTCTCTATCGACAATTGGTTGGAAGTCTCATTTACCTAACATACACTAGACCAGATATCAACTTTGCAGTAAGTTACCTCTCACGATTCATGCAAGAACCAAAAATATCTCATTGGAAGGCAGCAAAAAGGGTATTAAGGTATGTCCAAGGTACCATTGAGTATGGTCTAGAATTTAAGAAGAGCGATCAGTTCTTCTTAACCGACTACATAGATGTAGATTATGCAGGATGTATTGATGATCGAAAATCCACTTCTAGATATATATTATTTCTAGGATCTAGACTTATATCATGGGGAAGTAAGAAACAACAAATAATTGCTCGATCTTCCACAGAAGCAAAATTGACCTAGTGTTCCATGAGCACACCAAACACATTGAAGTTCAGTGCCACTTCATACACAAACATGTTCAACAACACAATATTCAGCTCAAATTTTTCCCTACTCAGGAACAACGTGCAGACATCTTCACCAAGTCACTTGCACGTGTTAAGTTTGAAGCATTTCGAGATTTTCTCTCCAAGAAACTCTAAACTATGATGTAATAAGGGGGGGAATGTTAGGAATTATTACCATCATAGTTGAATTAGCATGATAATAAGAGTGGTTGCAACCACCCAACACAAGGTCTATGTGTTTCTATTAGTTAAGGTTAGTTGTTGTCCTTATTTAAAGGTTGTTATGCCATATTGGCAAAGGCCTATGTATTTAAATACTTTCAAATCAATGAAGAAGATCATCGAAGCAATTATATCAACAACTTGAAAATTATGCATGTATCATTTGGTAAGATTGGAACTTGGCTCTCTTACTTGAAAGTAGAGGTATTTAACCAACTGAGTTCATGCCATTTAATTATATGTTAAGGTTCATCCATGATATTGGAACCTTGATTTAGGGTGTGGAACTCCTTGTCCCCCACCAATTTTCCTCAACACGATGGGTACATTAGATTTGGTATTAATGAATAGTATTATACAATTAAAATCAGAAGATGATATTGTCAAACTAATTACTTCTAAAACAAGGATATCATGTAGGAAAAAAAGAACACAAGTGCTTATACCCAATTACACTTTATTTTTGGTGTCATTAACATGGATTAATTGTATATCATAGTTGAGCATGTGCTTCATATTTTTAGTACAACATTTTATGTAAAATTTTAAATAATATTTTATATCTTGAGAAATCAAATTAATATTTAAACATGTAATTAGATATCTCTTTATTAACACAAATAACCAAGACACATTCTTCTAAATGTTGTCAATACACACTTTCTCATAATAACCATCTCACCTACTATTGAAGTATCAAGAATAAGTTTAGCAAAACACTCTTTTAAGTATACTATTCTAATAGTCTGACAAGGACAATGCAGTGGTTAGGGCTTTGGCCTCTCTTTGGGAGGTCCAAGGTTCAAACCATGACATACCCAATTGAGGATAGGTTGGATGGTAACGACCTAGTGTTTGCTAGTTTGCTACCCCAGTTCAGTGCCCCTAAGGATCGGGGTCCTATTGACTTCGTCTAACCCAACATGCTAGGGTTTATAGTGGAAGCACCCAATGGTGTTACCTATTCCCCTACGTATTAAAAAAAAGTATACTATTCTAATAAGATATTAGATAAAACATATTCTTAAAAAGAAACAATCATATTAAATAAAAAGAGAATGATATAGAACAACCCAACTAATTTATGTTTAGGCTCTCAAGTAATATCCCTATTTTTGGAGATTTATGTCGACTAAGAAAGAGAAAACCAAAATTTCTCCCACGAATTTGAAGAAGCCCAAAAGTTTCTACAAGCCTTGAAGAGTCACCATGACTATTGGACTTCCTAGAATGTGAAATGAAGTGTTGTAACATAATTTTATCTCTTGTAAATGTACAATAGAATAATATAGTTGTATGAAATTGTGAAGAAAGCTTTGCAACACTTTTGAGTTCATTTGGAATGAAAAACAACATTCTATTCCATTCATTTTTTGAAAAGCATTCTTGATGTCCTTGTTTTTTAATGTTGTAGTCAAATTTCAGATCTCATAACTTTTGTTTTAAAGCTCCATTTTTCATGTGCGATACATTGTTGGAAAGGTATTCTTGTGTAGAATTCACTCCCAAAATTTCATCAAATTTTGAGCAGTTTTGGTCCCTCATTATGCATTGCTGCAATTTTTGCACTTTGCTACAACTGATGCAACTACACTTTCATGCTATTTGTTTTTTGGATCATTTAATTCATTTGGTATCCAAGCTTGGTTGGTTTTTGGGTTTGAGTGAACTTGGGTTCGTGGTTAGTCTAACAATTGATCAAGTTCTTGGACAAATTCATTGAAGAAAAACTTCATTTGTTGTTGCTTGAGTCTAATGGCCAATTTCAACAACTCATTACCCATTCCAAAATTTAACAGGCAATATTATGATTATTGGAGCATAAATATGAGAACATTGTTAATTAGAAAAGATCTTTGAGAATTAGCAGATGGTTGTGATGAAGAACCACATATTTAGAACACATTACAAAGAAATGATAGAACAACAAAAAGGGAAACAAAGAAGAATTAATTAGCCCTCTACCATATTTAGTATGCTCTTGAGAAGAGTTTATTTCCACATATTGTTGATGCTACATCAGCCAAGGAGGCTTGGAAGTCTCTACAAGAGGCTTACCAAGGAAGTGACCAATTGAGAATGGTAAAGTTGTAGACCATGAAGAAATATTTTGAGAATCTGCAGATGAAAGAGGCTAAAAGTGTGGGTGATTTTGGGTGAAATTTTGCTTTCCTTCATCCACCCTTTTTGTATACAATATGATGGCTTGTAGAAATGGCTAAATTTTGGAGTAGGGCTCTTGGATTGATGGTTAAGGCGGACCTCAAAGATGAATGCAATTGGTGTTTGTGTTGAATGCAGTAGGGAGGAAGGAGATATTGAATGGGTGAAAGAACGGGTTGCCTTTCGAGAAAGGCTCACTACCAAAATCCTACCCTTTAATAAAGCCATAAAATGCGAAGACTTGGAAAAGCGCCCTGAAGGACCAAGTCATAAAATCGGTTAAGTGAAATATCGGGCAGACAATTGGGAAGACGAGCACTCAAAATGGGATCCAAATCCCCACCTCGCTCTATGGGTGAGAGAGCAATTCTAAATTTGTGCCCAAGAAAATGGGCAAAAAATGGGATGATGGTGTAGTATTTCCTACTCCCAAACTCCCGTCCTAGGTAAAAGGCAAATGGCTTTCCTCAAATCACATCCAAGTGGATAAAAGGGGACTTCGACATAATAAGTAAGGACTCCTCTAGCTAGGGTGAAGATTCTAGAAGAAAATGGGGAACAATCTATTTTTGAATGCCCACCCTGCTTAGGATGGTAGGTTGGGTAGAGTTTTGGAAAGACGACACTGGAAAACCAATCCCAATTACCTGCCTTGATGATAATATTGTACTTGGCAAAAATTTGGAAAGCCAACAGGGAGAAAATGAGCCTGATCATCCGCCTAGTACCAGAAGCATCGCTTGTCAAAGGAGAACAAAGGTAATCTCGAAGAATATCATTAATCATCATAGTTTCCTAAGTACAGACTATCCATGGGTACGAAGGCAACAATTTGAATCCCCAGTCTCCAAGGTAATTAATACTAGCTATTCATTCACCTGACTGAAGAACCATCGTTTATTTGAAGGAGAAAAGTAGATGGAAATTTATGGCCCGACAGGAATGTTCGAATGATAAAGAGCCCAAGTTTATGTAGAAGTGCCTAAATCCTTTTGAAAAACCACCATTCTCCCGAGGAGCAAAGTATTGGTTGAGCACCCATTCGTTTCAAGCAGCGTCTTCCTGTCTAATGCCATTAATGCTTATATTTGAATTTATTGTAAAATTTTCTATAAATTGAGGGGTGCTAGACATTCCAGAGGGTGACTCTTTAGCCATTACAATTCATGTGTAAAGCTTGCTTTGTTCTGTAAATACAAGTTTTTTATTGTTTGGTCTCCAAATTGACTCTTGTACATGTGTATGTGAATGTTGTGAGTTTATTTCTGCTAAAGCTAGTTGAATATGCATGCAATAATTCTGCTATCTTGATTTCTTGCATTTCATTCGTTGGTTCTAGAATTTTCTTGCAGCAAAGGGTGATAAAGCATAGGCAAGAGTAAGGTTGGCTGATATGTTGGGTAATCCACTTGTGTTTTCGACGATGGCATCTGCTTACCACGCATGTCTTGATGTGGCTATAAATGTCCTTGTTAGTTCTAGCTATGACCTCATTTTTATCTCTTTCCTACCCCTTTTCTCCCCCATTTTAGGCAAGTAGCTAGGAATTTCCAAAAGGAACCGATCTTATCCAAATATCAGCTGCCCTACCTTCATCATGCATAGCGACCGTTTAATATTGGCATAGGTATATGGGTGCATTAGGCTTCTCCAACCCCGTCTCCCCGTTAGGATGAATATGACACCAATAATTTTTGGCATACCTGGTGGGACCCTGAGGTCCCGTTGTTTGATAATTAGGAGTTTGGTGATACTCTGATATGATCCATCTATTCACTTGACGACTTTGTTGTGTAAAGAACTGGGTTTATATTATCGGTTACCTTTGAATTAGATCTTGGTGATTTTGCTAAGGATCAATCGAGGATTCTTGATCGGTTGTCCTTTTATTCTTAAAAGTACTATTTTCTTAGAGAATTCAAGGTTTGATGAGTAGCCTTGACCTCATTAGTGGAGAAAGCATGCTCATATGGCGATTCCAACCTGAAAAGAGAACCCAGAGACTATAACAATATAATACTAAAATAACTTACTGTAAATGTCCTTGGAATTTTGCAGGACCTCTATATATTCAAAATCTCCATGATATTCTTGGGGCTTCTTTGAAGTCCTTGCCAAGTTTTTATGGGACAGGCTCAATTGCACTCGAGCACTGTCAGGATGTGGCTTCCTTGATGGTGATTCATAATATCACACATGAGGAAGTGATGCTTAGGCTGCTCATCCTCTCTCTCAAAGGAAGGGTCTTGTTGTGGTATAAATAATTGGAATATGGAAGTATTTGCACATGGGCTGATCTGGATGAAGTGCTCATCAGCACGTTTGATGATTTAGGAGACCCCCTCTTGATGATCAATTAGTTCTCATTTATAAAGTATGATCCTCAAGAAAGCATCATTGACTTCAAAAACCACTTCAGAAGGGACTGGAATAGGATCCCCCATGAGATTCATCCATTCACTACTCAGGCATACCTCTATTATATCTAAATTTTTTGCTCGGATATAAGCTTGATTATTCAGCAATCAGGAGAGAGGATATTCCCATAGGTTTACCAAGAGGCCATTCGGGCCAAAAATATACTAATTCAAGTGGGAAAGATGCCAACCAAGAGTATTCCATCTTCAGTTCTAGTAAACACAACCATACCCTCACCTTGTGAAGAAGATAAGACTGATCTAGCCATAGCTACGAAGAGCATGCTTCCTGCTAACCCTCTGACAAAGCAAGGAACGTTGGCAGAATCTTGGAGGCTAGTGAAAGAAAATGTAGGCCTAGCAAATTTTTATTATGGATAGGATGCTACCATCCCAACCTCATTTTAGTTAGTGCACAACATGAGTGTTTGGGGACTAGTCCTCCCATAATCCTCCTTACTTCCAGACCTTTCCATCTATCAGTAGAGGCTATTTTTTGACTAATGATCCCAAGCAAAGAGAAGTAAGGATAAAAATCTCATATGACCTATTCGAAGGATCTCCTTCCTTGTCAATCAAATCATGGGGTGGTGTGAGCTCTAGCTAGGTACAATCTGTAGGGTCACCTCAACATAGGTCACATGAGGCACTTTTTGCCTCAACATTCCTTGGAAAATAAATTGTTGATTCTCAAGTCCTATGGCTGCTAACAAATGATGATAATGGCAGTTGGATGACAACTCAGGTTGTCATGGGACCAAATAAAAGTTGGGTATGGTCCTTTAATCAGATGAATCAAAGTAGAGTGCACCCCAAGTACCTCCCTCCAGACAAATCAGCTACCAAAATAGATTGGATGGACACTCACCCCGTGTTGATTGGTTATGATATTGGTCTACTGATCCCAAGGAGAAGTACGAGATCTGGGTGGTATTTCATGAGACCTAAGAGAGGCTGTAGGTAGTACCAATATCAATATGAAGAACAACTCCGACTCATAGTTATTTGGTCTAGACATTGCAAATTCAAAGGATGATTTACAGCAACATTTACTGCCTAGGCATACCAGTCACACCAAAATTTTGTGTAAATAATGCAACAATTAAATAAAATTGTGTGGCATTCGGCCTCTTGGTAGGTGTTATCATCTTGTTCATGTCTTACAGGAAGAAGCAACTCTAGTACTAAGATAACAACTAGCCAAGTTGCCATAGATTTTAAATGAAAGAGCAGGGAGGATTCCCCAGGTTGTACCTTGAAAATATAACACTTTCATTCATTTCCTTTATTTTTCTTCTCATTTTCTCCCTTTTTTGTTTGTTGTTTGTTCTTTTTCATTTTTTATTGTTGTTACCCTGTAGCCCAATGGATACCACCAGTAAGTACCAAGGCCTCAGATGCTGTTATTGAAAATCTATGATCACATGAAAGAAATCTATGGACTCATGTAAGTGTGACAATACACCACCTCAACATGGGCATTAGAATCAAGGATTGCATGCTGATGTAGCTTATGCACGATCTGACGCATGTCAAGCCTATTGAAAAAAGGCGAGGGTGCTATGAATAACATCCCATACACAACTATAGATCTGATCATAAATTGCAAGCTGTAAAGTGCAACTGAGATTAAATGAACCCATGGTGGATGGTGATGAGTAAAAATGGGTCCTTTTTGGACTGTGTAAAAAAGAAAGGCTTGAGCATGATAGACATGTACCTTTGGCATTCTATCTATTTTTGGAAGATCTCCAAGCCTTAGAGGGGTATGTTTATGAAAATCTAAACTATGGGTGTGTTCCATGGATTAACTTCCTTTTTGTTTTGGTAATTTTTTTGTCCTTCTCCTTCCTCTATTCTATCTTATCATTTATTGTCACTAATCTCTTCAGTTAGTGGTCATCATCTTCTTACCTCTATTGTTTTCCGTGTCTTCCTCTTTCCTCTTACGCTCTCTTTTTCTGGTTTTCTATTTTTTATTGTTGTTTTTTCTTCTCGCCCCCCCCCCCCCCTTTTTTTTCTTCCTCCACAACGTTCCACCCTATTGCCCATCTTCCTTCATTGTCTTACAGTCTCGTCCATCTGTGCTTGTTTGTTTCATTTCTTGTTCTTTTTCTCTTCTCCCTTCCTCGTTCGAAAGTGTTATGTACTCAACCTCTCTACTTGTATTTCCTTTTTCCACAAGAGGAAATCCCCTATGAGTTTCTAGGATTGTAGGTGAAATTTTGCTTCCCTTCACCCACTCTTTTTGTATATAAGATGATGGCCTATAGAAATGGCTAAATTTTGGAGCAAGGCTCTTAGATTTATTGTTAAGGTGAGTCTCGAAGATGAGGGCAATTAGCATTCATGTTGAATGTAGTAGTTTGAAAGCAGATATTGAATGGGTGGAAGAACGAGTTGCCTTTTGAGAAGGGATCACTACCAAAATCCCATCCTTTGACAAAGCCACAAAAGGCAGAGACTTGGCAAAGCACCCTGAAGAACCAAGTCATAAAATCGATTAAGTGCAAGGTCGGGTGAACAATTGGGAAGGTAAGCACTCAAAATGGGGCCCAAATCCTCACCTCATCCTATGGTTATTTGCACCCAAGTAAATGGGTGAAAAATGGAATGATAGTGCAATATTTCCTACTCCCAAACTCTCACCCTAGGTAAAATATGAATTTCTTTCCTCAAATTACATCCGAGTGGATAAAAGGGGACTCTAGTATAATACGTAAGGATTGCCCCAACTATGGTAGAGATTCTAGAAGACAATGGGGAATGATCTATGTCCGAATACCTACCTTGCTTAGGGTGGTAGGTTGGGCAGATTTTTGGAAATATGACACTGAAAAACCAATCCCAATTGCCTGCCTCGATGACAATATTGCGCCTAACAAAAATTTGGGAAGCCAACAGGGAGAAAATGAACCCGATCATTCGCCTAGTACAGAAGCACTGCTCGTCAAAGGAGAACAACAAAAATTTAGAGGAAGAGCATTAATCATCCCAACTGCCTAAGTACGGGTTGTCCATGGGTGTGAAGGTAGCAATTAGAATCCTCAATCTCCAAGGTAATTAATGCTAGCCATTCATTCACCTAATAAAAGGTTCGTCATCTAGTTGAAGGGGTAAAGTAGATGGAAATTTATGGCCCAAAAAGAATGTCAGAATGATGAAGGGCCTAGATTTATGCATAAGCACCTAACCCCTTTCGGACAACCACCATTATCCCGAGGAGCAGAGTACTAGCTGAGCACCCATTTGATTCTAGCAACGTCTTCTCGCTTAATGCAATTAATGCTTGTATTTGAATTTATTATAAAATTTTATATAAATTAAGGGGTGCTAGACATTCTAGAGGGCAACTCTTTAGCCATTGTAATTCATGTGTAAAGGTTACGCTATTATGTAAATATAAGTGTTTTACTATTTGGTCTCCAAATTGACTCTTGTACATGTGTATGTGAATGTTGTGAGTTTATTTCTATTAAAGCTAGTTGAATATGCATGCAATAATTTTGCTATATGGATTTCCAGAATTTCATTCGCTACTTCTAGAATTTGCTTGCAATAGAGGGTGATAAAGCGTAGGCAAGAGGAAGGTTGGTTGATCTGTTAGGTAATCCGCTTGTGTTTTATATGGTGGCATCTACTTATCATGCATATTTCTTGATGTGGCTATACCTATCCTTGTTAATTCTGGCTACGACCTCCTTTTCATCTCTTTCTCACCCCCTTTTCTTCTCCATTTTAGGCAAGTAGCCAGGAATTTTCAAAAGGAACCAGTATTATTTGGAGATCGACCACCCTGCCTTCATCAGGTGTGATGACTTTTCAATGATGGCACAGATCCACAGGTGCGTCAGGCTTCTCCAACCTTACCTCCCTATTAGGTTGGATCTGACACCAATAGTGATTATTGTGCTAGAGTGAAGGATGTGGTGAACAAGATGGCTATCCTTGGATAGAACTTGAAATAGAAGGTAGTTGTAAAGAAGGTATTGATATATCTTACCCCTAAATAGAATCATGTTGCAATTTTGAGGAGAGCAAAGATTTATCTACATTTGAATTTGATTGTCTAGTTGGTTCTCTTATGTCACATGAGGAAAGACTAAGAGAAACCACTAAATAAAATGAGGAGAATTTTTTATATTCTAAATTATTATTTTTGGAGAATGATGAAGTTGGTCCATACACAAGTAAAAAAGCACATGGAAGAGAAAGAAATCAAAATTAATCAAGAGGTAGAGGAGGAAGAGAAAGAGAAGTTGTTGCTGCTAGAAGAGGACATGGAAGGGCTGATCAAAAAAGAGTTGAATTCTACAATTGTCATAAAATGGGCCACATTGCACGAGATTGTAGAGTTAAGACCACAAATGGATATAGAAGATCCCCCTATGTATGTGAGGATGAAGTTGTGCAAGGTAATTTATTTTTGACTAGTGACATGGCTAAAAAAACTAGTCAAGAAGTTTGATATATAGATTTTGGTGGTTCTCACCACATGACTGGAAAGAAAGGGTTGTTTGCTGATGTGAATGAGAGTTTCAAGACCAAGATCATTCTTGGGAACAATAATGCTTTGGATGTGGCTGCAAAAGGCTCCATGGAGGTTGGCACTAAAGAAGGTACAATGAAAATTCATGATATCTACTATGCTCCCAATTTGAAGAATAATTTCTTGAGTGTTGGATAGCTTGTAGAAAAAAATATAAAGTTGTGTTTGATAACAATGAATGTATCATTTATGATAAGAATAATAGGAATTGTATGGTCACCATTGTTCCTATGACAAAGAACCAGATGTTTCCTTGGAAGTTTGGAGGAAAAGAGAAGTATGAACATGACACACATGGCACTTGAAGATAAGAATTGGATTTGAAATCTCATATTTGGACACTTTTTTAAAATTTTGGAATTTTTGTGTTCACCAGATATGGTAAATGGACTACCTAAGGTTGGAGAACACAAGGATGTGTGTGAAGCATGTGTGATTGGAAAGCATGCAAGGAAGGAGTTTCCAAAATTAAAAGCATGGCGGACCTCATAGCCACTCCAACTTGTATATTCTAATATTTTTGGACCTATGCAAACACAAATTTTGGATAAGTCTTCATATTTTCTCACATTCATTGATGATTTTTCAATGAAGTGTTGGTTGTGTTTTTTGAAACATAAGGATAAATATTTTGGCATGTTTAAGATTTTCAAAGCATTGGTTGAGAAGGAAAGTGAATATAAAATAAAGTTTTTTAGAACTGACCATGGAGGAGAATTTTGTTCAAATGATTTCAATGATTTTTGCAAACAATATGGCATCAAGAGGCAATTCACTATCGCCTATACACCCCAACAAAATGGGGTAGCTAAGGGAAAAAATAGAACCATTGTAGAAATTATAAGAAGCATGTTGAAGAAAAAAGGTTTGAGAAATTCTTATTGGTCTTATGAAATTGATAAATTAATGTATGAAGTATTTGACCCAAAAACGAAGAGCAAAAAAAGTGCAGCAAGAAAAAAATTGCAGCAACAAAAAATGCAGCAATTTTTGCAGCAGCGCGTGACAGTCTGAATTTGAGGGACCAAAACTGCTCAGAATTTGATGAAATTTTGGGAGTGAATTCTACACAAAAAGACCTTTCCAACGGTGTATGACACACACAAAACGGAGCTGTAAAACAAAAGTTATGAGCTCTGAAAGTTGACTGCAGGTTTCAGAAAAACAGGGACAACAAGCATGTATTTCACAAAATGAATGGAATAGAATGTTGTTTTTCATTCCAAACGAACTCAGAAGTATTACAAAGCTTTTTCCACAATCTTCTACAGCTATTTTACACTATTGTACATTTACAAGAGAGAAAATGATGTTACAACACTTCATTTCACATTCTAGGAAGTCCAACAGTCATAGTGACTCTTCAAGGCCTATAGAAACTTTTGGGCTTCTTCAAATTCGTGGGAGAACTTTTGGTTTTGTCTTTTTCTTAGTCAGCATCAATCTCCAACATACTCCCCCTTGATGCTGAGTGGTGAGACAAGTTTGTCTCTCAATCTCAAAAATTGTTCTTTATTGACACCTTTGGTAAACAGGTCTGCAAGCTGTTGTTTGGTGCTGCAATATTTCAAATCTACAACCTTCTTTTCCACCATGTCTCTTATGAAATGAACCTTCAAATCAATATGTTTAGTTTTACTATGATGGACTGGATTTTTTGCAATCTTGATTGCACTTGTGTTGTCACAAAAAATTGTTGTTGGACTATTTTGAACTTCACCAATCTCTTCAAGTACCTTTCTCAACCAAAGTGCTTGTGTACTTGCTGCAGTAGCTGCAACATATTCTGCCTCTATAGAAGATAAAGCAACAATACTTTGCTTCTTTGAGCTCCATGTTATCACTCCTGAACCAAGTGAAAAACAATTTCCAGAAGTTGATTTTCTATCATCCAAGCAACCTCCCCAATCTGAGTCACTGTATCCAACAAGCTCCATTTTGTTGTTAGCATCATAATGTATGCCAAAATTCAAGGTTCCTTTGACATACCTCAAGATTCTCTTGGCTGCTCTCATGTGGTTTTGTGAAGGTTCATTCATGTACCTTGATACAAGTGAAACTGCAAATGCAATATCAGGTCTTGTTGTAGTAAGGAACATTAAGCTCCCAACAATGCTTCTAAACAATTTTTCATCAACTTTCTCTTCTCCATCATCTCTACACAACACTTCTCCATGTGCCACAAGTGTCCAAACTGGTTTGCAATTTTCCATGCCATATTTCTTCAACATATATTTTGCATATTTTGATTGACAAATGAAAATTTTGCCATCACCTTGATGTACTTCCACACCAAGAAAGTATTGCATCAGTCCTAAATCTTTCATATCAAATTCCTTCATCATAGCATGCTTAAAATCATTCATCATCTTTGAACTACTTCCCATGTAGATCAAATCATCAACATATAGGCACACAAGAAGAATATCATCACCTTCATTCTTGAAATAGAGTGTGGGGTCATTCTTACTTTTCTTGAAACCACAATCTTGGAAGTACCCATCAATTCTTGAGTACCATGCTCTAGGTGCTTGCTTCAGTCCATACAATGCTTTCTTCAATTTGTAAACATGGTTTTCCTTTCCTTCCACTTCAAAGCCTTGAGGTTGCTGAACATAAACCTCCTCATCTAGATAACCATTCAAGAATGCACTTTTCACATCCATGTGATAAACTTTCCACTATTTATTGGCTGCCAATGAAAGAGCCATCCGGATTGTCTCTTGTCTTGCAACAGGGGCAAATGTTTCTTCATAATCCACACCATATCTTTGAGTGAATCCTTTTGCAACCAGCCTTGCTTTGTATCTTTCTATGCTTCCATCACTATTAAACTTTGTTTTGTAGACCCACTTGGATCCAACAATCTTCTTGTCCTTGGGCAATTCCACAAGTTCCCAAGTGTCATTTTTTCAATGGACTCAATTTCTTCTTTCATTGCTTGCACCCAAACATCATTAGTACAAGCATCTTCATAACATGAAGGTTCCAAATCAGCTTCAGAAAATAGAGCATAATTCACCAACTCACCTTTTGGTTCTTCTTCATCATCACCATACATTTGGAGCTTTTCCAATCTTGAAACAACTTGGTCCAACTCTTGCAATTGGCTTCTTGTTAACCTCCTTTGAAAGTTCTTGTCCATCATTTGGTTGGTTGGATGTGCTTTGAGTATTCTCTTTCCTTTATTTGTATTCTTGGTGGGACTTGTAGATGAGTTGCTTGTGCTTGAACTTGGTGTAGTCTCCTTTGAACTTGTTGATGGGCTGCTAGGTGGGCTTGGAGGAGTAGAGGGAACATTTGAAGGTTGTCCCCCAATTGTATTATCTTCTTCAACATCATATATTTTTCTTGCAGATTTTTGATGACTATACACTACCCCTTCATCAAAAATTACATCTCTAGAGACTACAAACTTGTGAGTTTTTGGATTATACAGTCTATATGCCTTACTTGTTTTAGAATATCCCACAAGAATGCATGGCTCACTCTTGGGGTCCAACTTCTTTCTCACTTCATCATTCACATGTGCATATGCAAGACAACCAAAAACTCTCAAATGACTTACAATGGGTTTTGTGCCATACCATGCTTCATGTGGAGTCTTCTTGTGTAGTGCTCTTGTGGAGCATCTATTGAGAATGTACATTATTGTATCAACTGCATAAGACCAATAAGAATTGCTCAAACCTTTTGTCTTCAACATGCTTCTTGCCATTTCTACAATGGTTCTATTTTTTCTCTCAGCTACCCCATTTTGTTGTGGTGTATAGGCGGTAGTGAGCTGCCTCTTGATGCCATATTGTTTGCAAAAATCATTGAACTCATTTGAACAAAATTCTCCTCCATGGTCAGTTCTCAAACACTTTATTTTATATCCACTTTCATTCTCAACCAATGCTTTGAAATTCTTGAACATGCCAAAAGCTTCATCCTTATGTTTCAAAAAATACACCCAACACTTCCTTGAAAAGTCATCAATGAATGTGAGAAAATATGAAGACTTACCCAAACTTTGTGTTTGCATAGGTCCACAAATATCAGAATGTACAAGTTGGAGTGGGTATGAGGCCCGCCATGCTTTTCCTTTTGGAAACTCCTTCCTTGCATGCTTTCCAATCACACATGCTTCACACACACCCTTGTGCTCTCCAACCTTAGGTAGTCCATTTACCATATCTTGTGAAGACAAAAATTCTAGACTTTTAAAATTCAAGTGTCCAAATCTGAGATGCCAAAGCCAATTCTTATCTTCAAGTGCCATGTGTGCCATGTTCATACTCCCTTTTCCTCCAAACTTCAAAGGAAACATCTGGTTCTTTGTCATAGAAACAATGGTGACCATACGGTTCCTATTATTCTTATCATAAATGATACATTCATTGTTATCAAACACAACTTTATAGTTCTTTTCTACAAGTTGTCCAACACTCAACAAATTATTCTTCAAATTGGGAGCATAGTAGATATCATGAATTTTCTTTGTACCTTCTTTAGTGCCAACCTCCATGGTGCCTTTTGTAGCCACATCCAAAGCATTATTGTTCCCAAGAATGATCTTGGTCTTGAAATTCTCATTCACATCAGCAAACAACTCTTTCTTTCCAGTCATGTGGTTAGAACAACCAGAATCTAGATACCAAACTTCTTGACTAGTTTTTTCAGCCATGTCACTAGTCAAAAACAAATTACCTTGTGCAACTTCATCCTCACATACATAGTGAGCTCTTCTATCTCCATTTGTGGTCTTCACTCTACAATATCGTGCAATGTGGCCCATTTTATGACAATTGTAGCATTCAACTCTTTTTTGATCAGCCCTTCCATGTCCTCTTCCAGCAACAACATCTCCTCTTCCTCTTCCTCCTCTACCTCTTGAGTAATTATAATTTCTTCCTCTTCCATATGCTTGTTTACTTGTGCTTGGACCAACTTCATCATTCTCAAAAATTTTCAATTTAGAATTAAAAGCATTCTCCTCATTTTCTTTACTAGTTTCTCTTAGTCTTTCCTCATGTGACATAAGAGAACCAACTAGACAATCAAATTCAAGTGTAGACAAATCTTTACTCTCCTAAAAAATTATTGCAACATGATTCCATTTAGGGGTAAGAGATCTCAATACCTTCTTCACAACTACCTCTTTCTTCAAGGTCTCTCCAAGGGTGGCCATCTTGTTCACCACATCCTTCACTCTAACACAATAATCACCCACACTTTCAGCCTCTTTCATCTACAGATTCTCAAACTCTTTCTTCATGGTCTGCAACTTTACCATTCTCACTTGGTCACTTCCTTGGTAAGCCTCTTGAAGAGACTTCCAAGCCTCCTTGGCTGATGTAGCAGCAACAATACATGGAAATAAACTCTTGTCAAGAGCAGACTGAATATGGTAGAGGGCTAATGAATTCTTCTTCTTTGTTTCCTTTTTGTTGTCCTATCATTTCCTTGTAATGTGTTCCAATCAGGTGGTTCTTCATAACCACTCTCCACTACCTCCCAAAGATCTTTTCCAATTAACAATGTTCTCATATTTATGCTCCAATAATCATAATCTTGCCCATTAAATTCTGGAATGGGTAATGAGTTGTTGAAGTTGGCCATTAGACTCAAGCAACAACAAATGAAGTTTTTCTTCAATGAACTTGTCCAAGAACTTGATCAAATGTTAGACTACCTAACCCAAGTTCACTCAAAAACCAACCAAGCTCTGATACCAAATGAAGTATTTGACCCAAAAATGAAGAGCAAAAAAGTGCAGCAAAAACACAAGAAAAAAATTGAAAAAAATGCAATAATTTTGCACGTGACAGTCTAAATTTGAGGGACCAAAACTGCTCAGAATTTGATGAAATTTTGGAGTGAATTCTACACAAAAAGACCTTTCCAACGGTGTATGACACATGCAAAATGGAGCTGTAAAAAAAAAGTTATGAGCTCTGAAAGTTGACTGCAGGTTTCAGAAAAACAGGGACAACAAGCATGTATTTCACAAAATGAATGGAATAGAATGTTGTTTTTCATTCCAAACGAACTCAGAAGTATTACAAAGCTTTTTCCACAATATTCTATAGCTATTTTACACTATTGTACATTTACAAGAGAGAAAATGATGTTACAACCCTTCATTTCACATTCTGGAAGTCCAACAGTCATAGTGACTCTTCAAGGCCTATAGAAACTTTTGGGCTTCTTCAAATTCGTGGGAGAACTTTTGGTTTTGTCTTTTTCTTAGTCAGCATCAATCTCCAATAGTGTAAATTCTCAATAGATGCTCCACAAGAGCACTCCACAAGAAGACTCCACATGAAGCATGGTATGACACAAAACCCACTACATGTCATTTGAGAGTTTTTAGTTTTCTTGCATATGCACATGTGAATGATGAAGTGAGAAAGAAGTTAGATTTCAAGACTTAGCCTTATATTCTTGTGGGATATTCTAAAATAAGTAAGGCATATATATTGTATAATCCAAAAACTCACAAGTTTTTAATCTCTAGAGATGTTATTTTTTATGAAGGGGAAGTGTGCAATCATCAAAAACCAGTAGGTAAAATATTTGATGTTGAAGAAGATAATACAGTTGGGGGACAACCTTCAAATGTTTCCTCTACTCCTCCAATCCCACCTAGTAGATGATCAACAAGTTTAAAGGAGACTACACAAAGTTCAAGCACAAGCAACTCATTTACAAGTCCTACCAAGAATACAAATAAAGGAAAGAGAATGCTGAAAGCACATCCAACCAACAAAATGATGGACAAGAAATTTCAAAGGAGGTGAACAAGAAGCCACCAGGTTTTTTCAAGATTGTAAAAGCTCCAAAAGTATGGCGTTGATGAAGAAGAACCAAAAGGTGAGTTGGTGATTATACTCTATTTTTTGAAGTTGATTTGAAATCTTCATGTTATGCATATGCTTGTACTAATGATGTTTAGGTGCAAGGAATAAAAGAAGAAATTGAGTCCATTGAAAAAATGCTACTTGGGAACTTGTAGAATTTCCCAAGGATAAGAAGATTGTTGGATCCAAGTGGATCTACAAAACAAAGTTTAACAGTGATGGAAGCATAGAAAGATGCAAAGCAAGGTTGGTTGCAAAAGAATTCACTCAAAGATATGGTGTGGATTATGAAGAAACATTTGCCTCTGTTGCAAGATAAGAGACAATCCAGATATCTCTTTCATTGGCAGCGAATAAACAGTGGAAATTTTATCACATGGACATGAAAAGTGCATTCTTGAATGGTTATCTAGATGAGGAGGTTTATGTTTAGCAACCTCAAGGCTTTGAAGTGGAAGGAAAGAAAAATCATGTTTACAAATTGAAGAAAGCATTGTATAGATTGAAGCAAGCACCTAGAGCATGGTACTCAAGAATTGATGGATACTTCCAAGATTGTGGTTTCAAGAAAAGTAAGAATGACCCCACACTCTATTTCAAGAATGAAGGTGATGATATTATTCTTGTGTGCCTATATGTTGATGATTTGATCTACATGGAAAGCAGTTAAAATAATGAATGATTTTAAGCATGCTATAATGAAGGAATTTAATATGAAAGATTTAGGGTTGATGTAATACTTTCTTGGTGTGGAAGTACATCAAGGCAATGGTAAAATTTTCATTTGTCAATCAAAATATGCAAAATATATGTTGAAAAAATATGAAATGGAAAATTGTAAACCAGTTTGGATACTTGTGGCACATGGAGAAATGTTATCTAGAGATGATGGAGAAGAGAAAGCTGATGAAAAATAATTTAGAAGCATTGTTGGGAGTTTAATGTTTCTTACTACAACAAGACCTGATATTGCATTTGTAGTTTTACTTGTATCAAGGTACATGAATGAAACTTTACAAAATCACATGAGAGCAGCCAAGATAATCTTGAGGTATGTCAAAATAATATTGAATTTTGGCATACATTATGATGCTAACAACAAAATGGAGCTTGTTGGATACAATGACTCATATTCAAGAAGTTTCTTGGATTAAAGAAAATCAACTTATGGAAATTGTCTTTCACTTGGTTCATGAGTGATAACATGGAACTCAAAGAAGCAAAGTACTATTGCTTTATCTTCTATAGAGGCAAAATATGTTGCAACTGCTACAACTTTTACACAAGCACTTTTGTTGAGAAAGGTATTTGAAGAGATTGGTGAAGTTCAAAATAGTCCAACAATGATTTTTTGTGATAACACAAGTGCAATAAAGATTGCAAAAAATCTAGTTCATCATAGTAAAACTAAACATATTGATTTAAATGTTCATTTCATAAGAGACATGTTGGAAAAGAAGGTTGTAGATTTGAAATATTGTAGCACCAAACAACTTGCAGACTTGTTTACCAAAGGTGTCAATAAAGAATATTTTTTGAGTTTGAGAGATAAACTTGTCCCACCACTCAACATCTAGGGGGAGTATGTAGGAGATTTATGCTGACTAAAAAAGATAAAACCAAAAGTTCTCCTACGAATTTGAAGAAGCCCAAAAGTTTAATAGACCTTGAAGAGTCATCATGACTGTTGGAATTCCTTGAATGTGAAATGAAGTGTTGTAACATTAATTTCTCTCTTGTAAATGTACAATAGAGTAATATATATATAGGATATTGTGAAGAAATATTTGTAACACTTTTGAGTTCATTTAGAATGAAAAATAACATTATATTCCATTCATTTTATGAAAAACATGCTTGGTGTCCCGATTTTTGAATGCTACAGTAAACTTTTAGAGCTCATAACTTTTGTTTTACAAATTTGTTTTTTGTGTATGATACACTTTTGGAAAGGATTTCTTGTGTAAAATTCACTCCCAAAATTTCATCAATTTTTGAGTAGTTTTGGTCCCTCCAATTTAGACTGTCCTACGTTGTTGAAATTTCTACACTCTACCACGACTATTGTGTTTTTTGCTACACTTTGGTGCTCTTTGTTTTTTGGGTCATTTACTTCATTTGGTATTAGAGCTTGGTTGGTTTTTGGATTTGAGTGAACTTGGGTTCATGGTTAGTCTAATAATTTATGAAGTTCTTGGACAAGTTCATTGATGAAAAACTTCATTTGTTGCTACTTGAGTCTAATGGCCAACTTTAACAACTCATTACCCATTCGAAAAATTCACAGGAAATATTATGATTATTGGAGCATTTATATGAGAATATTGTTATTGAAAAAAGATCTTTGAGAAGTAATGGAGAGTGGTTATGAAGAACCAGATGATTGGAACACATTATAAGGAAATGATAGGAGAACAAAAAGGGAAACAAAGAAGAATCCATTAGCCCTCTACCATATTGATTCTTCTCTTGACAAGAGTTTATTTTCATGTATTATTGCTACTACATCAACCAAGGAGGCTTGGAAGTCTCTTTAAGAGGCTTACCAAGGAAGTGACCAAGTGAGAATGGTTAAGTTGCAAACCATGAAGAAATATTTTGAGAATTTACAAATGAAAGAGGCTGAAAGTGTGGGTGATTATTGTGTTAGAGTGAAGGATGTGGTGAACAAGATGGCCACGTTGTTGGTTGTGGAGCTTGATTTTATCTCTAATTTTGAGGTCTTGTTTTCAGCCACACTTGTACCCATTCCATGAAGGGGGGTGTAGGGGGGTAACACCCCCTACTATTGTTTGCCATGAGGGTCTAGGGGGGGCAAAAACCATTTATTATTAGGTCACAGATCGAATGGTGGATTTTAGGTGGGTATTTTTTGCCCTAAATTGTAACTCTATTTTATAAAGAGGATTTTGAGTAGCAATTGTGAATGTGTGTATGAGGGCAATATATGATGATAGAAGAAGAGGAAGTTATAACGGATCTATTGTAGGTTGTATCCCTTCATTTTTCTGGACAAAATAAATAAAGGCCTGGTTATTTTCTCCATGGATGTAGCCCATATTGGGTGAACCACATAAATCTGTGTCTCTTGTATTATTGTATTCTTCTACATTTTATTTCTATATTTATATTATTGCTCATATTTTATTATTTAATCCTAACAACTGGTATTAGAGCCTAGGGTTTGAAAACACACTTGAAAGGAGGGTTTCTTGGTTTGAGTGGGAGCAATGGCAGAAGAAGGTAAGTTTAGGGTTGAGAAGTTTAATGACCAAAATTACCAGCTATGGAAGATGCAAATGGAGGACTATCTATATCAGAAGGATCTTTACCTACCATTAGGTGAAATAGCAAAGAAGTCGATGAAGTTGTTAGACGAAGAATGGGAAGTTCTTGATAGAAAGGCATTAGGAACAATACGATTGTGCCTAGCATCATCGGTGGCCTTCAACATTTCAAAGGAAAAGACAATGGAGGATCTAATGAAGGCATTGGCTAAACTATATGAAAAACCCTCAACTTCTAACAAGGTATTTCTTATGAAGCATTTATTTAATATGCAGATGTTAGAAGGTGGGTCTGTTACTGATCATTTAAATGAGTTTAACATGGTCACCAATCAGTTAAGTTCTGTAGGAGTAAACTTTGATGATGAGGTTAGGGCTCTTTTGATCTTGTGCTCATTGCTAGAAAGCTGGAATGGCTTGGTCATGGCTGTGAGTAATTTTATCTCTGGTTCAAACACTTTAAAGTTTGATGATGTTATTGGTGTTATCCTTAGCGAGGAAATGCGATGGAAAAGCATAGGTGAGACATCAGGTAATGCTTTGACTGTGGAGAATAGGGGGAGACAAAGGGAGAGAGGAAAGAGTCCAGGGAATCATGGAAATTCAAAGAAAGGTAGATCCAAATCTAGAGGGAAGCAGCTGGAATGCTGGCATTGTGGGAAGAAAGGACACCTGAAAAGAGAATGTTGGTCTCGAAAAGAAAAAAGGGAGATGAAAAATAGGATAATAATCAAGAAGCAAATGTAGTAGGTGATGTGTTGCAAGATGCTTTAATTATTTCATTAGATAATATTAATGATTATTGGGTGCTAGACTCAGGGGCTTCATATCATGCCACACCCCATAGGAAATATTTTCTAGACTATGTTCAAGGTGATTTTGGATAGGTTTATTTGGGTGATGATCGACCATGTAAAATTGTTGGAATGGGTAAGATACAGATAAAATTACCAAATGGAAACCAATGGTTGCTGAAAGAGGTAAGGCATATTCCTGATTTGAGAAGAAATCTAATTTCAATAGGGCAGTTGGACAATGAAGGTTGTACAATTACATTCTCAAAAAATTTGTGGAAGGTTACTAAAGGATCACTGATATTAGCAAAAGGAAAGAAGGAAGGTACGTTGTATGTATGTACTGGTAATATTGATATTTCTATTGCTTTAGCTTCTACAGGAGTGGATACAACTTTGTGGCATCATAGGCTTGGGCACATGAGTGAGAAGGGGATGCAGATTCTCCACTCAAGGAATTTGTTGCCAGGTTTGAAGTAGGTTGATTTGGACTTTTGTGAGCATTGTGTTTATGAAAAATAGAAAAGAGTCAGATTTCTTAGAGTTGGGAAGGAAAAGAAGAGTGAAAAGTTAGAGCTTGTGCATACAGATGTATGGGGACCAACTTAGGTATCATATCTTGGTGGCTCTCATTATTATGTTACTTTTATTGATGATGCAACTAGAAAAACTTGGGTTTATTGTATTCAAAGAAAATCTGATGTCTTTGATATTTTTAAGAAATGGAAAGCTTTGGTTGAGAATGAGATAAGAAATAAGTTGAAGTGTCTTAGATCAGATAATGGAGGAGAATACTGTAGCAAGGAGTTTGATAGTTATTGTTCATACCATGGGATTCATAGAGTGAAGACGGTTCCAAGAACACCACAAGAAAATGGTGTGTCAGAAAGGATGAACAGGACAATCATGGAACGTGCTAGGTGTATAAGATTACATGCAGGATTGCCCTTATAGTTTTGGGTAGATGTTGTGGATACTGTTATTTACTTGATAAATAGAGGACCTTCAAGTTCCCTGGATGGTGGTATTCTAGAAGAGGCATGGATAGGTAAACCCGTTAACTACTCATTTCTAAAGACTTTTGGTTGTGAAGCATTTGTTCATATTGATAAAGAAAATAGAACAAAACTTGAGGTAAAGTCTAAGAAGTGTACTTTCATTGGATATGGAGTTAATAATTTTGGTTATCACTTTTGGGATTATGAAAATCACAAAATCATTAGGAGTAGAGATGTGGTATTCAATGAGAAGGTCATGTATAAAGATCAGTTGTAGAGAAATAAATAGGAAAAGGCAAACACAAAATACACAGTGCTTGATGAAATCATAGAAAATAAAACTCCAAAGGTGCTAGAAAATCAAAATATTCAACAACAACAATAGCAAGCACCTCAAACTCCTGCAAGTGCTGTTAGAAGATCTACCAAGTTAAGTAGACCCCTTGAACATTACTCTCCTTCATTGTATTATGTATTGTTGATTGATTCTGGTGAACCAAAAACATATGAAGAAGCAATGTAGGTAGAAACCAAAAAGAAGTGGGAGCAAGGCATGAAAGAGGAGATGGACTCTTTGGTACATAACCAGACTTGGGATTTGGTTTGGTTGCCTACAGGAAAAAGAGCATTGTAGAATAAATGGGTTTACAGGGTGAAGGAAGAAGATGGAGGCAAAAAGAGGTATAAGGCTAGACTTGTTGTAAAGGGGTTTGCATAGAAGAAAGGTATAGATTATGATGAAATATTTTCTCCTATTGTTAAAATGACTTCAATTAGAACTATTTTAAGTCTAGTGGTTGTAGAAGATTTGCATCTTGAACAATTAGATGTAAAAACAACTTTTCTCCATGGGGATTTGGAGGAAGAGATTTATATGCAGCAGCCATAGGGGTATGAGGTCAAAGGGAAGGAGGAATTAGTATGCAGGTTGAAAAAGAGCTTGTATGGCCTGAAGCAAGCTCCAAGGTAGTGGTATCTAAAATTTGATAGGTTTATGACAGAACAAGGTTATAGTAGATGTTATTCTAACCACTATGTTTATTTTAAGAGATTAGATAATGGTAACTATATTATCTTGTTATTGTATGTAGATGACATGCTTGTTGTAGGGTCTAACATGCAGGATATAAATGTGCTCAAAATAAAATTAGCAAATTCATTTGCAATGAAGGATTTGGGTGCTGCAAAGCAAATCCTTGGTATGAGAATAACAAGAGATAGAAAAAATCATAAATTAACATTGTCTCAGGGTGAGTACATTGAGAAGGTGTTGAAAATATTTAATATGCAGGATGCAAAACCTGTTAGTACACCTTTGGCCAATCATTTCAAACTGACTAAAGAGATGTGTCCCAAGACACAAGAGGAGATAGACTACATGTCCAAGGTTCCTTATTCATCGGTAGTTGGTAGTTTGATGTATGCGATGGTGTGCACAAGGCCAGATATAGCACATGTAGTGGGAGTTGTGAGCAGGTTTATGAACAACCCAGGAAAAAGGTATTGGGAGGTAGTGAAGTGGATTCTCAGGTATTTAAGAGGTACTATCACTCAGGCATTATGTTTTGGAGGTTCTAACACTATTCTATAGGGATATGTTGATTCAGACATGGTAGGTGATATAGATAGAAGAAGGAGCACCACAAGGTATGTCTTTACTATAGGTGGAACTGCAGTAAGTTGGATTTCAAAATTACAAAAGGTTGTTGCACTTTCAACAATGAAAGCAGAGTATGTTGTTGTTACAAAGGCTAGTAAAGAGATGATTTGGTTATAGAGGTTTATGGAGGAATTGGGAAAGAAGTAGGAGAATAGCATATTATATAGTGATAGTCAGAGTGCCATTCATCTTGCAAAGAACTCAACCTTCCATTCTAGGACTAAACATATACAAACCAAGTACCATTTCATACGATCAATTTTGGAAGATGGACAATTGAAGCTGGAAAAGATACACACTAGCCAAAATCCTGCAGACATGTTAACAAAGGTAGTAACCAAGGAGAAACTGAGTTCTTGCTTAGTTTTAGTTGGGTGCAAGCAATGAAAGAAGAAATTGAGTCCATTGAAAAAAATGACACTTGGGAACTTATGGAATTGCCCAAGGACAAGAAGATTTTTGGATCCAAGTGGGTCTATAAAACAAAGTTTAATAATTATAGAAGCATAGAAATATACAAATCAAGGGTGTTTGTAAAAGGATTCACTCAAATATATGGTGTGGATTATGAAGAAATATTTACCCCTATTGCAAGACAAGAGACAATTCGGATGGCTCTTTCATTGGCAACCAATAAACAGTGGAAAGTTTATCACATGGATGTGAAAAGTGTATTATTGAATGATTATCTAGATGAGGAGGTTTATGTACAAAAACCTCAAGGCTTTGAAGGGGAAGGAAATGAAAACCATGTTTACAAATTGAAGAAATAACTTTATGGATTGAAGTAAGCACTTAGAGCATGGTACTCAAGAATTGATGGATACTACCAAGATTGTGGTTTTAAGAAAAGTAATAATGACCCCACACTCTATTTCAAGAATGAAGGTGATGATATTCTTCTTGTGTGCCTATATGTTGATGATTTTATCTACATGGGAAGTAGTTCAAAGATGAATGATTTTAAGCAAGTTATGATGAAGGAATTTGATATGAAATATTTAGGATTGATGCAATACTTTCTTGGTGTGGAAGTACATCAAAGTGATGGTAAAAAAATTATTTGTCAATAAAAATATGCAAAATATATGTTAAATAAATATGATATGGAAAATTACAAACCAGTTTGGACACCTGTGGCACATGGAAAAGTGTTATGTAGAGATGATGAAGAAGAGAAAGTTGATGAAAAATTATTTAGAAGCATTATTGGGAGCTTGACGTTCCTTACTACAAAAAGACCTGATATTGCATTTGTAGTTTCACTTGTATCATGGTACATGAATGGACCTTCACAAAACCACATGAGAGCAACCAAGAGAATATTGAGGTATGTCAAAAAAACCTTGAATTTTGGAATACATTATGATGCTAACAACAAAATAGAGCTTGTTGGATACAGTGAATCAGATTTGGGAAGTTCCTTAGATGATATAAAATCAACTTTTGGAAATTGTTTTTCACTTGGTTTAGAAGTGATAACATGGATCTCAAAGAAGCAAAGTATTATTGCTGTTAGAATTATTGAAGACAATATTCTATTCAAATGAAAATATAGTTGTGCAAAACATCACAAGAGTGTAGTGAAGCTCAAAATACTGATTGATTATTCCATGGGATCAACTTTGTATAAATAGCAAAGTTGATCAATGTGAGTCGTTGGATTACAACAACTCAACAAATCTGAACTAGTCTAAACTAAGAGTTCACCTACCTCATGGAAGAGTGGTAACTCAAGTTAGACTATCCTAGTAGAACTTAAGAGAACTAAATATTTATTCTAACACCCCCCTTAAGTGATACTAGGGGTGAAAGTAACAACAGGAGATGAGTCCCGACAACAAGGCCTGATGAGGTACTCATGTACAATATTGGTGCTACCCAAAAAATGAGTCCCAACAATATGGCCTTATTAGGTACTCATGTACAATGAACTTACATTTTGGAGAGATGGTGAAAAACCACATGGGAAAAAACCATCTTCCAAGAAGAAGAAGAAGAAGAAGAAGAAGAGTGGAGAGGTGAAAACCTCTGTGCACCCTTCTAATGCAACTGCCTTATCCCAAGTTTCTCACGCAACTGAATGTAACGTGGAGAAGCAAAGGACTTGGTGAAGATGTCTACAATTTGATTTTCTATGGGAATAAACTCCAAGCTTAGATCCCCTTGTTGAATATGTTGTCGAATGAAGTGCATGTGAATCTCAATGTGCTTGGTGCGCTGATGCTCAACTGGATTGTGAGCAATATGAATTGTGCTCTGATTGTCACACCAAAGGGTAATAGGTTGGTCATGGAAAAAACCAAATTCCTTCATTATCTGATGAAGCCAAAGAGCTTCCTGATTGGCCAAAATTATTGCCCTGTATTCTGCCTCTGTAGATGATAATGCTATTGCTTGTTATTTTTTGCATGACCAAGCAATAGGTGAAGAACCAAGACAAAAAACATAGCCAGAGGTGGAACATCTATCTTCAACTGAACCTGCCCAATCAGAATCTGTGTAACCAATGATATCCATGGATCCACCCTCATATAAGAGCCCAAAGTGAGTGGTTCCTTGCAAGTAGCGGAGGATTCTCTTTGTTGCTTGCCAATGGCTGAAATGAGGTTGATGGGAGAATCTAGATATTAAGCCAACAACATAGGAAATATCTGGGTGAGTATGAGTGAGGTACAATAGACTTCCTACAAGCTGTCTGTAGAGAGTAGCATCACATTGAGGGGACTTGCAGGAAGTAGTTAGAGTGACTCCAGACTGAAAGGGTGTGGAAGAAGGCTTGCAATCAGTCATCTTAAACCGCTGAAGAAGATCTAGAGTATATTTCTATTGACATAATGAAATTCCTGCATCTATTTGAGTTATCTGAAACCCAAGGAAGTAATGAGCTAAACCCAGATCAGCCATCTCAAATTTCTCAGAAAGGGAGTCTTTGATAGTCTGGATGTGAGAAATGGCACTACCAATGAGTAGTAGATCATCAACATAGAGAACAAGTATGGTGATGTTTTCTTCATCTCTCCAAATGTAGACTGTTGCATCAGACTCACAATGAGAAAATCCTGAGGAAAGAAGGAAGGAGTCCATTTTTTCATACCAAGCTCTAGGAGCTTGTTTGAGACCATAGAGAGATTTCCTTAGTCTACAAACAAGGGAGGAGTCTTGAATAAATCCAGTAGGTTGTTCCATAAATATTTCCTCTTTTAAGTCACCATGTAAGAAAGCACTTTTAACATCCATCTGAAAAAATTGGCCACTTTTGGGAAGCAGCAAGTGCAAGTACCAACCTAACAGAATCCATTTTTGCAACTGGTGCAAAGGTTTCAGAATAATCAATGCCTTCAATTTGTGAAAAACCTTTAGCTACCAAGCGAGCTTTGTGTTTGTCAATTTTTCCATCAGGTCCATACTTAGTTCTGTAAATCCATTTACAATGAACCAATTTTCTTCCTTTAGGTAGAGGGACTAGATCCCAAGTTTTGTTTTTGATTAAGGAAGAAAATTCATTCTCCATGGCATCATCCCATTCTTTTATACCAGTTGCTTCTTTGAAGGATTGAGGATCTATGGAAATGGACTGACAGACAAGACCAGAACCCATGGAGTGGCTTAATCTGGATGATGGAAGATCTTGGATGTAAGGAGTGGCCTCTTGAACTATGGTGTGGGCCCATTTTGGCATTGTGGAAGGAGTAATGGGTGTGGCAGGACTTTGAGTTGGAGTTTGAAGTATAGGATCCTCATTTTGGTCATCTATCTCAAGGATGGGATCTTCATTATATTGAGGCTCAAATATTGGAGATGGCTCGAGAGAATTAATGTTGGAAGAAGATGATTGAGGATATTTATAAGGGAATGTTTCATCAAATTGAACATTTCTATGAAAAAAGACCTCATGAGTTGTGGGATCAAGGAGCCTGTAGGCTTTCATTTCCTCACAATAACCAACAAAGATAAGTTGCTTGCTTTTTTTGTCTAGAGCCTTCCTCTTTTTCTTTGGGATGTGTGCCCAAGCAGTACACCCAAAAACTTTGAAAAAAGAGACATCAGGTTTTGAGCCAGTCCATGCTTCCTCGGGAGTCAAATGGCCAAGAGCTTTATGAGGTGTGCGGTTTTGAATATAATTTGCATAGTTAATTGCCTCAGCCCAAAAAACTACTGGAAGATCTCTTGAGTGGAGCATACAGTTTACCATTTCTTTTAAAGATCTATTTTTCCTTTCTACAATGCCATTTTGTTGTGGATTATGGGAGACTGAATGTTGATGAATTATGCCATGAGTTGAGAGAAATATGGAGAACTCATTACTGAAGTATTCCCCCCATTATCTGTACGAATTTGCTTGATTTTGCAAGTGGCTTGATTTTCAACTAAGGCCTTGAAGATTTTGAAGTGGGATAGAACATCACTTTTGTATTTTAGAAAGTAGACCCAAGTTCTTCTTGAAAAGTCATCAATGAAGGTTAAGGTATATTTTTCTCCTTTGAAAGAAGGCTCTGGGAAGACCATCAAGTCACTATGGATTAACTCTAGAGGGGATGAGGCTCTTTGAGAACCACTTGGGTGAAAAGGATCTTGATGTTGTTTTCCAAGAGCACATCCAGGACATACTCCATCAATAGAAGAGACTTTTGGCAACCTTGTTACCATTTCATGAGTATTCAACTCCTTTAGATAGCTATAACTAAGATGTCCAAACCTTTCATGCCAAATTTTGCTTTCAAGATCTCCATGTGCAACAAAATAGGAGGTCCCATCTAAATTTTTGAATCCCTTGAAGTGAAATAGGTGAGTGTTATGATCAATATCTCCTTTTTCTATGAGAGAGTGTGGTTCTTGAAAGTCTCTTATCTCAACTCCTATTGGTGAAAATAGAACTATTTTACCCTTTGCAGAAGTACAAATATGATATATGGAGAGGATATTTGTAGCTATATTTGGGACATAGAGAACATTATTGATATAACCACCATCAATGGATATGTCACCTTTTCCTTTGACTGGGATAAAGGATGAGTCACCAACTTCTATGCTACAAGTTGAGCTTGAGGAGATTGAAGTGAATGACTCATGTGAAGAAGTCATATGATGAGTTGCCCCTGAATCTAGAACCCAGTATTTTGATGAATTTTTTATAGCTTTGCCTTGAACATTTAAGGCTTTTCCTATCTACTTCTTAATGTCTATTTTGTGATCCTTCATTGTTGCCTCTAGTTGTTGTAGTCTTTTCCAACATTTGTTCACAGAATGACCATCCTTTTTGCAATGTGTACAAGTTATAGGGCCTCTTTCTTTCTTTTTGAATTTTTCTTTAGTGGAGGTGGATGCTACTAATGCTTTTGAGGAAGAGGGAGAGATCTCATATTTTGCAAGTTTTATTTCCTCTCTAGTTAGCCTATCACAAAACTCCTCTAAAGAGGGCATTTTAAAACTTGTACCAAGTGCATCTTTTGTAGACAAAAAGGTGGTTGCAAAAATTTGAAATACTCCATTTAACTTAGAAAGAATAAGATAGATGCATTCTTCTTCTATTTTATTCTTGCCACTACCTTTTAATTGTGTGAGGACTTCTTTAAATTTGGTGAGAAAGTCAACAATATTGTTGAAGTCTTCAGGAGATAATGTTGTTAACTCTGCCTCTAGCTGCATTGACCTTATTTGATCCACTTTACCAAACAAGTTCTTTAGTTTCTGCCAACTCTCAAATGGAGTTTTACATTCTGAAATGTGAAACCATAAGCTTTCATTTACATTTGTGCTTATAATACCCATTGTTTCATACATCTTCCCTTTATGTACAAATATTTCATATTCCTTTTCAAATTCAGGTTGCTTCTCTTCTAGCAAGTGTGTGAGCCCTTTTTGAGAAATGAGATTTAATATTTTTGGTTTCCATGTGTGATAGTTATGAGGGGTGAGTGGGTCAATTGTATTCATTTTTCCAAAGAAAAAACTACAGTGAACCAATATTCCCCCTTTAAAAATCCCTTCCCCAAAAACAAATGCAACAAGAACTTTTTGAGAAGAAGCAACACCACCAGGAAACCTCTTTTGAATCAAGGTAGCAAAAACCAGACCTTTATACCGATCTCTTCAATATACCCACCCTTACATGAGGGAAACTATAAGTATATGAGGAGATTGATACATGGAACATAGGTGTTTTGAAACAAGAATAACCTGCTAGACCTTTATACCGAATCTTCTCAATGACCCGCCCTTACGTGAGGGAGACTATAGGTATATGAGGAGAACGATACGTGGAACATAGGTGATTATTAAAATGAGATGCTTGCTTTTGAGATATTACAAGTTTGAGAAGATGCTTGTATATTTGTGCTTTGCTTGTAAATGAGAATCTTGATCATGTGTGCTTGCTTGTATATGAAAGTGTTTATCAATGGAACATAGAGTGCAGCAACAAATTAAGTAGCAAGTGGAGCTGAAAGAATTCACTAAGACCAAAATATGCAGCAGCACCCCCCTTTGAACCAAGCATAAGAATATTTTAGAGAAGACAAGTGTGCACCCCCCTTCAAATAGAGCAGTGTGGTGCAAGAAATCAGCACCCAGTGACCCCCCCAAAAAAAAAATATTTATATTTCTCTTTTTTTTTGTTTTGACAATAGCAAGGGAGAGCCTTTTGAAGAGGCTATAAGGGGTAACTTCAGAATCTGAATGTGGATTCTGTTACAATATTTAATGACCCCTTTTTTGGAATTTGATACACTACAATTTTTGAGAAGAAAAAAAATTGTGCTAAAGGAAATGATATTCTTCACAATGCTTGTAGAAGAACAAGGCACTATGAACCTCTACACTTTATGGCATTTTTATGCATCAATGAATCACCAAAGAAGGAATGAGAGGGTGGATACAAAAATCATGAGCAAATATTTCATACTGCGCTCGAGTAATAGAGTACCACAAAATTTATCTCGTTCATCCAACAAATAGGCTATAAAATATATGTCACATCAATAGATGGACATTTTAAAATGTTTTTACCTCACAAGAAAACAATGATCACACCAGCTACGAGGAGGAATGTCTGCGGTCCTTTGAAGTATGTATAGAAGATGTGAAGGCTATTGTATTCTGACCAGCAATGCAACAAACCTTCGAATCAACAATCATGAATGAGCACCTCCTTTCTCTAGCACCTCCACTGAACCAGGGTCACCAATGAACCACCTCGTAATGAGTGCTTTCTCTTTAAGCACCCCCATCGAGCCAGTGAACCATGAACCAGGGAAGTGTTGCTTCAATCAGAGACTTCAATAGGGATGAATGACCTCGAACGAAGCAGAAGCAAAAAAGAGGTAAGCTCAACACTGAAACAATGAAACACCAAGCAGATAGAATGCAAATGAGGTACATTCTTTAGGTAATGAGGTCTCTTAAATAATCATGATTTGGATCATGCCAAGTAGGGTCTTCCAAGGACTTTGGTTGATTAAGAGGATTTTGGTGTGTAAGACTATCAAGAGTGGCGCTCAAAGTGAAATGAACATTATGAAACGTTCTTTTGATTAATGAACATCGGGCACTTCGGGATATGCACGTCGATGAAATGAGATGATCTCAGTTCACCGTACGACACGAGCAAGGTCTTGCATCGGGAGCCTTGGGATACCCATGAACCTCTTGTGGGTGCCAAAAGAGATGGCCATGCGAAAGAAGATGCATCATCGAGCGAAGTTCAAGTATCTTCCAACATCCAAGATACAAAGGCTCCAAGATGCTTTGTCGAGCAAGGGCCAAGGATCATGCAAGGTAACCAGTGAGCGCACAAAGTACAACTTGAATGGGGAGGTCACGTTCAATGGTGGTAATAGCGAGGCGCAACACTCTTAGTAGATTCCAGGGTAACCAGCGGGTGCCATTGAGAGCAAGGCATAGAATACCTTCAGATGGGCCCTGCAAATGGGCTCTCCTTTAAAAAATATAAGCCTTGCAGATGGGCCCTTTTTTTTAAATATCTGGAGTTAAAACCAGATAGACAAATATTTAAGAGGAAAGAAAAGACAAATATTATTAGCCTCGAAAAGATAAAAAAATAGAGGTGCTCTCTTTTTTTGAAAAAAGAAGGAAAGGAGTCTGGAATAAGATCCTAACTACAGTGAGGCACCAATAACAAATCAAGAAGGTGGCCAAGTTATGGCTGGAGCTGGAATAGACAAGCAAAAAATCTTGTCAGTGATTATCCAGAAAACACCATTAAAGAGACCAACTTTTAAGAATGAATCAGATTTGATCAAAAGCTTCAGAAAAAAACTTGAATGTATGCAAGAACTATCCTAGCTCTGGTACCATGTTAGAATTATTGAAGACAATATTCTATTCAAATGAAAATATAGTTGTGCAAAACATCACAAGAGTGTAGTGAAGCTCAAAAGACTGATTGATTATTCCATGGGATCAACTTTGTATAAATAGCAAAGTTGATCAATGTGAGTCATTGGATTACAACAACTCAACAAATCTGAACTAGTCTAAACTAAGAGTTTACCTACCTCATGGAAGAGTGGTAACTCAAGTTAGACTATCCTAGTAGAACTTAAGAGAACTAAATATTTATTCTAACAATTTCTTTATCTTCTACAGAGGCAAAATATGTTGTAGCTACTACAACAAGTACACAAGCACTTTGGTTGAGAAAGGTACATGAAGAGATTAGTGAAATTCAAAACAATCCAACAACAATTTTTTGTGATAACACAAGTGCAATCAAGATTGCAAAAAATCCAATTCATCAGAGTAAAACTAAACATATTTATTTAAAGGTTTATTTTATAAGAGTCATGTTGGAAAATAAGGTTGTAGATTTAAAATATTATAGCACCAAACAACAACTTGTAGACCTGTTTACCAAAGGTGCCAATAAATAATATTTTTTTAGATTAAGAGATAAACTTGTCTCAGCACTCAGTCAAGGGGAAGTATGTTGGAGATTGATGTGAACAAATAAAGAGAAAACTAAAAGTTCTCCCTTGAATTTGAAGAATCCCAAAAGTTTCTATAGGCCTTTAAGAGTCACCATGATTTTTGAACTTCCTAGAATGTGAAATGAAGTGTTATAACATCATTTTATCTCTTGTAAATGTAAAATAGTGTAATATAGTTGTAGGAAATTGTGGAGAAATCTTTGTAACACTTTTGAGTTCATTTGCAATGAAAAAAAATTATATTCCATTCATTTTGTAAAAAACAAGCTTGTTGTCCCTATTTTTTTAATATTGCATTCAAATTTTAGAGCTCATAAATTTTGTTTTACAACTTTTGTTTTTGCACGTAATACACCATTGGAAAGGTCTTCTTGTGTAGAATTCACTCCCAAAATTTCATTAGTTTTTGAGCAGTTTTGGACCCTCAAATTTAGACTATCCTATGCTGTTACAATTTCTACACTCTACTACAACTGCTGCATTTTTTGCTACACTTTGGTTCTCTTTGTTTTTTGGGTCATTTACTTCACCTATACTATCTAATATATTATGAATTTAATTACAAATAATGCATTGAAAAAATTAAGCATTGTAACCAATCAATAGTCATAAAATGACTAACAAATAAAAATAAATCCCACAATAATTATTAGGAATAGGTTCTACACACAACTATGTGTTATTTTTTCCACATGAGACAACTTAAATTCATTATAAATTAAGGTAATTGTTACAACAAGATATTATGACTATAATGCATCAATAAAATTGATACTACAAGAAAAATATATAAGCTAGAATAAAAGAATATTAAAAACTTATACATGTAAGCCATTAGTGAGGGATAGAGAATATATATCATAACAATAATTTTTTAGCTCATATATCATAACAATAATTATCTCAATTCAAATTACATTAACTAAACTGGTTAGATTCCTTAACTTTAAAGGAGACCAAGGTTCAAATATTGCCAGGCTATTGTAATACCACTATGTGGTCATGATGTAGTATGGGTGGGGCTTGTTTCAATCCCATTTAAACCATTTAAAAAATAATAATTATCTCACGAATTTTAGGTAAACCACACACTACTATATGACTTCTATATACATGGCATGCAAAAACTTAATAGTAAGCAACAATTATGTACTAATGTTTTGAAAATAAGTTTCATCACTTCAACTAAAACTTTCTTCAATAAGTTTTTGTAGTGCCTTGATACTACCTTGGGATATGCAATTTTGAAGGAGCACAAAATGACAATATTAAGCAGTAGATGCCTTATAAAACCCTCCAAAATTTATCTAAGTCCAACACAAGTCTTGATTGGCATTCACTTGCAGAAGGTGTCAATTGACTCAAGACTAATTTACTTGCAGAAGGTGTCTATTGGCTCAAGATTGATCTTCTTACAAATAGACTTGATTGGCTTATAGGAGCAAAACACTTAGGATCAACTAGAAATTCAATGGCAAAAGCAAGTGCTTCACTCACTAATTGGAGCAAACAACTCGATAACCAACAAAGGGATAAAACTAAAGGCACAAATCTCGAGGAGAATTTTTGAGGTAACATTTTCATGTCATGGCACACTATGTCATTTTAGAAGCCTTTTAATCCTATTAGATTCATAAGTAGAGGTATGTAATTTTTGGTGGTGCATAATTTTTCTAAATATGTCCCCAAATATGTACTTTCACTAGGAGTAATTATTTATCACCCTAAGTAGCTCAAGGATAAACTCCAACTATAAATAAGATTTTAGGGCTTCATTTTATTCATCACTTAGCCATGAGAAATTAGAGCTACACTCTGTGAAACCCATCATCATATTGTTGATAAATGGGCAATTCATTAAGCATTCCATTAGTGGCATTGTCCTCCTAGTTTGTTAAATGTGTGGTTATTGAGGATTACCCCTTTGCCCATTTTGTCATTCGCTTAGCAATTTCATACTTAATGAATAAGAGAATTTTGTTGTTATTCAAATTCTCATGTGTTTATTGATCATGCACACTTCCTTGCTACAATTGAAATCCCTATTCATTTGAATCCCTGACACCCTTAATATTTTATGCATGTTTATTTTTTGCACTTTACTTTTCATGCAATTAGTGTAGGAGAATTCTATAGGGATAGTGGGGATCCAACCTCAATCCAAAGTTCAAAATGAGCCAATGGAACTCCCTTCCAAATTTATTGAAGCTAGAATTAGGGCACATCATTAAAATATAAATAAAGACAATTCCCCCATTTAACATAGTTTTTGGTATGCTTGATGGGACTCACCCTCATTATCGCTTAAATTTTTCCCAATTTGGCTTAAATTCCTTGATTTTTGTGTTAAATCTGCATTCATTGTGGATGAAGTGATTGGATTGAGATTGAGTGAATTTTTTCCAACTCTAGTTATGAGAAGTGATTTCATCCAATTTTGGAGCGATTCACGCTGTTTTGAGCCAATTGCCTAAATGTTTTGAGTGATTCATTCTTAATTTCCTACATTTTTAAAAGTTAGAGTGATTCATTGAGGCCAAGGACTTGATTTATCAAGACCAATATCAAACTGACCCTAAAATTTCATGATTTTCATCATATGTGCTTAATTTTTATAGGTCCTTTGCATATGGCAACTTTGATACAAACTTCAAAATTTTGAAATTTTTACAAAGATAACACGAATAGAAGAAAAGCGTAATAAAATACTAGATATGATCTTGAATTTGCATTTTCCATGAGAAAAAAGCATTTAAGGTATATTTTGAGTCATTTTCACCAAGGATCAAGTCTACAAGTGATTTTCTTTGCAAATAGTAATATATCACTAAGTCAAATTTTGCAAGTGATATGCTCAACATTTGAAAAATAATTTATTAGGGAAGTCAATATTATTTCTAAATCCTTCCTGAGAGAATGATTTGCTCCAATTTCAAAGAAATTTCTAGAGTGATTCACTTAGACCCTTTCAATCTCAAAATTTGCTAGAGAATCACCTGCAGTTTCAAGCAAATCACCTAATTTTGTAATCACTCCATAAGCAAATTTTTTAATTTTTATAATTTTTGACCCTAAAACTTTGTCTATGCAAATTCATACTCATAGGCTTATGAATATGCTTTTAAAAGCACAAAAAATGATAAAAGAACATTAATCGATGAAGATAGTTGTGTACCACCTAAGGAATGCTAAAGGGAAAATAAAGGAATAAACCACAATGTGGGTACATCCATACATCAATATTGAAGAAATTCCATTGTTTAGTCCTATTTCCTTAAAATAAAAAAGTCCAATGGCTAACCCTATTAGTCAAAATCTCATGCCCCTAAAAATTAGTTTCTTAGACCAACAAATGAGTTATTCATCTATCTTAGCAAACCAAACTTGACCAAATACCAATTCTAAATTAACACACATATACCCCCTTTACAATGTACCCATCAATGAGTATATCCTTACTAATAATCTACTTTTTGGAAGCCAATACTATGTTGGTAGCATTAATCCACCTCTCGCATCTAGTGCCCAAAATATACCTCCTATAAGTGCTCTTTTAACACAAAGATCATCTGGGTCTAGTTTTTTAAATATGTCTAACCTTCCACAAGGTCAATTCGTAGCTTCAAATGTAGGGCCTTGAGGGTAAATATTTCCATACCAAATCCAAGACCTTGCCTAAAACATACATGTATTGACTAGTCAAATGGGGTTGCAGGTGTTCGAGACAAACCCCTAGGGACTAACATTACCTCCATCTAGTTAGGCACAACACAATGTACAAGGTATCCCTCCTCTAAATTAATAGATCCTATAGCAAATATTAAAATATCCTCTTCCATATGTAAATGTGTAGCCTCCAATTCAATAATGGGGTTGTCAAAATCCACCGCCTTACTACCTTTGCCTTATTATCCTTTATACATATATCCTTAGGACCCTCTATATCCACCTCATGCTTATGTGATGTATCCTTAATCGCCTTCACATCAACAATGTGGTCAAAATCCTCCTCGATAGAATAATACTATGGCACCTCCTAGGCCATAAAATCAACTCTTTGTTTGAACTTATCAAGGACCATTAACCTAGTGGTTGATTATCCTATTCCCCCTGTAGCTAGGAAAGCCTTACCAAATTTTGGTGGAAGCAAGAATAAGACAACATTGAATCACCTTATTGAGTTTTCTATGCTCAAATTTATTCACTGCATGCAAGATAAGGACATCATCATATGATTACTAATATATTCTCTACATGATAAGGCTACATTATGGTATAGAAGATTACCAAATAATTGTGTTACTAGTTGGGCATCAATTGTAGAATATTTTATGCATAGATTTGGTAGTATGGGTAATGGTTATTCTATTTTGTTCCAATTAAATACAATATAAAGGCATCCTCAAGAAAACATACATGATTTTAATACTAGATTCTTGAGAACCTTAAATTTAATTCCATAAAATTTTAAGTCAAATGAAGAACAAGCATTGAGTTACTACATCAAGGATGTATAATCTAATCTAGCTTTGATGATTTGTAATGCTAATCATTGTACATTAGTTTTAGCTTTGAAGAAGTGACCTAAGTATAAGATATTATGATTAGAGTAGGAAACTACCTCCTGCATTACCTATGGCCGATATTTCCAATATTACCCAAAATACATCAGTGCTTGGTCCTACACCTCCCATCACACCCATTCCAAATTATTAATCATATGTTGCTACTAATCTATCGCCATCACCATACATTTTTGTGCATGCTAGCCAAAATTTATCATCCACTATTGCTTTTCAACCACAACTTCCAACCCTTCCTACTCCATCCAATATGAACAAAAAGTCGGCCAATAATTTTTCAATGAGTGAGATGCTAGAAGTGATTAAAATTTTGATAAACCAGAACAATGCTGAAATGAAACAATGATAACAACCCCAAAACTAGCAACCTTAGAAAATCCCATACCTCATGAAATATTAGATGCCTTGACAACGTGCTCACCAAGGAACAAGTAATTCTCATAACAATATGGTGAATGCCAATTTAGAGGTTGTCTTGATGTGTTCTCCATGCAATAAGAGGTAAGATCCTCTAGAGTGTGCTAGAGCCATTAAACACTCTTAAACAATCGAGCATAATTAATAATTCCAAGGTCAACATGTCGCTATCTTAGGCCAACTAGCTCAAACAAAAAACCAATAACCTCAACCCCAATAGTTGGTTCCTATCCTACCTAACCCAAATAATGCTATCTTCACTAATTTTAGCATAGTAGAAGTGGATGAAGAGTCCACATTTGAAGACAATGCCATATGCATTAAGAAATAAAGGGTTGGGACCCAAGGCAAGAGGAAAGGATCTGAGGAGCAATCAACTGAAAAATAGTTCGAGGAAAATAAGGGAAAAATAGTATTGAGGAGAGGTAGGCCACCATTATACTTAAAGGATAAAGGTACAATAGCAACACAACAAGAGAAAAAAAAAAAAGAGGTCGCCAAAAACAATGTTGTAAATAAGGCACAAACAAAAGCATATTTTGGTAAAGTAAAATAAGCTAACAAGAGGAAAGAGTCTAAAATGAACAGAAGGAATGAAGGAGGAATATATAAACCTACAAACAAGAGGTGTGATAAGGAAAGATATCAATTTTAGGAGGTTGAGCGATTACTAAAATATCCCTATCTTACCAATGAAGGTCATGCGATAATTATAAGGCAATATCGAATGTTCACTGCATGAAATAAGAGTGCCTTTATTGAATTCAAGTTTAACATTGTAGAGGAAATAAAAAATAACCCCACAAATATAAGTATGTGGAGGTTTTAGACCTTCCTTATCAACAAATTTACTCTAAGAGTATCTAAAGGACCAGGAGAGAAGTTATGCTAAGAATAAGCAATCAAAGCTTGCTTAAACCAACATAAGTAAATATTAAAACTTGATAGAAAAGCATCCAACAAACATCCAAGTTAATGCAACAAACATATTAAATGCTCCAAAACCCAAAACTATGAATCCAACCCCATTTTATGTGATACTCAAGATTGGAAATGATCTACAAAGAAGTTGCATGGTTGATTCAAAGACAGTAGTGACAATGATGCCTAAAGCAATTTTTGAAGAAATGGGTCTACCCTACACCAAAACAACTAGGTAACAGTCCAAATGGATTCCATTAGGGTCAATGTAGTTAGATTCCTTAAGGATCTAATCATGACCATAGTAAAAAATTCATGGTTAATAGTGGTGCAAGAAGTAATAGTTGTCAGCCTACTATTGTACCTTGGTTTGTTGTTGTCTAGGGAATAGAAAAACAAGTTGTTAGGATGTGGTTACCTAGCAATGGATTATATTCATATGAATGTGCATAAATATGGGAAGGTTATTAGGATTGAAAATGAGTTGCCTTGCAACTACTTGTTACATAAGCTGGATGGAGATGGTACTATAAACTGAATGAGCTACCAAATTTTATGGAAGATGATGAGGGACTTGAAGATGATCAAATATTTCAAATTGATATGATAATTATTATACTTCAATATGAAGAAGACTTAGAGATTGACTATGAGGATATTGAGATTAGGAATTATCTTATCACCAAAGAACCATCTATTCTCCTAGCTCTAACAAGTCAAGGCACTAAGAAAACTTGGACAATGCATTTCAATGGCACTAAACCAAATATAGGATATGTGCTAGTATCTATTTCATTGACCCGCAAGGTGAACAAACTCATTTTGCACATCAATTATTGTTCAATTGTATAGATGACATGGTGGAAAATAAAATACTATGCATCAAATTAACAAAAAATGAGAATATGGGGATTAATATTAAGAACCTAAGAATATTTGATGACTTCAAATTAATAGTAAACTAGGTTAATTCCCAATGTGCCACAATAATAAGTATCTAAAATCATACAAGCACCAAGTTTGGAATTTGCTAAAGAGTTGTAACACATGAGATCAAGATGATTCCTAGAGTATTGAATACTAAGGCAGATGAATTGGTAGGAATGGAAGATAGACTTGACCCATACCCAAGAAGAATGATGATATAATGTTGTGTGTACATTTTAGGAACCTGAGTAGAGTTTGATTAAAAGATGATTATCCTCTGCCCTCCATAGATAAAATTTTACAAAATCTGGTTTGGTCATAGATATTGACTCTCTTAGATGGTTTCTCAAGGTACAAAAAGATATGGGTTAAAGATGATGACTAGCATAAAACAACCTTCATTACCAAATAGGAAACCATTGCCTATTACTGAATGCCATTTGTCCTATCAAACATAGGGGAAAACTTCCAAAGACCCATGGACATAAAATTTGCCAACTTATCAATGAGATAATCCTCATATACCTCGATGATATATATATTCCAAAGATAAGAGTAACCATATTAAACATCTTCAGTTAGTCTTATAGAGGTGTAAAGAGTTCAACACTTCACTCAATCCAAACAAGCCCATTTTGATGGTCCAAGAAGAAAAGTTGCTAGGTCACGTAGTGTCAAAATAAGGCTTCACCATAGACCTCAATAGAAAAAATCCCATCCAATATCTCCCATTGCTTATCTCTATCAAAGGGATAAGGTCTTCCTAGGAGAATTATAGTTTGTGGTCAAATTCATAATGAATTTTGCCTAGATGGTAAAACCAGTCACCGAAATGCTAGAGGAAGATGTCACCTTAGTATGGAATGATGAAGGTAGAAGGGATTTTCAAAATATTAAATATACTATCACCCAAGCCCTAGCCTTAATCAATCCAAAATTTTTCAAAGATTTCCTATATGTATTTGGTACAAATGAAACCATTTCTCTAGTCCTAACTCAAAAAAATGATAATGAAGAGGAACATTCCATATTTTTTATAATTCGAGTTCTCCACAACTACAAAGAGAGATGCACCTTCATTTAAAAATAAGTTTTTACCATCATGAAGGTCCTCATGAAGTTTAGGTACTACCTATTACAAAGCAAAACCATAGTCTTCATAGTACACCTCGACATTTGATCTACTAAAATTCATGGTGAGTTAGAAGTAAATAAGGTTGGGTGGATTTAAATAATCCAAGAATTTGATATTAAGATAAAACCCACCAAGCACATCAACAGAAATGGATGATAAAATAGGTTGAATGAGAGAAATATGTAGATATATGGCCATGGAAAAGTACCAAAAGGATTGAAAACCAAGGAAATAGTCAATTTAAGGTAAAAGACAACATATTATTACTGGATTGATGGCACCTTGTTCAGGAATGTAAATGATGATGTATTATTGTGCTATATTGAAGAGGATAATAAAGAGGTCCTAATAAAAAAATGTCATGATCAGGGAGGACATTATTCTATGCTGACTACAACCCATAAAATATTGAGGGTTGGATGCTACTATAATACCATCTTCAATTTTTATCAATGGGTTAAGGATTGTAAATTATGCTACCTATTCAAAGGAAAGAGACAGAAAGCACCAATGCCCTAAAAGTAAATCATCATGACTAAACCATTTGAGAAATGGGGCATGGAATTCATAGGTAAAATTAGTCCATTGTTGAGTTTAGTACATGGATGAATAGTCACTGCGATGGATTGTTTTACAAAGTGGCTTGAAGTCATTCTAGAAAAATTGACCACTTCAGAGATAGTGGTCCAATTGTTGGAAGACATAATCACTAGATTCAAAAGTCCAAATACTATAGTCATAGATAATGCTACTCATTTCAAGGGGAACAAGGTGATGAAATTTACCCTAGAATATGGGTTCTTGCTTAAAAAATCCTTTAATTACTATCCCCAAGGCTATGAATTGGCTGGATCGACCAACAAAAATATCATAAGGATATTAGAAGAACTATTTTTGAATTACAAAGATACTAACACATGAAGCTACATGAAGCACTATGGGTATATTGAGTAACACCAAATGCATCCACTAAATTATTTCTACATAAGGTAGTTAATGGTAAATAGGTTATGTTATCAATCAATTTGGAGCTCCCTTACCTCTAAATGTCATAGAAACTAGAACTTGAAGACAATTACATTGAGCCAATGCAAATAAGGTTGAATGCATTATTGGCATTGGAGGAAGAAAGAGAAAAGGCTTTCAAAAGGATTGTGCAACACCAAAATGCAATCGAGAGATGGTTCGACAAATGGGCCATAGAGAAAGATTACAAGGAATGAGACCTTGTGTTCAAGTAGGATGAAGTTTAGAAAAAACCAATAAAGAATCTAAAGTTTGATTCCCTATGGAGCAAGTATTACCAAATATTGAATATTTAAGGTCTAAACACAACCAAAATTGCCACCATGGATGGAAGAAAATTGCTAATTTTTATAAAAGGACAACACCTCTATCGAATCTAACAAAGTTTTTTCCAATAGAAAATTGTAAATATTTTATATGTTGGTAGCTATTATTATGGAAATTATTTTCTATTCTTCTAAATTCCACTTCTATTATTCCTTTTCTTTCTAAAATCCCCATCATCTTGTATTTGTCTTCTTGTCCTTCTTTGACAGATCTGATCCTCTAGTTTGCTAATTTTGTCCTTTTGTTAAATAACCATGTCTTACTATAAGTAAGTAGGGCACCCATCCAAGACATCCAATTGGGTATGCCAAACAACCTCACACAGGCTATTACGCGTAGCCACAAAGGCTCATGCTAGGCACATGCAAGCCTCCCATGCTAAGTGGGAGCTATAAAATATGTTACCAATGTTGGACCCCCTCATATATTACAAATTCTACTCTCCTTTATTCCTTTGACCACTATGCATATGACATACATCAAGCCACCAAACCCTTTCTTTGATGACCAATCCTACGCATGTCAAGCCTTGGGTATTTTTTATTAAATTTCTCCAAGTTGTTAGTTCGATCCTGTCCTCTATAAATGAGGTGGAGCTTCACTAGAGCTCCCATTTAAGTTGAATATTGTAAGAGCTATCACCCATTGACAGTTTGTATGGTGATATCAAGTGAACCACTCAATTAAGTTTCTCTTCAAAAGGCACTTTCCATCATCCAAAAAAAGAAACAATATACCCTTAAAACTAGTGATTCATTCAAATAATTGAGTGAATTGCTCCTACAATCCTCTCCACACAAAAATTTTCCCAACTGCCCCAAAAAAAGCAAATCACTCACCTAAGAAAATTGTTTGAATTCCTAGGTGAAGTACTCTAAAACTTGAAATCATCTAACTACCCTTTAAGTGAGAGAAATACTCTATTTTTTGAGCAAATCATTCCAAAAATTGAGCAAATCACTCCAATTTCTAGTAGAATCTCATTTTTTCCTTTGTCTTCATTTGACCATCATGGACACCACTTATGCCTCTGGTAGCCTATCTATTCCCAACACACACTCCACTTTTCCTTCCACTATAGTTGTCCCACCCTCATTAGCTCCACATTTTCTTGTACCCATACTTCTACAAGAAGCTAAAACATCCAAGGGAAAAATAAAAAATAATAGTGGGAAGAGAAAGAGATATGCCTCCCCTCGTCTAAATAGGTTAGGAAAACTTTTTGAAGATCCATATTGGAGAATAGAAGAGAAGAGACATACCCACTCAATTAGAAAAGTAAATAGAGAATTCCTAAAATGGTTCAACCTAGGAAACCAAACTAACTCATGGAGCTTTAGTTAGATCTAGATATCAGGACTTGCAATAAACTTGGTACCTTAGCTATGGATCTGCCAAAGTTAATTGAAACATGTGTTGAAAGGTGTGATTTTTTGGAAGTAATTTTAGACCTCTAAGAAGAGAGAGGAGTAATTCTACATTAGAGAGGGGAACATAAGGAAAATACTCAAGGTGAGAGATGACCAAACCATGTGAGTGTCTTGCAATCTCAATACCCAAAAGGCTTTTTATTACCAGTGCACGAGCCATATTGGTGTGATTTTCTCAACCAATACCTAAATAAGCCCAACCAATTAGTTGATTTCCATATTACACTAGGGTTGGATATATTTGAGGATGTAAAAATGGTGTTGTTAGGTATAGCCCTAGTTTTTGAGGAAGAATAACTTGAATATTTATGAACACATTGTCCTACTTAATTTTGTGTAAACCTGCCTTGGATACTTCTATCTAGGAAGGACTCGATCATTCATCCACCTCTATGGCTTCTCAACCATGCCATTCAAGTTCCCTGCATGTGTGTTAGACTATATGTTTAATCAGTAATATGTGCAATAAATTTACTATGTGGACCTAAAGGACTTTATGGGTTTAGAATAAAACCACCTTCTACTCACTCATGCATCCCACCATGAATATCATACCAAAGTTGTAGGAGCTCTACCAAGTTACAGAGGTAAGGTTAAGGGACATGAGGGTAGACAAGTTGAGATATTGTTGGTCCTATGGTCTAATTAAAGTCTTGAAGGAGACCCTAAAGAACATGAATTTTGGCACCTTTGTGTAGGAATTAAGCCTTGCCACTCTAGGAAGTAATTATGGGTATGAAGACAAAGTTCAAAAATGGTACAATGAATTATCAATATGGCATGTATTCTAACGAAGGCAAAATATGAATTTGATCTTGATATCAAGATGAACCATTAGAAGTTGAGGGCCTTTAGAAAATTGGGGTGCATTGATAGAAAAATCCTAACATGGCAAAATATGAGATACAATATAGGCACATTAAAGAGACTTGCTAGATATGGTCTATTTGAAGATTGATCCTCTGTCATTTGAAATAAAAATATCCCAAGACCACTAAAATGGACAAGATGATCAGTAAAGTAGTGACCAACCCATCAAGATACTAAAGACCAAAGAAGTTTGTACCTGAGATTAATATTTTAATTGCACATACAATACTGGAAATAGTCATTTTTATAGTGAGGCAGACCACTATTTAAGGACAAAGGGGCTTCAAAAATTATGGGTCAATGCTCGGAAAGGTCCTAGTAGAATAATAATAGCAAAGACATATAACTCAGCTTGAGGAGAGAGAAATACCTCAAGGAGGTAAACCTCCCAAGTTGGGAATAGATAGTGTCATAGACACCTCTACAACCATCTCCACTTCCCTTCCATCATCCACCATTCTCACATATTTCTCTATCATTTATTCTTTTATTCTTGTTTCCTCTTCTTTCGCCACCTATTTGTTTGCTACACTTCTCTCACCCTCCACTAGTGTAGCCTACAGTTCTCCTAGAAGTAATCTATCTCCAATGGTCTCTATCATTATGTCCACCACACCAAATACTTCATTTCCATAAGCCACCATTATGTCCACCACACAACCATTGGTTATTTACACCACCTCACCATATTTAGTCATGCCTTCATCCATAATATCATTGCTAGTTGACACATTGATTCAACTAGTATCATGTTCCAATCCCTTTGTTTCCACTCCATTTTGTCCCATCACCACACAATTCGTTTTGCTTGCTCCATATTCCACTTACACATGGCCACCTCATGCATCATATTTGGAAATACAACTTCTATTGTATGTGATGATGCATACCTCCATATCTCAAGAGGTTAAGTATGTAGGAGTACCCCCTCAAACTAGCATAGTTATAGGGCCAAGTATGGCCTTTGCATAAAAAATAATTTGTGATTTAGAGGAAATGAATGCCACAAAGGTGTATTATGTCCTTTCCACCAAATAAAATAAATGGAAGGAGTATAAACAACTTAAGGATAAAATATCCAAGGCATAAATACTCATGCATCATAACTAGCTAGGAAGGGGTATAAGATATTTATTATAGAGGCAATAGAGTCTTACCATCCAAAGGTGGTGATAGTTCTTGCTAACTTTACCACCAAGGTGTTTGAGGTGGGCCTAAATTGAATGGATCCATATTGAATGGTCCAAATTTCAAACCAACTCACACTTGGCATGACCATTAAGTTTGATTGACTAGTGGTTGTCTGGTTGAGTATGAAGTGGTGCAAAAAAGGAACAAGGAGCTCAAAATGGAATTGAAATATCTTAAGGAACAAAAAAAAATATAGGAGAATGAGTATATGAAGAAGGATACCTCAAAATTTGATCAATTGAAGTAGGTTGAGTATCTCAAATCCTATCTTGTTGAAGCTAAAAAGAACACAAAACAAATAGAGGATATTTTAGACCAACTTGTGCAAGGGTAAATCCAGATAGAAAAAATTCAAAAGGCCCTAAAGATGAAAGATCAAAATATCATAGAGTTGACAATATATTAGAACACACAGAGGTAACAATAAACCCCAAGAAGGCACATGACATTCAATAGGTCAAATCCCTTTAGGACAAGATCAAAGCAGAGATGAAGAATATCTATGACGAATTTCAGTTTACCACCTATGTAGATCAGAGATTGGAAAACATGGAGGAAATAATTGAACAAGTGTAATAATGACTATTTGCTAGTAGTAAATACCAGTAAGTTCTTAAACTTTTATCCTCTATGTCAGCATCACTGGCACATCAACTCAGGATGGACGAAAAGGATATAGTCAAGAAATTGAAGAAGATCTTATATGCCCAAAGAGATATCCAAGATTTCAAAGGTAATATAGCATCCCTTAAAAACCTCACAAAGAAAATGACCAAAGAAATCCGAGGTTTAGTTGTTATAGGAATGTATGACGTATTTAACTAGCAAATGAAGATCTTGGGCAATGACATTGTTGGAACCATGTTTGAAGAAAAAAAGGATCATGCCAACAAGAGGATGTGGTTAAGATCTATAATAAATTGGATTCCATATACACCAAGTTACAGGAGCTCACAAAGAAGCAAGGATAATTATCATAGAACCCACTTGAAGATCTTATGGAGAAAGCATAAGACCTCACCTCAATCTAGCTACTAGGTGATGGAAAGTGATAGAAACTGCTAGGATTGCTATCACAAAAGGTTTGTTAAGGAGAATAATATTTTAATAATTTTGCTATAGGGATCCTAATTTTGTAGACTCTGCATCTAAGTATAAAGTCAAGATCTAGGATCTCTTGTCAATTGAGATTGGCACCTCATGAAGTTGCTAGAAATATAGTACCTTGACACTACCTTGGGATACACAAATTTGATGGAGCACAAAATAACAAGATCAAGCAACAAATACCTTATAAAATCCTCCAAAATTATCTAAGTCAAGAATGGGTGTCAATTGACTTAGAATCAATTTGCTTGTAGGTGTTTATTGTCTTACGATTGACCTACTTGAAAAATAGACCCAATTGCATTGTAGAAGTGAATTGATCAAGATCAAATAGTGATTCACTAGTAAAAGTGAGTGATTCACTCATTAACTAGAGTGAATTGCTTGACAAATAGGAGAGAGGTAAAACTAAAGGCACAAATCTCAAGGAGAATATTTTAAGGGTAATATTTTGGCATGTAGTGGTGCACTCAGTAATTTTAGAAGTCTTCTAAGCCTATTAGAGGTATAATTCACATGCACCATTTTTCTAAAGATGCCCCTAGATCTTTAATTTTTATAGGAGTAATTGTTTCTCACCCTAGATAACTCATTGGTAAATTCCAAATCTAAATAGAATCCTAGGGCTTTATTATACTCATTTTTTAGCCATGAAAAATCATAGCTACATTTGATAAAACCCATAGTATTCCTTAATATCATGATATTGTTGATAAATTGGTAAGTCCTTAGGCATTCCATTAATGACACTGCCCTTTGGGTTTGGTAAGTATGCAATGATTAAGACATTGCCCATTTTACCATATTGTCATTAAATTGGAAATTTCATACTTAATGAATGAGATAGCGTTGATGTTATTAAAATTCTAATATTTTGATTGATCATGCATGCTTCCTCATTATGGTTGAAAAATGTAGAAATTTGAATCTCTTATACCCTTAATATTTTATGCATGTTTATTTTATCACACTTTACTTTTCATGCAATTAGTATAGGTTAACATAGGAGTATCCATGTGGATAGTGGGGAGTCAACCTCAATCCTAAGGTTGGGAGGAGCCCTTGGAACTTCCTTCCAACTTTAGTAATGGTACAATTTGGATACATTAAAATAAAAGTCAAGATAATTCCCTAGTTCAGTAGTTTTCTTTTTTAAAATACATAAGATTTTGATATTCAATTAGTAATAGGGATTGCAATATTCAAAGTATCAAAGTAAATATTCCATCATTGGCTCAACCATTTGTAGCCCATGGTATGCATTTTATAAGATTCAAAATGCTATGATTTCCATTTATTATTTGTAATAAAACTAAATATCTACATTTGTATTAGTAACTATGTTTATAAACACGACGTTGAATTTCATCTCCATTGCAAAGTCATCATCCCACTCTCGATATAACCATGTCCTTAAATAATATATATTGTACAACTACCCCTTTTATAAAAGTACAAGTGCATTTATATTGATTAACTAGACCTATAATATAGACTATTGGTTGTTATTTATATATATACAGGTTTTCCATTTCACAGAAGCTAGAGTGCTCTTCCAAGGTGTTTTGTAGCTGGAATCGTTGGATTGTAGGAAGGTTATCATTGAAGGTATTTCTCTTAATATAATTAATATGTTTAAGTGTTCTCAAACTCCTACATGTACCATCATAAATTTTTTATTTGAAGCCCAAAGAATCTCCCAAGGCCTTGAAGCAGTCCAAATCAAGCATGTGTTCAAGGAGGGGAAAAATTGATTGATTTTCTGGCAAACCTGGGTCTATATTAGAAATACATCACTATTTGGCATGAAGTTATTTTTATTGGGCTGAATTGAATCAGTTTGACAATGAAACCAAATATCGGTAATTATATTTGTAGTCTCTTTGTTCAAAGAAGGAATTGGACCTTTGTTTGCTTGGTCGTGAGAAGGGATCATGATCGAGGCTTATGGTTAAACTACCTTCATAATTTGAATTTGAATTTGGCTTCGGTTCACACCCTTAGGGGGGTTGGGGGAGAGTGTGGAGAAGATACAAGTGGTAAAATTAATTGAAAAGTAGTGGGACATCAAATGGGAGGAAGTCCAAGGCCTTTAGCCATGTCACCTACATTTGATTTTCAATCTTACCTCATTTCATGCTTTTAAGGGGAAGTGTCCAAGATCGACATGGAGAAATAACAAGTGGTAGGTAATTATTTGTAGCAAGTCCATTGTTCCACCTTAGGGATGGGCGAGAGAGGTTATTCATCACCATTGGTGGGTCGTTTATCCAAGAACATCTGTGTTTGAGTTATGTGTTAGATATTATGGGGAAATTGGATTAAGATGTGTTAGTAATCATTTCCTAGAGTGGCTTTTGGAGGTAGTAGTTTATGCTCTTGGGTTAGGCTTACCTCGTGAAAAGAAGCCTCTTTTATGGATGGAGTTAATGGATGGTCACCTCCCATCCAAGATGTGGTTCGAATTAATTGGGTTGGAGAAGAGTCTTCCTTCCATATTGGTTATGTGTGGGCTAAGTTGATTGCTTAGCATTTGGGCAGTGTTTGATTTCAACTAGAAATTTGTGAGCACATGCAAGGAATTGTATCCATGGACCATGGGTATCACCATCCTTCTACTTAGATCAAGGTTCTAGGACTTTAGAATAATCAATTTCCTTTTTATGAATATTTTGTTGATCATTGGAAAGGTTACCCTACCATTTTTTCCTTGGTCCAACTCCCAGTATGAGGGTTGGCATGGTGGTAGTGAGTGGGCAGTTGGTTGGATTAATTGTAGAAGCCCTTGCTATTCCAATTGTCTGTGTGATTGGGAAAGTAACCCATTTTCTTTTCTTCTTGAATTTTATTATAGTGTAATCATCTTTTAAGTTGGTGTGGGAATGTCTAGTGTGGGTGGTGGCACTCTGATCAGTGTTGGGTGCTGGTCTCTACATGTCAGGACCTATGTCAAAAACATCCTTGGTAGCATGGCAGTCTTCATTTTGGAACCAATTTTATTATTCTTGGACAAATATGTAAGGAAAATTAAAAAAAAAGGTAATATTCTCCAATGTCTGACAAAATTAAATGGATATCATAAAGAAATGGCCAAGCATATGGCCTATTTGTGGCATACTGGGGTGGTTAGGTTCAGAACCCTCGAGTATGAAGTTAATATCCCTCTAATAACTAAGGTGATGGGTCTGCTCATAGATGGTTTTATGCATAATGGAGAAAAACATTATCTTGCTAGGGAATCCCAAATTTTCTTGGATGAGGAAGAGGAGTTCATGAAATTTTAGAATGGGTTCAAGAGATCCTCTCTGAGATCTCCCTAGGGTAGAGTTGCATTAGTTATAATGCAATATTTTATGCTTGATGAAAATCAAGAAATTTTCAAGAGATTCCACTTTATTTTTTTGAATCATTTGCGACATAAGAGGCTCATGAACATTATTTCAATCTACATCCAGGTTTATGAGCAAAGCAAAAAAAGGTGTTGCCCTTAAACTGATCCACGAAGGATTGGAAAAAATGATGTTTGATTACGTGGTCAAGTCTAGAGGTCTATCAGGGGAGGAGATCTTAAATTTACTTGCAAGAGTACCACCTCCTATTGTGGACTATCCTAAGTCCTCCAATTCATAGTAGAATGAATATATAAGTTGAGAGGTTGCCATTGTTACCCCTACATTGAGGTCTGGGGCCAAGGTGATGGAATCTCCCCTGAAAGGGATGGGTGGCAGTGAAGAAATAACCAGATGCTCTAAGTTCCTAGAGGTAAAGTTGGTAAACTTAGGAAAAGCCCCTCTGTGCGTCGAGTACTCTGAATCTGATGATTTTTCCCAACCATCCAAGAAAGCCAAGCTGAATTTTGGGTCGATTAGCACAAAAAAAGATGTTGAAATTCAAACCCAAGCTTTGGGTTCTACTCCTAAGTCTATCAAGAGGATGCTCCTAAAGCTCCATAAGTCACTTGTTGACTCCATGCAAGTGACTATATCTTGTACGAAAGAGATTTTAGTCCTTATAGAATGGGAATAGTGGGGAATTAAAGACCAAGATGTTGACAAGGGTGCTAGGCCCAGTGAGTTGAAAGACTGCTTCTCGACTTCCTTGCCTATGTTTTTGCTTGGTGTCTTCTCTACATCAACTTGTTTTGTAGTTTGGGCCTCCCCTACGTGGGAGGTTGGTTTCTTTTTGTTCATTTGTTTTATTTTCTTGAATATTATGTTTTGGCTTATTGTTCTGGCTCATCCTTAGAGAGTGCTAGGATCCAAGATGGCAGGTTTGTTATTGGGTATGGTTTTGCTTTTACCTTCCTAGGTTCTCCAAGAAGGTTAGCTGGTCTCTTTTTGTAAAAGATTTGGGGTCCCTTTCAAAAATCCTTCTACCATCCCATAATATATATATATATATATATATATATATATATATATATATATATATATATATACAATTTTGTTACCTTATAGATCTAATGCCCTTTAATCACATAACAAGTTTTTATATGCATATAAAAAATATAAGTAGTGGGATGTGAAGCCATCAAATAAGAATGTCTCATATATCCTTCATTTAAAACTATATTGGTAATGCCTTTGGTAGCTATATTCTAAAGAAATTAGCCATAATCTTGCCTGACAACAAACACTTTAGCAAACATTGTAAGCAACCAAAAAAATAAAATAATAAAATGAGGGAAATGAATATGATGTGTTGTAGCATATAATACTTTATGATATGATGAATGAATAGCATAAAGCGAGACAAAATTTAAGTAAATGGTGTATTATAACCAACTCAACCAAGGCATGGTCTATATGTATTTTTCTAAATTTATGTCGATCATAGATTACCCAATCCCAAGGTTAAATCAAGATCATTGATAATAAATTATTACAAAATATATGGTATGAAAAAGAGTTAAGTGATGGCCCATATGAAGTTTTAAAGAAACACAAGATACAAATAAATATTAACCCTTAACTCCTCCCCTTAATATTGACATATAAAGTCAAATTTGTTACTTGAACATCCTCACTTGAAAACAACATTCTAAATTTTGATCATTTGCCAAAGAAAATAAATGGGGCTTTTCTAAATGGTTTTGTGAATATTTCTGCTAGTTGATACTTTCTCAAAAGATACTACATATCTATTAGAATATATTACATTATTTGGTATACATGACAAGTGTCATATGAGATAGACCAAGTGTCATTTGAGGAAGACCAAAGGTCATTTTTTAAAACCTATACTATGGAATATTAGTTTCATATTTCATTGTACAATTTTACTCAAGTAATATGATGTGAATCTTATTATTCCTCATTCAATTATTTTTCTTTCTTTTTTCTCTTTAGTAATTATATTTCTTGATTAGATTGAATACAACAAAAACTATTATTGGTATCAGAGCTACAAGGGGACCTGATAGAAGATTGAAGAAATATCAAGGAAGAAGATTCCAAGAAGGAGAAACTCCTAAAAGAAGTATTTGGGATAATTTTTGCCATCTGAAAACAAGCCCAAAAGGAGAAAGGATTTGGCAAAAAGGTTGCCAAATTTTGGAAAGTGTAGGCCCAAAAGGCCACATACTTAGCAATTTTTGTAAAATTAACTAATTTTTTAGGAAAATTCCACAAGGGCAAGGTTAAACTCTGCTAAAAGTGCAAAATCCATGGTCAGAATAGTCAAACAAGGATTAGCAGAATTCAAAGTTGCAAAATCTAGAAGAGCAACATCAGCACAAGGTTATTTTTTTGTAGCAGAAGGCCATAAATAGTGTTAAAGTCTACAAAGGGTGACATCCATAGTCAACACAGTCATAAAAGGTTTAGCGAAGATTTAAGTTGTAGATTCTGCATGTCGAGGGGCAAAGTAGTTTTAAAATCCATGTGATGTCAACACAAAATAGGAATTCTATAGTCAAACTGGTCAAAACTAACCTGGAAGAAACTGAAGTGGTAAATTCCAAAGGATGTTGCTCACGGCTGAATACTTATTTCATGATCAACATGGTCAAACTTGACCTAGCAGAAAGCAAAGTAGCGGATTTCATAGAAAGTTGTTAAGCACTGCAAAAATCCCATTTCATGGTCAAAACAGTCAAACCTGGTCTAGCGGAATTTGGATTAGCATATTCAAAAATAATAAGTGGAGTGAAACTTGATGAATACAGTGGAAAGAACCAAGGAAAATCAAATGTCACTAGAATCAAGACTCGCCTGTATTTTTAGTTACAGATCGATGGCAAAAAGTCTTCTTAAGAATGAAGGATGATATAGATTGACCTATAACCATTCCAACTAATGAATTCAATTGATAGCTAAACAACTTGCAGATATCAAAAGTGCAACATTCATGGAGTACAGTTGTATTCTTTTTTTGAAGATCTATGAGAGGCCACCACCTAAGCATTTTGTTGATCTGGCAAGAATATCTTTGTAAAATTTCTAGTCTTTAATTGTAAAAATCTATATAAAGAGGTCAAACCCTCATGTTTAAGGGTCAACTCTAGAGTTTTTGCTTGATATGTTACTGTAATTGCTGAGAAATCAATAGAAGGAGCGTTATTGGGATGTTTGCCTCTAGATTTTTTTCTTCATCAATTATGATTTTATTCCGTGAATGCATTTCTACTACTGCTATTATTATTATTCAATTCTGTTGATATTGAATTTCTAATTTGGAGCATCTTGGAATGGTTCATGCCTAAAAAAATATTGCAAAAGACTTATTTTTTTGTTAGTCTAAGTGTTGATCTAATTCTTCTATTTGGATAATTAGCATTTTAGATATTGAAATAGTTTTTTGAGTGTTTCTTTATTTTAATGGTGAAGATAATAAGTTTTGAATGTTGTTAGTCCTAAGAATGACATACTGGAATTGTGATTGTTTAGAGGATTATTAATATTTTTTAATGTTATTAGCTCTACCTGACCATTATTCATTCAACTATTTTCTAACCCTTACCTCATTTCTATCCCTAACCTACACATTTATTTGATCTTAATTGAGACAAAACTTGAATTATTTGACAAGGTATACCAACCTACTCTGGAGGTTGAATTGAAGTAAATTTCTAATCCATCCAATATTAGGGTTTGAGCTATGATTAGTAGGTATGCACCTCCAAGAATTAATATATTCATAATCATAGTTCAAGTTTTCCTTTATGTTAATTCAAACCCTAACAGTTCTAGCATGCCCGATGGGACACTGTTTACAAGAACACTAGCTTACCCACAAAGTTTCATTTCTTTTATCTCTCTAGGAGGAATCAATATTTAGTGAATTGTCTTGACCTAAATAAGTGGTGACTATTAAATTCACTTGGAAACTCCCTAAATGCAAGAAATCAGAAAAGCCATTCAAATAGATCATACTTTTTCATGAATATTTGGTTGTCTATGAAAAATAATCCAGAGCCTTTTATCTATTATGAGCTTCCTTTAAGAGGATCCACTATCATAAGAAATTTGTCTTCAGATTCCATACAGAAGAAGCTCCAACTGAACCACCCCCTAAAGTACCTCCAAGGCCACCTCTAGTAAGAACAACACCTAGAAATATGGCAAATATAATTCCAAAATAGCCTCTATAGAAATACCCCAATTGGAACACAATTGATCCCTTAAGACTCACCCACATGCATGATATCCCTCAAGCTATATCCAAATCTATACCCACTTATGATGGATCAGGTAAAACTACGTACGAGCATTACCAATATATTCTAAATCTAGTAGTAATTCATAATATCATAAATGAAGATGTGATTGTCTGAATACAAGCCTTGTATTTCAGAGGAAAAATCATACATTGGTTCATGACTTTAGAATATAACAATATCACTTCATGGGTAACATTAGCTGAGCATTTTTTAGAAGAATTCAATGATTCTATTGACCCATTTCCTCTCCTAAACCAAATTACATCTATGCAAAAGCATCAACAAGAGTGAGTTTCAGATTTCAATATAAGATTTAGTAGAACCTAGAAAAGAATTCCACCTAAATCTAGGCCCACTGCCCCACTTGATTTTATGTACTATATTAGAGCTTTGGGGTTAGAAATTGAATTACAAACTCAATAGTCTGGAGTATACACCTTTCCATAGGTTTACAATGCAATTGTGCAAGCTAAAAATATCCTTATCAATGTAGGAAGATTACCCCCAAAGATTGGCATGTCTTATTATTCTAAAATTCCTCCTACGCAAAGTCATCCAACTACATCTTCCTCCATGGATCCTCCTCCTTTGTCTTCATCACTCCCTCATATGGATCCAATTCCATCCCCTAAATTACCATCTACTTCAATCACCTTCCCACCACTTCCATCGCAACCACCTCAGGAATCCATCGTGTTACTTGATATGCATAGCATTATGAAAACACTCAGTAATAAGATGAATGTGATTGAGAAAATAGAGATAGAAAGGTCTCAACCAAGGATATTACCCTATATTAACCAAGATCAAAATCCTAGTACTAGCAGTAGTATAGGAATCAAAGTTAATGTGAATCAAGAAGACCAAGAATATGCTCCTGAGACTAGTCTTGTTATTGTATGGTACCTTGTGTGCAATGACCTTCATGATTCAGAATAGTGCATTATGTATAAACACCACATGCAACAAGATATGGAAAAGGCAGAAATAAATAAAGAGGGGAGATTTAACATGTTACGGTAGTATGATCAAGTCATGATTGGGCAAAATTTTCATGAAAAAGAGCAAGTCTTTATCATGACCAGATCCAAAAATAAACCCTTGCAAGTTTATCTACAAAGGATGGGTGGTTTCCAAGTTCCTTCATAGAATAAGAGAGAACCATCGTTGTAGGGGAATGACCAATTTTCTATTCCGCAAGCACCGGATAAAAGTAATGTAGTACCCATGAGACAAGAGAGGGAGGTAAGCATTCCAAGAGAAGGTGAAAAGGAGAAGAGAAAATATCAAGAAATTGCTAGGAGGGAGGCACAAGAAAAACTAAGTTTCCCCTCCATTACAAAAATCCAAAGGATAAAGGCTACTAAGCAATATAGAAGGAACTATGGAGAACCAAAAAAAATGTATGAAAGACCTCCACTAGTTCAAGCAAAATATAATACTGTGGATTAATTGAAAGGAGTTCCATCTAGAGTAAGCCTACATGATACACTTTTTATCCCTGGTCAAATTGATTTGTTGAAAGCCTCTCTGCATAAAAAATATTAGGAAAAAGCAACCGCTACTGTTTTCAATGTAGCATAGATAAACAAAATATGTCTCTCACTATCCTGAAGAACAAGCCTCCTTTGTTCTATATTTCTCTCAAACTTGAAGGATGAGTGGTCCATAATTGTATGATAGACTCAGGTGCCTCAATGACTATTATGCCAAAAGAAGTCTATGATGATATGGGTATGGAGTATACACGATCTTATTAGGGGGTTTTAAAACTTTATGGTACCCCTGTAAATACCATGGGAGTTATAAAGGATGTATTAATGAGGTTGCACAAAGCCAAAAAAATTTCCATTGTTCAAGAAATTGTGGTAGTAGACCTGGATCCTTATTTTAGTATTTGCTTTTCAAGAGAATTCATGACCAAAATAGGAGGATATATTTATCTAGAATACTCCACTATGATAGTCCCCTACAAAGGCAAAAGAATAAGAATAACCCCAAAAAATTCTATGTCCTTCTACATTGGAAAAATTAAAAAAAGTCTTGTACAATCATTCAGTGGTGGAAGAACTAGAGTTGGTGGAAATCGTGGAGGATTTAGAGGTAGAGGATGATTTACCTTTCAAATATTACTACAGTCTATCAAAAACTAGGCTAGGCACATACAAAATCTCTGTAGAAGTTGAGAAGAATATCCCTACCATATCTAATCAGTCTCTTAGGCAGATAGAAGTTTGGACGATGCACTTTTATGGAGCAAGGTGTAAAAATAGAGTCTGATCTAGCATAGTGTTGAAGTCTCCTTTAGAAGGAGTGAAGAGTTTCTCTTTCAAATTCGCTTGGGCTTGTACAAACAATATCACAGAATGTGAAGCTTTGTGCTTGGGATTGATGCAAGCAAAAAAAATGGGAATCAAGATATTAGACATTTATGTTTTTTAGAGCTAGTGGTCAACCAAGTAACAAAAAAGTGCAGTAGTAAACATCACTATTTGAAGACTTATAGGAACAAAGTATGGGACTTGATGTAATCATTTGATGCACTGAATCTCTGCTCTATTACCAGAGAATAGAATACATTGGCCGATGCTTTTGTGGCTAAAGGTGCTAATTTTAATCCTTCCTCAGACCTTGGGTCAGTTGCAACTAAAAGAGTCAAATTATTCTTTAGACTAGCAGTCCTAGACAGATAAATATTCTAGCAGGTTTTTGACAATGATGAGAAGATAATTCATTTTTTAGTCAGAGAGGCTTTTTTAACCAATGTGCAAGAAGAGATTTCCCAATACTTAGATCAACAAGGTGTTATCCAATTAAAAAATAACCACATTCCTAAAGGCCTGATCATATTGGAAAGCTTGTTTGACAATGAGGATGAAAAGAAGTCAAGGACTATGAAAATAGGTGATAATATTTGCAATGAAATCAAAATAGGAACAAATAAGAAGATTAATGTTGGAATAAAGTGCTCTTCGAAGGAAGTTGAGGGAGTCAAGGCATTGTGTTTCAAATACCCAGATATTATTGCTTGGCCTTATGACGACCTCAAAGTTTATGATAAGAAGATAATCCAACATACCATTGAGTTGGAACCTAATGTGAAACCTTTTAGACAGAGGTAAAGGCTTGTGAATCCTAAAATCGAGTCCATAATAAGGCAGGAATTGATTAATCTTCTAAAAAGGAAGATCATTTATCCTATCAAGCATTCCATGTGGGTTGCCAACTTGATCCCAGTGAGAAATAAAAATGGAGATATTATGTGTGGATTTTTGAAACTTGAATAGAGCTTCATTAAAGGATTATTATCCACTTCCTCAGATGGATTAGATTTTGTAGATGGTTTTAGGAGAGGAAAGATATTGGATGGCTTCTCTAGGTACAACCAAATTTGGGTTAAATATAAAGACCGGTTCAAAACAGCCTTCACCACCAAGTGGGGCACGTTTTCTTATCAGAGAATGTCATTTTGCTTATCCAATGTGGGATCCACCTTCCAAAGGGACATGGACTATGCCTTTGGTGAGCTGATCAATAAAATAATTTTGATTTATCTGGTTGATATGATAGTGTTTTCTCACAGGAAGGAATCACATCTTGAACATTTAGAAAAATATTTCCAGAAATGCAAATTTTGGCATATCTCTTAATCCAAAGAAATCATTCTTCATGGTCCATGAAGGTAAATTATTGGGGCATGTAGTCTCCAAAAATGCGATGGCAATAGATCTAGATAGAATAAAATAAATTCTAGCCCTTCCCCTATCTACAAACAAGAAAATGTTGTAGTCCTTATTTGGGCAAATTAACTTTGTGAGGAAGTTCATCTCGAACTTTGATCAAGTGGTCAGGCCCACTCAGATTTACTCAATAAGAACATGGAATTCAAATGGATGGATAATAGGAAATAAGCCTTTGAAGCTATAAAGCAAGCAATTACAATTGCACTAGTATTGAAAAACCTGATTTTAACAAAGACTTTATTGTGTATGCCTATGGAGCTAAGGAAAGCTATGCATCAGTGCTCACTCAAAAGGATGTGAATGAGGAGGAACACCCCATATTCTTTCGAAGTCAAACCTTGCATGAGTATCAGAAAAAGTATAATTTTATTGAAAGATAGGTATTTGTTGTAATGATGTCTTTAAAGAAATTCAGGTAGTACCTAGTTCAAAGTAAAACTTTGGTCTATGTGGTGCACCCAGATGTAAGAAAATTTATCCTTCAAGGAGAACTAGGTGATAAGTGGTCTAGCTGGATTACTAAAATATAGGAGTATGATGTAAAAACCCACCCTACCAAGTTGGTCAGATGAAGAGAATTATGTCAGGAACTCATGGCTAAAGCATATTTACAACAAACAGTGGCCTATTAAGGAATAAAGGATGACCAAAATGATAGTCTTTCAAGAAATTTTGATTGAGTAGATCATATAATGGTCTATTTCGAATCAGAAGTATGTCCACAAGGTCTCAATCCTTCACAGTAGAGGAGATTTAGACTATAGGCTTTGAAGTATGTATTACTTTTGGAAGGTTTGTATAAGAGGAACCTAGATGGAGTGCTCTTGAGATGTCTAAAATATAATGAAAAGTAGAATATCATCAAGGAATTTCATGGAGGTATGTTCAGAGGTCACTTTTCGAGAAGGATAACCACTATGAAAATAATAAGAGCAGGATACTACTGGTCTACTATCTTTATAGATGTCTTCAAGGTAGCTAAGTCATGTGATAAGTGTTAGAGATATGTGGGAAGGACCAAGAATGCAATATTTTTGCTCAAACCGATTTAGGTAGAGGAGCCCTTCCAGCAATGGGGACTTGAATTTTTTAGATTTATCAATCCCAATTCATCAGTATGTCATAAGTTCATCCTTACTACCACCGAATATTTCACTAGATGGGTTGAGGCTATTCCAACCAAGAAATCATACCAGGAAGTGGTAATCAACTTTCTAGATAATTTGATTACAAGGTTTGGTATTCTAGAGGCACTTGTAAGTGACAATGACCCAACCTTCATAGGCATAAAACACATTGAGTTTGTAAGAAAGCATGGCATAAATATAAATAATTATTCTAACTGTTACCCTTAGGGAAATGGATTGGCAGAATCCACCAATAAAAACTTGCTCAGAATTCTCAAAAGGGCATTGGAAGAGAACAAAAGGAGTTGGCACCTGTTACTTGACCAGAATATGTAGGTAGATAGGATCACTGTTAAGAGGTCTATCAAGACATCCCATTATACATTGGTTTATGGTAATGAATTTGTTCTCCCTACTCATTTAGAGATACCAACTTTAAAGTGGGCTAGCCAAGACCCGAAATTGGATCAAAGTCCACTATAGGCTAGATTGATGCATCAGCTACACTTGGGAGAATAGAGAACTCAAGCATACGAGAAATTTTAGAAATACTCCATGAATACCAAAGAGTGATTTGACAAAAAGGTAAGGTTTATAAAGCTCAAAGAAGGAGATTTAGTGCTAAGGTGGAATGCTAAAAAGGCTAAGCCAAGCAATCACCAAAAAATCAATTCTTTCTAGGAAGGACCATTCAAGATTGACAAAGTGAAGGAGAGCAATGCCTTCTAGCTCCAATATCAAAGAGGAAACATACATCCCATTCATGTAAATGGGTATCATCTCAAACTATATTTTAGTTAGAGGAGTCCTCCTAGTGTAATATATGTACATATGTTGTAATATATGCATGTTGTATTATATTATTTTTATTTTGAGTCCAAAAAAAGAAAATGAAGGAAATGCGGTCATTTTACGCTTGTGGAAATGACTATGATATATTCCGCAAAGAGCTAATACGAAGAAGCATTCATAGTTAAAGTGATCAAACAACGCTTACCAGAATCAAGAACATCGTAATGCAAAGTTCAGTAGAGTTTTCAAGAGACCCGAAATCCTTTAGTAGTTTTCAAAATTGGTAAAATTATAAAATTCACAATCAACTTGGTCAAAGTTGTTATTGTGGAAATACAACTGGCATAATTTTAGGGAATGTACCGAAAGAAACATGCATTTTTGGACAAGAAAAAAAGAAGGAAGTATAGCATTAAAATCTGTTGAGTTCATCATTCCACCATGAATATGGGTAAATAAATGCACCTTGGAAAGTGTACCAATGGATACTTTATCACCATCTATCATGAATTTCGTCCAATCAAAATATGCACTCTTCATTGACAAACCACACTTCACAACATATGATTCGCTCATTTGAAATCATAGGAGGTAACCGCCCACTTATTTTCATTAATGGTGAAGAAGTTCTTGAAAACCTATTTAAGCAAACAAATTCAAATTTTTAGTCATTTGTGAGCATTTGAGTTGAGGAAGCAGAGTGCTATTAAGAAGGATTTGTTGCATACTCCCTATATAAATTTGTGAAGAGAATGTCACTTAGAAGCCAAAATGGCATCATCTTAAGCAAAGCAAACTGGGCAATCCAGCAAGATGGACAAACCATATTACATAGAAAAGAAGTTAGGGGTCGTAGACACAAGGATGACGTATACGAACAAAGACGACCTGATATGGAAATATGAAGAAAAATTCTTCAAGGGGGAGCCTTTGCCAGACCAAGGTATTGGGGCTATGTATTATTTTCTTTCTTATTATATTTGTGATGTAGTCCACCCTTACCCTGAGTTAATATCTGCCATAGCAAAATTCTATGACCCTGCAACTAGCTTTGTAAGAATGTCCCACAATAAGGTTTTGTTTCATATTACTGAGCAAACTTGTCGAGATTTGTTTGTAATGGGACAAAAATCCTTTATACTCCCTAGAGAGTTTAGCCTAGAGCAACAACCCAAGTTTTATACTCTAAGGAACCATGCACAAGATGGAAAATATTTTAGAACCTGGGTGTATGGCCAGTTTAAGACCATTAAGTCTAGTCAAGCCCTACCCACAACTTCTATGGCCAGTTTAGTTTGGATAAAAAATTTAATTCCAAAAATTATAGTCTTTTCATGGCTGGTTATCCAAGGAATAATTCTAACCATTGATAATATGATGCGTAAAGGTATTTGTATCACTAATCACTATTATCTGTGCAGGGCTAATTGGGAGACCATTTATCACATTTTCCTTGAGTGCCCTTTTTCCTTGACTGTCCTAAGTGGGGTTTTTCAGGCCTTCAATATTTCTTGGGTTAAACCAGCCACCATACTTGATTTGTTCGTCCAGTGGCCTTGCCCATTTTCAAGCCAAAGACTTAGATACATGTGGAAAATTTGTCTCAATCACTATCTTTGGCAGGTGTGGTTAGAAAGGAACCATAGAGTCTTTAATGAATCTATCCATGATCATCAAACTATCATTGTCAGGATCCTATCCTTTGCTAATGATAATGTGAACGTTATCCCTTTTGATAGCTGTAAACCTCATCTGTAGGAGACCACGATTGCTCAATATTTAAGTTTAACCTTGTTAGATGAGTCTGTGCCTAGGGTAGTCAACCCCAGATCAAATGTTAAGTGTAGGAGGGTTGGTTTAAGCTTAATTTTGATGGAGCGGCTAAGGAAAATCTTGGAAGAGTAGGCACTGGAAAAATTGTGCAAGATCATAATGGGAATATGATGCTTGCATTTTCTAAATATTTGGGAACAAGGACGAATAATGAAGCTAAAGCTAGAGCTATGTGGAGAGGCCTTCAAATGACTCAAGACTTAGAAGGCAATTTGATCATAGAAGGAGACTCTATGCATGTTATAAATCTCCTCAATAATTGGAAAACACCTCCTTGGAGGATTAAAACAATTGTTGAAGAGGCTAGGATCCTTTTCCAGGGAAGACATGACAGAAAATCCCAACATGTCTTTCGAGAAGCTAACAAAGTTGTTGATAAGCTGGCCAATTTGGGTGTCGATGGTGATGAACTTTTCAAATGGTAACATGATGTCCCGAGCGAAGTAGAGGAGCTTATTCAACAAGAATGCCAAGAATGATAGTCAAATTTACCAACAAGGAAGGCACTGTAAGTTCGAAGGCTATGAGTATTCTCGTATCTTTTTGAAATGGACTCACAATAAAAATTATCCGAGTTATCAGTCTTGGTGGATGTTGCTTGGAAATACCACAAAGACTAATGGGGATAGTCACATGTCAGATAACATGGTTCCTAGTCATCTTAGTAATTTGAGGTTGGTTGATAATCATAGGACAGGAAAGAAACGACAATATAAGACTTTGAACCAGAGCCACATGGACCACCAGATAGACACCACCATAAATATAGCTAGCAGGTTCACTTATCGAAGGCTAATTGGCCAAGACGGGATGTGGTCCCAAAGCATGTCATATACGGAAGAAAGCAATTACCAAAGAATTATTAAGAGTAACTGTCAATACAGAGCTTGTGGGAGTTTTTTTCAGTACTCTGCTATGTGTGTTTGCAACTTTTTGTTTCTCCACTATTTCAAGGAAGGGATTTGTGTTTGTTTCTTTTTTTATAATTATTATGCAGGTGTATTTTCTTGGGGTATACCCAAAATGTTGTATGAGAAGTTTCTTTTTTATAACAGGCTATGTGCCTTATCGGATGTAATGGCTTTGGCAGCATGTAGATTTTACATATATAGGATCCTTAGTAAGGACATGTTCATCAACAGCCCTGGGATGATTTTGTAAAAGGTTTTGGGTCAACCTGTAAAACCCGGTATTAATGCTATAGTATATTATCTACCAAAAAAAAACTTCTATTCCTACCAGTGAATTTGTAGAGCCATAGTTGTACTCCATATTGACTGTAATAGCTGGCCTTGAGTCAGACCTAGACGTAAGAGACTGGCAATTAGCCACCGTATATTGTATCTCCAGCACCAATATGTACACAGTGTAGGTAGGGGATGATAATAATACCCCAATTTACTTCAACTGGCCCACATTCCTTGCTAAGAAAATACACGAGTAGCTGGTGGATATGAAGGAAGATGAAGAGAACCCAATATTTAGACATTGTTCCAACTTGATTTGGATGTTCTTTAGTGCTACTAAGGATGAATATCCATGGATATCAGTGGTTGATAAGGATGCAAATGGACATATACTTCCAATATATTATTGGACAAGGGTTCTGAGTAGAACACATTCATATTATATGTTCAATTTTGAATTTCTTGAACCAACCTTATGAGTTATGTATGTCAACTACCCTAGGCTAGCCCTAGATATTGAAAAGAAAATCAAAGTAAAAGGGAAGAAATATGGATACTGGTACCTCCTAATAGAAGGCACAGTCATAATATTATATGGTTTCATAGAGAAACCGTTCTTGTTGCCTAATTGTGTCATCCACCATTTATTCGCACTAAAATATTGCAAGTAGGTAGACTACATAAACTACAGGTTTGATTCTAAAAATAAGAGGAGAGTGACCGTGGACTATGATTTCTATGAGGGTGATATCATTGTATGGAATAAATGGCAATATGAGAAAATCACAAAAAACTTGGAGAAATTAGGTCTTAACCAACTTTTGCATAGATGGAGATATGATCCAGATGATTTGTTCATGGAAAGAATTAAAGAGCTGCATGGAGAGAAAGCAACTAAATTAGTGAAGTCCAAGTGCACACACATGTAGAAGCACAAAAATAATAGAGAGAAGTCTCCCATCTAATGGAACGTAAGCACCATGGGACCACTTCCACCTCGGAGAGATTTCTATGTGCATGCAAATGACTATGATCCAACCAAGAGCTCTCATCATCTTGGTGATATCAAAAGGAAGGAAATGGAAGAAACCTACAAATGATCTCCAACTAAAATTCTCGAATGGTGGAAGATGAGGGTTGAGAGAAATGTAATGAAAGGCAAGTACCCCAATCCTGAAATCAACGAAGATTTCAAGAGCAGGTACGATGAACATGTTGCAACTTGAAAGACCTAGAAAATAAGATCCTAGCATTAGTTTTAGGGAAAGTGAAAATGAGTAAGATTGGAAAAGGAAAAACAAAAGGTAATAAGGTTGGATCAGAAAAAATATTGTAATAGTCCACTCCACCATCCACCACTACTTTACAACAAGAGGAGAATAACTTGAAAGAAGAAGGGGCAGTAGAAGATACTCCAAGGAGGAGCAGATCCAAACGTAGAGTCGTTGAGGTAAAGACCTCCATAAAAGAATATCAAAATAAAAAAGGAAAAGCATTAGACATCATTGATGTAGCCTCCTCCACAAAGAAAGGTAAATTAGACCCAATTACAAAATCCACAGAAGCACTTCCCCAACGACAATCACAACCAACTATAAAATTTAAGAGGAAGGTGGAAGGTGTAGTTTTGGAAATTGACACCCAAGTGAAGAACACAAGCTTATACCGAGAGGAGGGGTGAACAATATAAGACCATTTTTTACTTTTTCTCTCAAACCAATATATGCAATGTAAAGTTAGCAATATCAACAAAAATAATTAAAGCAATGCATAAATCATCATACACAATATAGACAACAATTTAACGTGGTTCACCCAATGTGGGCCACCTCCAAGGAGAAAAAAATTCACTAAATTTTCTCAATCAATCTCTTGGGAATCCTTACCAATTACAATTTTTATGGACATCTGTCCAAAGGAGATGTTGATCCCCTAAATCTGGTTTGTGGATTTCTATCCATAGGAGAACTCCTTCTCCTTTACTCTGGTTGGTGATCCTCTAGAATACTACTACCTCCACTGCACTGGCTTGTGGATATCTCTCCACTGAAGACTCTTATCCCCACTTAGAATACCTATCCTCACTACCCTGGCTGATGGATCTCTATCCACTAGAGACTCTATCCTCTCTGCTCTGTCACCTCCAAATATCTGTCTTAATTCTGTACTAAACACAGTCCATTCGATATAGCACAACTCTACTCAATATCTTTCACTAAACATAGTCCAGTCGGTCTAGCACAAGTCTACTCAATAAGCTCACTCAAATCTACACTAAACATAGTCCATTCAGTCTAGCACAACTCTGCTCAACTCTTGCACTAAACAAAGTCCAATCGGTCTAGCACAAGTCCACTCAAATCTAAACTAAACATAGTTTATTTAGTCTAGTACAAATCTATTCAATCTCTACCTCTGGTATGGCACAAACCTGTCCTCAAATTTGCACCAAACTCTGATCTCAAATATGCACTAGACACAATCCAGTCGGTCTAGCACAAATCTATCTTCAATTTTTGTCCTCAAGCCTTAACTTAAGGCTTTACTCAACTCCGTTGGATCTGCCCCAAACCTTAACTCAAGGTTTGAAAAAACAAACTAACTCTGCTCTGAAGTCTTCTCAAAGACTTATCTCAAATATACCTTGTAATATTTCCACAAAATCTCACACTAATCTGTTCACAAGTCCTCTCTAGAACTTGCTCAATTATGCTCTACAAGTCCTCTCTAGAACTTGTTCAAATATGCTCAACAGGTCCACTCAGAACCTGATCAAATTTGCTCAAAAAGTCCACTCATAACCTATCCAAATATGCTCAATAAGTCCTCTCTAGGACTTATTCAAATCTATATTATAAGCTTCCACAAAAGCTCACACAAAATCAGTCCACAAGTCTTCTCAAATACTTGCCTCAAATATGCTTAACAAGTCCACACAGAACTTGTCCAATCTCATAGAAACATAAAGAGAATTTTTAGAGACTCAATATGTTCTTTAATCAATGCTCAATCACTTTCTCAACTTAATATCATAGAAGCATAAAGAGAATTGTTAGAGACTCAATATGTTCTATACTTCAAAACTCAATCACTTTCTCAACTCAATCTCATAGAAGCATAAAGAGAATTGTTAGAGACTCAATATGTTCTATACTCAAAACTCAATCACTTTCTCAACTCAATCTCATAGAAGCATAAAGAGAATTGTTAGAGACTCAATATGTTCTATACTCAAAACTCAATCACTTTCTCAACTCAATCTCATAGAAGCATAAAGAGAATTGTTAGAGACTCAATATGTTCTATTCACACAACTCAATCTCTTTCACAACTCAAATTAGAATATAGAATAGTTTGTTTTATGGAACTTGAACAATCACTTCATACATCCACTTGACTAGGCTCAATCAACTCTACTCAACCAATCACTCAAGAAACAACTCTTGCTCACAAACCCTAGTCCAAGCATGTATCATCCAACTCAAAATGTTTCCAAAAATGCTTAACAATAAATATCACATAACAATGATACTCATGATTTTTTCAAACCCTAACTTAGGTTCTTCACACAACCAATGGCTTCAAAAACAATGCTTATAAAACAAGGTTTAATCACAACTCTCAATTCATAAAACCTTGAAGCATCAACTCAAAACACTTCACTCAACCAATGGTCTCAACAACAATGCTTATCAAACAAGTTTTTAATCACAACTCTCAATTTCAAAAAACCTTGAAGCATTAACTCATACACTTTCGAAAAGGAAACCCTAATCAAATCATTTTCACTCCAAACTTAATTTTCAAGAAAGTCAATCAACCAACTTCAACCAAGGAAGAATTTTCCCATACCTTTTTGCTTGACAAGGAGTTTATATCACAAATCTTTTCCACACTCAAAAATTTCTCTTTTCCAATATCAATAAGGGTTAGAAGACTTCAATCAAATCACAATACAAAATAATGACCCAAAATACACCTTTTTACTCTAACTCAAAAATAACATTCACCATAGTCTTCTTTAAATAGAAAAACCCTTATACAAAAATAATGCTCAAAAGTCTTAATAAGAAATTAATTAAGACTTTAGTAAAACTCCTTATTAATCCTAAAATAATAAATCTCAAATATCAATGCCTCCAAAATAATCCTCAAAAATCTTTCACCATAAACTTCAACTATCAATCCTTCCAAAATAATATTCAACAAACATTCACCATAAACTTTATGCCTTAATGTATAACAATGATAATTAATTATGCATCCTTATTCCTCCAACATTAGGCAACTAATAAAATTAAAGTCAAAATTAAATACCTTGTCTTCAAAGGGAACCCTCAACCTTCCTCAACACAAGCACCTTATTCACGGCCAAAGTCATCGCACAAGCCAAGCACTCATTTAAAATTAAAGAAGCACCACGTGCTTATTGATCTCACGTCACCTTCCACCAAGGGAAAAAGGTCATGCACCTTGGGTGGCTCAATAAACACACTAAACAATGCATGTGGGGATTCGAACGTCAACTACCTTACTGCCAGTGCTTTTGTGCTTTCCAAACTGCCACTAGGCCATGCTTGCCCAATGATATTCGAGGATGGTAACTTCCTCCTTTATACACTTCATTGCCACGTTTTCATAGATACACGAGCTCTCTTTTTGCATGCCACTGATTATTAATTTGAGCAAGGGTAAATTAAAACTTAGGTTTTTTGGGCATATTTATATGCTCCTCCATTTCATTAATGACGTCGACGCTCACCGTGCTTCTTTCCATGACATCGACAGTAAAGGTTTCTAATTCCTTTTATTAAACCCAACCTTTGGGTTTAATTAACATTAAACTTTGTGCTTTGAAATATTTTTCCCTCCAAAACTCAACCTTAGGGTTTTATAAAAAATAATTAATTGTCCTTTGTAAACTAAATAATATTATAATTAAAATTATAATAATTTATTTGGGATTTTCACCACCTTGAATAAATATTATAATAAATATTATAATATTATATCCTTCCATTGCTTCGGATACATTTGCTTCCAAAGGATAAATGAAACCACTTTCTGACCCATTCTTTTGGGTGTAAAATAAAAATATTTTAACCCATTATAACTTCCATTGAACTTTGTGCTTCAACTGGAGAAGAACTATCACTGGCATCTTAACATCGATGACAACTTTAGCTTAGGGACTCAAAATGTTCAACATGAAGCTCTGAAGAAGCAGAAGTTGAATGAAGCAAATGAGGTGACACAATCTCTCGCTACATCAGGCAGGTAGGAGACTCAGGAAGAGCAACAAAAGAGCACCAAGGAGATTCTCAGATAGTCTACTATAGTAGGCTCAAGTATAATTTTTTATCCTTTTCATCCTCATCCTAATTATTCCACAAAGAAATATCACTCCCCTTATCAAGATTAAAATATGGTAGAAATATCCTCATCGAAACCAAAATCCCCACAACTATCTCCACCTCATACACATTCACTTCATCATTCAAACTGCTCTCCACTTCATACAATCGAGAACCCTAAAGCATCATCTTCCCCTTCTTCATCACAGGTTCTAGTGTCATCTTCGCATCCAACCTCCATAAATCCAACTTTCCCATCATCATTACCTCGATTGACAATGGTGATATCACTGGCATTAACTCCTCCATCATTTGTGGTAGCTAGTTCTATTTTAGTTGCTATTTTCACTATGGATATAGATTCCACTCTTATTACCTCCACTCCCATTTCCACTATGGTAGTCCCTTTATTCCCTATAAATGTCACCCCATCCACTCCTATGGATCACCCCATAGTAGCATCTTTGCAGAAGATAAAGATCATCTTGTTGAAAACACAAAAATTTTGGAGCATGAAATTGACTCATTCTTCCAAAGGAGCTTCCAATATCAAAAGAACAACGATGGTTGATCCTATGTTTCGATAGAGGATAACATATAAGATGATTCCCCTGGTTGATAAACCAGTAGAGGATAAGATAGTGGAAGACTATAATATAGTGGAAAAATTTAAATATATAACACGACTAGTCATAAAATATGTGATGGTCACAGCCAAATCTGGGATAGAAACCATGTTTGTCAAAACTGACATTTACAGGGACTAGTCTGCCAAACTAGAGGAAAACATCACCAGGCTTCAAGATACCATCAAGTACCAAAATAAGGAGATGTAATATTTGGTGAATAACGCTGAAAATTGGTAGAATAATTTTGAAAAGATGGTCAATTTCAAAGAATAGGCTCAGCAGCGATAGGAGTAGACTAAATATGTAGAGCAAATACAAGACTTACAACAACAACTCTAGGTTGATAAAACAAAAGTGGTTGAATTCTCCAAGACCAAGGTGAAGCAAGTTAGAAAATATATCTTATTAGAAATATTAGAGAAGTGCATCAAAATACAACATGTTTTTGACTTCATGGATGAAGCCAGTCAAGTGTTGCAAACAAAAAAAGAAGATATAAAGGCCATCACCAAACAAATACGACCAATAGATGCTCATGCCAATGAATTCCTTAATTTATTTGAAGCTAAATATAACCATTTGGGTAAGCCCATCCCCAATAAGGATTGTATCAACTTAAGGATCATACCCAAAATCATCCTCAAAAGGAATAGTTTACTGCAGAAGGGGTGGCCATTGATTGAAATTTTGGACATCGAGCTTCAAAGAATCATTGATACCAATGAAGAGATAGTGCAGTTTGGTTTCAATGGATTTTGGAATGAGAAAAAAATTATGATATCAAAGGAGGATTTCCAAAAAAACATACTAGTGATGATTGAATATGAGTTAGAAGTGGATGCATGGCAAGAGCCGATAGACCAGGATAAAGTAATCCAGCTGATAAAAAAATTAACTAGATTGAAAGATCTAATGGTAATATTGGCAAAATGGGGAACTTATTTCTCATATGATATGATGGTTGAACTGCGATACATCCACCAAAAATTTTTGGAAATTCAAAATCCCTCCTTAGCATCTTGGAACAAGGCCCTGGATACCTTGAACCAAGCTAATCAGGTTTTGAAAGGAGATCCAAAATCAAAGGAGACTAAGGACAAGGAAGTGCAGTGAGACCAAGAGGAAGCGAAGGAGAAATAAGAGGAAGGTGAACAGGTAGAAGACCAAGAGGAAGAGGGAAATGAAGATGAGGAACAAGAAGACACACATGAGGAAGAGCAGGAGGAAGATATTGAAGAAGAAGATAGAACCATAAACATATTAGATGAGGAGATGATAGAAGATACCACCAAAGATCAAGACCAACAATAAAGGCATGAGAGTGCAAATGTTTTTGTTGTAACATAGTTCAAAAGTTTTTGAATAATAATAATTAGAAAAATAAGCCATAGAGGCTATTTTGTAGAAGTATTTTTGGAGCCTAACAATGTCAGAAGGCAAAAGAGGCATGAGCCTGTTTGGACATGAAAAGGTCATGAAGCTGAGTTTGGCCAGGTATATAAAGGAGTATACTTCTGAGCATTTTTTAGCATAGCAACAATTGCTCTTAGCATGGCCTCCATATAAACCTTTACTCTATGATTCTTCCCACAACAGCTTAAGAGAGTGAGGTTTATAAGGAAGTTGTTACTAGAAGCAGAGTTTGCAACCAGCAGGAGCGGATTTCGCATGTCCCCAAAGAGATGAGTCAACAAAAGCAAAGATTAAAGGATTGCAGAGGTACATGGCAGCGGTGATAGATCACCCTTTTATTTTATTTTTGACTCTAGTACCCAAAGGATAAGGATATAAGTTTGTAAGCCTTACTAGCAATGCTCCCCAAGAGGCACCAAAATGTAGGTCCAAAAGATCACATACTTAGCAATTTTTGTAAAATTGACAAAGTGTTCAAGAAAATTCTACAAGAGCAAGGTTAAACTTCGCTAAAAGTGTAGAATTTGTAGTCAATGTAGTCAAACAAGGCTCAGTGAAATTTGAAGTTGTAGAATCCAGAAGAGCAACATTAGCACAAGGGTATTTTTCCACAGTGAAAGGCCATAAACAATGTTAAAGTCCACTAAGGGTGACATTCACAGTCAATGCAGTTATAAAAGGTTTAGCAAAGAATGAAGTTGTAGATTTTGGATGTTAGGTGGCAAAGTAGTATTACAATCCACTCGAGGTAGACACGAAATAGGAATTATGTAGTCAAATTGGTCAAACCTGACCTGGAAAAAACTTAAGTGGCAGATTCCAAAGGACATTGATCATCGTTTGATCCTCATTTCATGGTCAACATGGTCAAACTCAATCCAGTGGAAATCAAAGTAGAAAATTTCATAGAAATCCATAAAGCATCGCAAAAATACCATTCTACGATCAAATCAATCAAACTTGATCTAGAAAAATTTGGATTAGCAAATTCTAGAAGAAGTGTAGTGAAACCTGATGAATGCAATGGAAAGAACCAGGGAATATCAAACATCACTAAAATCAAGACTCACTTGCATTTTTAGTTACAGATCAACAGTGAAAAGTCTTCTCAAGAATGAAGGACGGTCCATATTGACATGTCACCATCCAATTGTTGAATTCAATTGAGATCCAAACAACTTACAGAGCTCAAAAGTGCACCATTCATGGAGTGTAGCAATATTATTTTCTTGAAGATCTATGAGAGGTCACCACCTCAACATTCTATTCATCTGGAAAGAATATCCTTGTCATGTTTCCAATATTTCATTATAAAAATATATATAAAGAGTTCGAACCCTCATGTTTAAGGGTTGGCTCTAGAGTGTTTTCCTGATATATTATTGTAATTTCTGAGAAATCAATAGAAGGAGCAATATTGAGATTTTTACCTCTAGTTTTTTATCTTCATCATTTATGAGTTTATTATATGAATGCATTTCTTCTACTATTATTATTATTAGTCAATTTTGATGATATTGGATTGCTAATTTGGAGCAACTTGGAATGGTTCTTGCCTAAACAAATGTTGCAGAAGAATTCTATTTCTATTACTCTAAGTGTTGATCTAATTCTACTATTTATATTATTAGCATTTTAGATGTTTGAAATAGTTTTCTAAGTGTTTATTTATTTTAATGGTGAAGATAATAAGTTTTGAATGTTTTTAGTCCTCAATTTGGCTTACTAGAAATGTCATTATTCAACGGATTCTTACTATTTGTCAATGTTGCTAGCTCTACCCGACCATTATTCATTCAACTATTTTCTAACCCTTACCTCATTTCTATCCCTAAACCTACATATTTATTTGAGCTTAATTGAGCCAACACCTAAATTAGTTGACAAGGTATACCAACCTACTCTAGAGGTTGGATTGAAGTAAATATCTAATCCATCCAATGTTAGGATTTGAGTTGTGATTAGCAGGTATGCGCCTACCAGAAGTCATAGATTCATAATCATAGTTCAAGTTTTTCCTTGATGTCAATTCAGACCCCAACATAAAGGATTCTTGAAGACCTCAAGATATTCATATTCTTGAGGAGGCCAACAAATTTGTGTTTTTTTGTGGATAGCAAGATTAGGAGAATTATTTAGAAAATTGAAACTTCTTGGAAAGCAAGATAGAGCTACAAGATAAACAAGTATAGGGAAGCAAAGCATAAAGGAGTTAAATCTGCAAAGTTTACAAATCTAGGGCAAAAAATAGGTGAACCAACTTACCAAGAAATATTACTATAAAGGAGGCCAAAATAAGGTTTGAAAATTGGTGTTATTAAAGTTTGTATTCATTTATTATTTAAGTTTCTTGAAAACACCATATTAGAGTTATTAAAGGTAGAAAAATGAGTTTAATTTTAAATATCTTCAAGTCAATAAAATAGATAGCATTATCATCTTGAAACCTGCAAAATACATCAACACAAGATAGTGTTAAAAAGTTGCTTGAAAGGAGTAATAAGAAGAAATTGATAGTACTTGTTACATGTTAGTTTTGAGAACTATCAAAGTGCAATATTATCAAGCAAGGGAAGAACAAATAGTGCACAAGAACAAGGCTAAGTTAGAGTGTCCAAAGATACCATAAATCATAGGTAAAAGTAGTAGCAAGTCTCGGTGAAGAGGAACCACCAAGATAAAGAGGAGGTGCCATCATATTAAAGCAAAATCTAGTTGATAAATACTAGAAGGAAAGCTACAAAAAGAGACTAAATAGGTCTCAAAATCCTGGTGCAATAAATATATTTTATCTTAGTCTACAATAGATTCATTTCTAGTTTATAAAAGCACTATATTTATCATTTCTAAAGTAGCAAAAGAAGGACAAGAGTTGAAGTGTCTAAAGACACCAAAGAGGCACAAAAGTTATAGCTATTAGTGGTAGAATCATCAAGTTAGGAGAAGCCACAGAGTAAATAAGAAAGAGCTAAATAAGAGCTCAAGTTTAACATATTCAAGGTTTCTAAAAAAACTAGGGCATCAAAACTCCAAGAAGGCATCACCCACATTGGATTAAAACCTATGGCAAGAGAAGAACATAAATAAAAAATTAGGACAGAGCTACATCAAGGACAAAGGTGGAAGTATTAAGGTAGTAGCAAGGTTTTAGCCAAGAAAAATAGGTTGAATATTAGGTAGAACAACATTGAAACAATCATCAAGAAAAGAAGCATTGAAGCACCACCAAAGGAAAAGCCACCACCATACATTGAAAATCAAGAAGCACTCGACAGTTGCAAAAGGAAGACAAAATAATTTGCAAAGACCTTGCAAAGAATGTTAAGAAAAATAAAGGATCATTGAATGCTAAGGATAGGCTACATACAAGAGAAAGGAGCCACTACTTGTCATAGCAGATAAATAAATCATATACCACTTGGAACAAAAGAGAAGAGCACCAACAATATTTAATAAAACCTCAAATGAGAACTTATTTAAGGAAGGAATCTATTATCATAAACCTTCACATCCAAATATTGAAGTAACGCTTGCACCACCTGACAGAGAAGAGCAACATCCAAATATTGAAGTAATAAATACATGGTAATAAGTAACACCTGTGCCACCTAATAGAGAAGAGCAACATCCAAATGTTATGTTAAATGCCATGTGGCATGCAAGGAAAATGATATACCCTAGTTTTTAATAGCCCAAACCTGAAGAGAGAGCGCATACCAAGAATCTGAGGTCAGAGAATGTTGAAGAGGATAAGGAGGATAGTCAAAAGTAGAAGAGTGCACCATAAAAAGGAGGAGCAATTAATAATACTACCATACCCTGAGGTCTAAGAAGAAAACAATACCCAAATAGCATGGAAATTGTAGTCAAAGTAGAAGCCAATCAATATGTAGCACCTCACCTCAAAAGAAAGGTATATTAACATTCAATTATCATTTGCATTCCATCAAGTTTAAGGAGGCATAAGGTCTATTATTTCTAAGGTTAAGTTTAGTTATTTAATGCATGGAGATATAAGGAAAGTACAACCTTAGATAATTTATTGATGGATTAGAAAGGCTATTGAAGTAAGAAGATTATAACTTGAGAGCTTTTTAAAAATTGCATTATTTGAAATTCAAGTATTGAAATATTTGCAAATAATTTAATTAGGAGAAATAAGGTCTTCCATATTGAAATTGAAGCATTATTCTTGCAAATATCCTATTTTATAAATTTATAACTAGGGAGATATAAGTTCAACACCAAATTAAACATCTTGAAATTTAGAAACTATAGCATTGAGAATTAAAGGATATAGAAAGCAAAACATAAAGTTGGAAAACTAAGAAAGCTAAGCACTTTATCAAGACCATAGTACATTCAAAACACTTGGAAGGATCTTATCAAATTTGATCATATACTCAAAACACTAGGGAGTCATAAGGTAGTCAACTTCATACTAGAAAATTGAAAGTTTTATAGCTATGGATTATTGGTATATAGATTCAGGAGCAAGCAAACATATGACTATAAACAAATAATGGTTTGATTCTCTACAAAGAAAAAATGAGAAACCAGTTGTTATAGGATATAGTAGAACTTATGAAGTAAAAGGGATAGGAAATTTTCTAGTCAATATAATAAATGGAAAAGGGATAATTAACAATGTATTATATGTTCCCTGGATTGACTACCAATCTTCTTTCAGTTTCTCAACTCATGGATCAAAATATGACAATAGAATTCAAAGTTTCCAATGGAAGAAAACAATGTCATATTCTTAAACAAGGGAAAAATATAGCTTCAAGTTCCTCTAAAAGTGGTCTATTTATTTTGGATACTACTACACATTCAAATTTTTCAGTTAAGGCTTTAGATCTATGGCAAAAACGGCTAGGATATACCAGTGTATCCTCTATAAATGAAATGATAAAATATCAAATGGTTGATGGAATACAAAATTTATCCTTGGAATCTATTATTTGTCCATAATGCTTAGCAGGAAAACAACATAGAATTCCTTTTTAACTTCATCAACATAGGACAAAACAACCATTAGAATTAATAAAAATAAATTTATGTGGTTCAATGAATGTTACTAGTATTGGAGGACATAAGTATTTTCAATTATTTTTTTATGATCATACCAGAAAAATGTGGGTATACTTCATGAAGTACAAATCAAAAGCATTTGGTCATTTTAAACAATTCAAACTTCAAGTTGAGAAATAATTAGGAAAGACTATCAAAACTCTTTGTTCAGATAGAGGAGGTGAATTTGTATCAAAATAATTTGATTCATTTATAGAAGAAAATAGAATTAAAATACAACTCACTACATCATATTCACCACAACAAAATGGAATTGCAAAAAGAATAAATAGGTCTATAATAGAAACGGTGAGTTGTATGTTAGAAGAAGCTCATCTTGATCATCAATATTGGGCAGAAGCAGTTAAAACAATAGTATATTTATAAAATAGATTACCTACAATAATACTCAGACATGTTACACTAGAAGAAGCATGGTTAGGACAAAAACCATATATTGAAAAACTAAGGATTTTTGGATGCAAAGCTTATATGCATATTCCAAAACAAAAAAGGATAAAACTAGATGACAAAACTGACTGGTATATTTGTTGGCTATGATGAGGAATTTGCAGGGTACAGAATAATAGATCCATGTACAAATAAGACATACATAAGCAAAGATGTAGTTTTTGATGAAAAGGTCAAGATTGGTACTAAAAAAAAAAATTAATTATGCATAATTTTTTCTAAATCTCTCAGAAGATGAGGTAAATGAAGAGATAGAGTCAGAATCTCAAGATGAAGATGATGAATATATAGAAACATCCACAAACTCAAAGAAAGGAACAAATATGGCTTAGAGATACACTCAAGGAATCAAACTTAGAACGATGAAGAGACATAGTCAAAATCTCAATATGAGGACGATGAATATACATAAACATCCATAATTCCTCAAGGAAGGAACCAATATGGCTTAGAGATACACTCAAGGAATCAAACTTAGAACGAATTCCAGATCTTAATACTACAAAACCTCAAACTCATAGTCAAAGTAGAATATATAGAGAATAACTAAGCACTACAGTAGAGCCAACATAAACACTTAAATATCTAAATCACCCACATTGGAAGGCAACTATGGAATCTGAATATGCATCACTAAAAAAGAATAAAACATGGAATCTAGTGGAATTACCTCTAGGAAATAAAGTTGTGGGTTGCAAATGGATTTACAAGATTAAGTATAAAATGGATGAGACACTTGACAAGTACAAAGCTTGATTAGTAGCCAAAGGATACACTAAGATAGAGGGAATTGAATATGAAGAAATGTTTGCACCAACATCTAGAATGACTACTATCAAGATATGTGCTCTAGCAGCTCATCAGGGTTGGAAAATCTATCAAATGGATGCATAAAGTGCTTTTCTTAATGGTGACTTAGAAGAAGAGCTCTATATGCCACAACCAGAAAAATTTGTTATTAAAGTACAAGAATATAAATTTTGCAAATTAAACAAATCCTTATATGATCTAAAGCAAGCTCCCAGAGCATGGAATATAAAAATTAATAATCACTTGTTACAACATAATTTCAAATGAAGTACATCCAATCCCAACTTGTATACAAAGAAAATTGGAAATGATATATTAATTCTTATAGTATATGTTGATGATATAGTGATTACTGGAAGTTCTAAAAAACTAATAGGTGAGATAAAAAAGGATCTTGAGAAGGCATTTGAAATGATAGATCTAGGACTAATGAATTATTATCTTGGTCTAGAAATTCATCAAAATGGAGACAATATTACAATTACTCAATCAAAATATGCAAAGGCCTTCCTTAAAAATATAAAATGAAAAATTGTAAGCCAAAAGATACACCTATGGAACAAGGGATTCAATTATCCAAAATATATGGAACACTTTTGGTTTCAACTACAATGTATCATCAATTAATTGGAAGTCATTTATACTTAACAAATAATTGACCTAACCTAGTCTTTGCTATAAATTATCTTTCACAATTCATGCAAGATCTAAGAGAGAGTCATTGGAAAGCTGCAAATAAAATATTGCAATATATTAAGAAGACTATTGATTATGGACTAAATTATATGAATAATGTTAAATATTTTTTTCTACAAGGTTACCCAGATTTCGATTATGCTAGTTCTATTGATGATAGAAAGTCTACTTCAAGGTACACTTTTTTTTATCTTGGGTTAGGACCAATATGTTGGCACAACAAGAAACAACATTTAGTGGCACAATCATCTATTGAAGTAGAATATATTGTAGTAGGAGATACAACTTGTGAAGCTTTGTGGTTATAATATATATTATCTGACATTGGTATCAAATGAACTCCAACTCTAATATTTTGTGATAATCAAGTACTCAATATGATAAAAAATCCAATTGTACATGAACAAACTAAGCATATTGAAGCACAATGTCATTTCATTGGAGACCACTTTAAGAATCATCATATTAATTTAAAGCATATTCCTACAGAAGAACAATTGATAGATATATTTAGAAAAGCTCTTGGGTGAATAAGTTTCAAAAATTTAGATATCATCTATGCAAATCAAGGGAATTTCATACCAAATAATGTAATACAGGGGGTGTTAGAATATATTACATTATTTTTTATACATTCCAAGTGTCATGCGAGATAGACCAAGTGTCACTTGAGGAAGACCAAAGGTCATTTTGTAAAACTTATATTATGGACTCTTAGTTCCATATTTCATTGTACAATTTTACTCAAGTAATATGATGTAAAGCTTATTCTTCCTCATCCAATTATTTTGCTGTCTTATTTCTCTTTAGAAATTATGTTTCTTGATTAGATTGAATAAAACAAAAACTATCAATATCAATATCACCATGCTACACTTCCTTTCCATTACAATGAATATTAATCTGAATGTACTTTGGATCTTTGGTACAACACTATATTTTATCATTTAGATAACACTTTGATTGTCTACCCAAATATGGGATGATCCATATTAAGCAAATTCAAACTCCTATAGAAGAGAATGTGACCATTCCAAATGTTATTCCACCTAATCTATACTATGATACTCAACCTCCATAGATGATGTTGAAACAACACCATGCTTCTTGCCCACTCATGCAATTGGACCACCAAAATATATGAAGATGTGTTTTGAAACTAATTTTTTTATCATTTTCATATCTAATATATTGGAATTCCCAGCTAATTTAGGTGTTCCAATACTCCTATGGATTATTCCCATATACAAAGTTCCATTCACATATGTCATAATCCTATTATGGATTTCTCATGGGTCTATCATGAATCAAACTACATAACCAATGATAAATTTAATATATGCTCAATTGTAAGTCAAAAAACAATCAACATACAAGAAATTGAAATAGTATGACATATTTATTTAGATCATTAAGATCATAATCAATTTCATGCCTAAATCCATAGGAGTTTTATCTAGATTATACTCCTCAATTTTAAATCTTCTCAATAGATCCAAGTTTGAGATAAAATAATATCCTTCTCTAATTGAAGCCTACAATCCCAAAAAGAGGTGTAGAAGATCCAAATATTTCATCTCAAAAGTATTCCTCTTTTCATGAGGCTTAGAAACCAAGTATCACATGTTTTGCATCAATAAGACCTCATACTTGTCCATCATTATAGCTTCCTACTATGGTTTTCCATAATCTTGATTATATATAGAAGGATTATCCTCTCTATCAATATTAGCTATGGGGTCCATGTTTAATTTGGAGTTTTATCCATGAATATTATGTTCAATCCATGAATATCAAATGAATCTTTAAGGGCAACCTCAAAGATCTTCTTTGCTCACTTGGGTTGAAGGTCTACATAATTTTCCATGGGAGAACCATAAACAACAATAACATCATCAAGAGTATGATCATGTATATCCTCTATTTTCTCAACAAGGTTAATGCATCCGTTATGGAGATATTGAATATGTTCTCTATCGTGTATATTATGAGTAGAAGATATCTCACAACAAGCATCCAAACACCCAAGTTAAAAATATAAATGAAACCTATCTTTTGAAGTGGTAGAAGAATAATTCTTCTTATTTAGTGAAATTGAATGTACTAGAAGATCTATCCTTGAGGGTAAGCAATTTTTCATTAAATACCACATCTCTACTTTTCTCAGCCTTATTCACAATAGGATAGAAAAATTTATAAGCTTTGGAAGTTTCTCAAACTCCACAAATATGCATTTATTGCTTTTGACCTTGATCTTGGTTCTTTTTTATGTAGAATATGAACCTAAGCATCAAATCAAAGCATACAAAAGTGCTCCACAATAGGATTCATCTTATTCCACTTCTCTTTAGGAGGTATACCTTCAATGTCCTAGTTTATGAACATTTAATGACATAGCATACATAATTAACCACTTCACTCCATAATTTTAGATCAAGACTTGTGCCATACAACATACACCTAGCCATCCCACAAGTACTATGTTCTTCTTTTCAACCATCCCATTTTGCTAAGAAATATAGGACATAGTACTTTAATGGATAATCTTGTATTCCTTGTAAAAACCATTAAGGTCTTTACTCATGTACTATCTTGCATTGTCATTCCTTAAAACTTTCATTATTTATCATATTGTTTCTCAACCATTGCCTTAAAAACCTAAAAGTACTATAGAAATTCACTTTTATACCTCAAGAAGTAGACCCATATATTTTAGAGTAGTCACCAATGAAGATGATAATATATGTTGAGTCACCACATGAGGACTCACTCATAAGACCACACAAATATGAATGGATCAACACCAATAATTTTGAAGTTCTATGTACTTTTCCCTTCTAAAACACATCTTTGTGTTGTTTCCCAAGAATACATCTATCAAACACACTATGAGGAGAATGTGATGAACTCCTTCCATGAAACTCAATGATGATAGTTTAGATATACCAATTGCAAGTGCCAAATCCTTGAGCTATCATCAACAAACCCTTTTATTCCTTTGACTTGATAAATCTAACAAACTTGTAGATCTTAGCCTCATTATCCACAACCTATGTCACAATGTTCAAGAAGTTTCGATATTGAAGTTCAAAATTTATTGAATTTATTAAGGCCTTGTATTAATTTAAAAATTTTGGCCATGAAATTCATTGCTCCTTGGAATTCAACTGCAAACCTTAACTGTTGAACTACTTTCCTCTTTTTGGATAAGAAATTTATTCCACCATGTTGTAGCCAACCTACTGTCTCTGAATGCCATTTTACAACCCATTATCCACCTTCTTAGAAAAGCATGAAACACAAATTCTATTTGTAATTTATAAATAATGGTCTTTAAACAAAAAAACTCATGCCTAGTATAGGCATCAAAATATGACCAATATTATGATCAATAACACTATATGGCTAATGTTTCAATAAATACCATTGCAATATGAATCTAGAGAGGTCCTTAATTTCATTGTGTTGGTATCGTGGAGCAATACCCCTAAGATGATTTCTCTAGCCTTGTAAGTTTTTTTAATAAGCTATGTGTGGATTCTATTGGGGTCCACTCCTATTAATATAACAAAACATTATGTTGCTGTATGATTTATTTTTTATATGTGGAATTGAAATTAGCCCCACCTGTATTACATTGTGACAACATAGTGGTATTAAAACTTGGAAATCATGCATTTATCACTTGGTAAGATTAGAATCTAGGTCTCCTCGAAAGTTGAAACATTTAATTGGATATTCTAATATCATTTTATTGCTATCAAGTTAATTAAATCATACCCAACTTGCATTCTCATCAAATATATTCTTAATTTGCCTTTCTATCAAATATATTCTTCATGTTTCTTAAACTGCTATGTTTTCACATTCAACTCCATATTATTTTTATAAAGAGATAAAATCTCGCTCGACTTGTTGCCTTCTAAAATTTGAATTTTGTGAAGACAAAGGTCAACACTGTGAATGGCTAAAATATTTAAAATGAATATGCCTCCAAAATTCCTAATATAAAAATATAAATTTTTCTTGTTCTTCTCTCATTACATTCCAATATATAATAAGGAACCATACAATGTTCAAACCCTAACCCTAACCCTAAATAGACTTTGGGAACCAATAACTAGTCATAACACTAGATACTACTAATTACATGACTAATTACAATAATTAAATAGTTATAACATAAGAGTCCTAACATGCCATACCCCTTCAAAATATTTGTCCTCAAACCTTAAAATGCAAAAACTATTGTTGCAATTGGTGGAGTGATTCCCATGTTATATCTTCCAAATATAAACCTTGCTAGTGCATCAATAATTGAGTGAGAGTACAATTGTAAATATGGAAGGACTAATGATCCAAGATTGTATTTAGTTCAAGAAGAATTGACCCTTCACTCTGAAGCTTCAACAAGGTTGTTTGTAACTAAACATGTTGACTGAGGACCTTCTTCAAACAAGAGACATGAAAAACTGGGTGGATCTTAGAGGTGGATGGAAGGTCCAATTTATAAGCCATTGATCTAATGCATTGCAAAATGTAAGACCCATATAAATTGGGATCTAGTTTATGGTGGCATTTCATCTTCAAGGATGTTTTCTTATAGGTCTATAAACATAAAAACACCATATCACCTTCAATGAAGGACCGTTTAGAGCGATGTTGATTAGCTTGTTGATTTTTTTGATTCTAGGCCCTGTCGGGTTATCCTTGAGAATGCGAACAATGCTCTCACAAGTGGAAAGAGGAATCCACAACTTATGCATTATAGCTACATAGAATGTAGGATAGGAATGAGGGTGGGGATTTTTCATACACTAATTCATAAGGTGTCATCTTCATCTTCATATGATATGTGGTGTTATACCACCATCCTACTAGGGGCAACCATTTGGTCTAGTGAGTCTGTTGCTCGAAGCCAAAGCAATGTTAGTAGATCTCTAGAAAATTGTTGATAATTTTTGTCGGGCCATCAGTCTATGGAGTATATATCAAGCTCATGTTAAGGTTATTCCTTGGAGCTTAAATTTTTCCTTCCAAAATGTTCTTGTGAATGTCAGATCTTGGTCATATACTATAGAAATTTGCATTCCATGGAGGCAAAATATTTTATCAAGGAAATTTTGGATGATAGTGTAGGATTTATATGGGTGAAAACATGGAAAAAAGTGGGTATACTTGAAAAGATGGTCCACCATCACAAAAATGATTAATTTTCCTCTAGACTTAGGCAATTATTTAATAAAATCCATGGATATATCAATCAAAATTCTTGTTAGAATTGGTAAGGGTTGCAATAACCCTAGGGTCTTGACTGTTTCTCCCTTGTGACACTGATAGGTATCACATTCTTCAACAAACCATTTAATATCTTGTTTCACCCATCTCTAGAAGAAATTTTGATGAACTCCTTCATAGTTCTTGAGGAATCTAGAGTACCTAGTGGATGGAAAAGCATGAAGTTCCTACAAGAGTCAAGCATGGTATGCTAAATTAGAATTTAATGTAATATTTCATTTGTAGCATAAATAATTTCCATCTCAAGTGTGATTAGGTTTGTTGCTCAGATTGAATATGATCTACTAAAGGAGCTACTAAAAAAATATATCTAGATGTCATTCTTATTGAATCTCCTACCTCAAAGTGGGTATTGACAAGAATAACACACACAAAGACGGTGAAGCTTCAAATTTTTGATACAAAGCATCGACAACTGCATTATCCTTTCCTTCTTGTATACAATCTTGTAATCATATCTTAATAGTTTGGAGACCCACTTTTATTATTGCAAAGAGGACATATGCTACTCCAAGAAGTATTTAAGGCTATGATGATATATATTAATATGAAAGTGATGACCCACAAGATAAGAACACCATTTAGTTATCACATAAATTATGGCAAGCATCTCTTTTTCATAAGTTGATCTATCCAGATTCTTCCCTACAAGAACTTTGCTGGTAAAGGTTGAATACCATCCTTTTTGCATAAATATTGCTTTGATTCCAATTCTAGAGGCATCATTGTCGATAGTAAAGAGTTTAGAGAAATATGACATGGCTAAGATGGGTGTTGTATACATAGATTTCTTAAGAGAATCAAAAGTAACTACCTTGGTCCATGTGAATGCATTATTTTTTAACAAGCTAATCAAAGGGGCTACAATATTATTGTAGGCCTTTAAAAACTTACAATAATGCCTTGAGATCACTAAAACTCCATGAATACTCTTGAGAGTTTTTGGAGTTGTCAAAGTATGCATGTCTTCAATATTCTTGTGGTCCACATTTACTCCTTATGATACTTTATGTACAATATACTCAATATTTGGTTTCCCAAAGGAACACTTGGAATTATTGGAAATCAATTAGTTGTTCACTAGAATTTGAAGTATTTGATCTAAGTGAATTGTGTATTTGATTAGTAGATTGGATTGTTTTTTCGCTAGAATTTGAAGTATTTGATCTTAATTCTTGGAAACCAGAATGAATTTCTTAAGGAATGGATAAAATATACCATTCATAAAGCTTTGGAATGTGGATGGGGTATCTATAAGGCCAAAGAGCATGACAAGAAATTCATAGCGACCTTCATAGATCTGGGGATATCTTATTCTTAGAGAAAAATCTAGTGATACCCTAATTATAGGTACAACTTTGAAAATAAACAAGCCCCATGCAATTCATTAATCATTAGAATTTAAAATATATCGTTGACTATGATATTATTTAACTCTCATAAATCCACACATAAATACCATGAATCATATTTTTTTTTTACTAAGAGGGCTAGTGAAGAATATGGACTAATACTTGGTCGAATAATCCTTGCTTGGAGTAATTCTTGCACCATATTTTTAATCTCTATTTTTTACATATAAGGATAGTGGTAGGGGTGAATATTAGGGGGCATACTTTGTGGGAATAGCCATAGTCATGTGAATGATGAGGGGGAAGATCATGTGGCTCATTAAAGACTAGGGTATGGAGGTTTAAGATTTCATCCAATTCAGTATATTGGATTGAGTTAATAAACTCAATAAGCTTCTTGGTATCAAGATGAGACACAATGCAAATGAGAAACCTTTTTTAGAATATTCTTCATGTAGTGGAAGCTTATGATGCTTGATGACCCACTTGAAGGTCTCAAAGTGTATATTAATGACTATTATTTATAAATTGTATCCACATTTTGACAAAGTCTCATAAGAAAGGTCCTAAGGTGCACAACCATTGGGCACCCAAAACCACATTACAACCACCCAAGGGTAGAACAAACATATTTAACTACAAGTTGTAGTTCCCTATTGAGATTCAAACATTCCTACATTTTTATTTACAAGGTAGTGTTCTCCCGTTGGTGATCATGACTTCAAAGTTGGAGCTTGGAGTAATACCACTTTCGATGAGAATAGTGAGGGGATGCTTCTTCAAGTACCCTTGAACCTTCATGGTTTGAGGCATAGTAAATACCTTTGCATATAAAGTTATGGTTCTAGGTCCTCTTGGATGTTGTGCTTCTCCTCTATATCCTCTGGTTTTCAGTCTTTGGATTGATCAAAATCTATAAAAGGAAGAGTTGACCCCACATCTAAGATATATAATTTTTATTTCACAAATTTATGGTCGAGGGAGTATTTTTCATCATAATTATAACACATTACCTTATCACAATGAACCATCATCTCAACCTCATTCAAGTGCTTGATAGGTGTTACACACATGTTCTAATGTGGTGCACAAATAGGTGGTAGATTTCTAAGTGGTGAAGGTTTGTGGGTATGTCACTAAGCAATAAATTTATCTTTAGCCAATTTAGCTAAATCAATAGTAGACATCATATATTGAGAGATAAATATTTTCCCTTCTACTCTAATGTCCTCAAACCCACTAATAAAACAACTACAAAATAAGGTGTCATCTAGGCCTTCTATCGTATTTACCAATTTTTCAAATTGGGTTTGATAGTCACAAACTAACCCAATTTTTTGAAGTTTGGTTAATGCGCTTGTGAAATATTCATATGCATTGGACCCAAAATAAACAAGTAGATTCCTATAGAATTCCTCCCAAGTAGGTGTGCCAAAGGTCTTCTTAAACCATTAATACCATTGAATGGCTTTATGCTCCAAATTAAAGGAAGCAATAAATTCCTTTTTTAAAATTGAAGTGTGACTTAAGGAGAATTATTGTTTGGCCCTATAAATCCAACTAGTGGGTTCATCTTCATTAAATCAAAGGGAAGTTCAAATTAGTTGCTCATTGGTGGGGTGGTTGAAATGAAAGCATACCAAGCCCTAAAGTGTACCCTTGTCTTGGACCTAAAGTTGGTCCCTATCCTAAACCTAAAGTGTGTCCTTGTCCTAAATAGAATCATCCCGGTAGTGGAAATTGTGAGAATGCATATTGTAACTGGTCCTATTTAGTGCTAGGCCCAAGGATCTTGGACTCCATTTTCTCAATTTAGTCTAATTTATTGAGTTTTCTCAGAGCTAAGAGGTTGTCCTTGATTTTACTTAGGTATTCATTCACCTTTTCCAAGGAGAGTTCTTGAGAATAGGTAGTTAGGGCCATATTGAGCACAAAAAGAGAGTCCAAAAAGTGTTATCAAGGTCTTAGATCAAACGATTAGCTCGAAAAGAGGATCATAATAAGATAGATGTCAAAATCACTAAAAATAAAATAAAATGCCTCAAAAAGGGGGTTTCTATCAATTTTTGGGAATTGAGGATTTTGAGGCTTTTTCTAAATTTATGAAATGAGGGAAGGACAATATGTTTCTAAAGTGATAAATGAGTGAATTATGTAGAATTTGCAATTTTAATTTTTTCTTTTTTAGGGAGTGTGGGATGCATTGTTCTAAAAAAAACAAAACTAAATTTGGCTTGCATGATATTATTTGATATTGGATCTTTACAAATTGAAATAAATTTACCTTGCATGAACTTGAAAGCCTAATTTGTATAAATTTTTTTGGCTTGGATCTACATAGATAAAGAATAGCAACCTAATGTATGGGATACTATAAGATATTTCTAACTGATTCAACCTAAAGATATCAAGAACTAAGTAATGGGTCCCAAACTATGGCTTCCTAGGGTTAAGGAAAAAATCTAATTGGCCAGATATGTTTTCTAAGCAAATACCGATCTCTAAGTATCAACAACTTACCCAATATAGGTAGTTCTATTAATAATCTAGCCATGGATTTATCTCCAATTGAGAACTCTATATATATACTCAAAAAGGTAAAAAAACTACAAATAGGGCATAAAGTCATTGAACCTTTTCATTGTTGACACACTCAAATCTAGCTAGTTGGGGTTCCTAGGGTACACCTCAAAATGAGTTTTTGAATAGATTTTATCCCAAGTACTTCCCCTAGTTGAGTGGTTGGGACTTACACCCAATATTGCAAAAGGGTATTAAGGTATTGTAGATATTTTTTAAGTACTTTAATGACTTTATTTTCTAGATCAGTGGTTGTTATTGTTGCATCAATTAGATGAGTGATGATATAAAAAGTGGGCCTAAAAGTCTGCTCTGATACCATATGAAATGAATCTATCTCCTTCAGAACTCCTAATACAAAAATACAATTTTTCCTTTTCTCTCATTATAATCTAATATATAATAAGGAACCATACAATTTCTTACAAACCCTAACCCTAAATAGACTTTGGATACCACTAACTAGTCACAACACTAACTACTACTAATAACATGACTAATTACAATAATTAAATAGTTAGGACATAAGGGTCCTAATAATTTATGTTACCCAACTTCCATATCTATACATATACTAGTTATAAAAACCTATCAAATCACTAATACCTCTTTTTTAGGGGTCATATTCATGCCCCTAATATTCTAAGACATCATTTTCATCATCACTTTTTGATTTTATTTGTGGGATTAATCTCATTTCTTGTCAACACTTGTGATATTTGCTTATATTCCCATATAAATAGTTTTATTTTTTATTTTTATTTTCCTAACTAGTTATATGGGATTGAAACATGCCCCATCCACATCACATCATGACTACATAGTGGTATTACAATAATTTTACAATTATGTATGCATTGCTTGACAAGATTCAAACTTGGATCTCATCCTTGAAAGTTGAGGAGTATGATCAGTTGAGCTAATACCATTTAAGATTTTCTCTTTATTTTTTCTTCTTATATCTTTCTCTCCTTTTCATTCCCAAAAACACTTTCATCTGCATTAGTCTCTTTGATTTTTCATAGTGTTCATTGTGATACTTATCATTATAACTTTGTCTTGCTTTGAACTATTTGAAGTGCAAAGAATAACTCGTTATGGTACCTAGGGATATGAATATAGGGATATAATATTATATTATGTATGGGTATTATGGATAGTTGGCATGGGCTACACATAATCCAAGGTTGATTATATTATAATAATGCGTAAAATAATGGTTTAGGAGTTGAATCCCCAAAGTAGAATTAGAATATGGATATATAAAGTAGGGATATTGTCATTGTAATTATCATAAATCATATCAAGTATTCTCTTGTAATAGTCTTGGATCATGGAATTGATCTCATTTTGGAAGATATTGTGGAGAGGTTCTTTTCGCAAGGAATAACATTGGCATTGCCCTACATGAAGGGTATTATCACATCTTATCTTGTGTGAATTAATTATTGTGGATGATTTATTTAATATTTGTGGATGTTTTATATTTATTAGAAGCAAAGGTTCATAACTAGTGGTATTAGAGCAATAATTATGGAAAAGTGAGAATTGTATTATGGATCTTCTTTTTTGGGGAGCCATATATTTGTGTAAAGTTGTTTGATTGAGGTGATTCTTGCACTATTTTTTTCAAAAAATTGAAGAGCTTCAAATTGAGTGGTATATAAAAGAATTTGAATAGTATTGAGGGAGATACAACCTTGTGAAGTCGATCATCTAAAATAGGGTAGTGACATTTTTTCAAATTATGTTTTTCTAGAAAAATAAAATTTGATATATCTTTCAGATGGGGTAAACTAATCATCTATTGAGTTTGAAGGAGATTTATTTTAGAAATTTAACTTCAAATCAGTAGGGATATATATTTTTATGAAATCCTAGTTTGCGTTGTCTTTTTTAGTGGGGTATGAACTCATGGAGTTACAAATATTTTCTAGAGAAGATGATATTGATGTTAGATAATAATGGAAATATTTTAAATCCTTGTATTCTACTCATTTTAATTGGAACATTAAGCTTTTTTGTTATCCTAGAGGAGCAACTCACTTGGTATTATAGTTTTTTTATGGCCCATAGTTATAGATTGAATTTGGAAGAAACAAAGTCAGCATTCTTGAGTTAATGGAACCCATATAAAAATATAGTTTGGAAGATACCCTTAATAGCTATACCCAACAAAATACGCTCCAAGATGAACAAAATAAATTAAAAATAGAGTTGATAAATTTTATGGAATTGGTAGAAGGAAAATACAAGTATGATAATGTGCAAGATGAGGGATCCACATATTTGGTGTCAGATAGTCCAAAAATGGTTAGAAGGATTTGTTTGAATATAAAAATCATATTTTATATGTTAACAACTACATTTAGAGGGAAAAGGTTTTTATTTTCATAAATCCTAGAAGTAGGTATAATTTCATTAATATTGCTTTGGCTAAGAGGTTGTAGGTTTAAGCAACAAAATTTTAAGACATAAAAAATAAAGGGTGTGAATGTTCACATTTTTTATTATATTTAATATCACCATGTAAAAATATATTTTTATATTCATATTTTATGCTATTGAGATGGATGACGCGGATATTATTTTGGGCTTTCCTTGGTTAGATTTTAGGTTATTGTTAACATTAATGTGCAAAATAAGTTCATGAAGTTATGGTCTAGGAAAAAGAAGATAATATTGTAGGATATTTCTTAGCTTAAGAAGCAAGGATCAAAGGAGAAACAAGAAGCAGTTTTGGAAGAGGGACAAGTTCAAGAAGTAGTAGAGGAATTAAAAGCTAAGTCTACAATAGAGGTAGTAGCAGAGTCCCAAAAAGAAGCAACAAAATCCAATGAATCTATATTATAAGAACACATATATGGACCAAAGGAAGGGCACATGAGAGAAGATATTGAGGAAGAACTTACAACAATGAAATAAAATACTGAAGAATAAAAGAAAATAAAATATTAGGTTAGGGTCACAACATATTGCCACACACCCACAATACCATAAGTGGAAACAATAGTGGAGGTAGGGCTTGGGGAATCAATATTATTATGGATCTAAGTAGAGTCAAAAAGGTATAAAGTATGGCAGTGTTTAGGAAAAAAATATAGTAAATCTAGATTTCAGAGTGATGCAACATCATGAAACAATAGGACTAGTCATTAAGAATATCAAAGTAGAGCAACAAAAGCATGTAGCCAACATAGTAGTTATGGATATTCAAATGGAATAATGGCAACTTAGCATCATCACAAACCACCATTATTCAAGATTTTACTTGGATGGAGGGATGATCAAGATTGGTAATAGTTGTCAACATTGCTTAACTCGTGTTTCAAGGAAGAAATATTTGTAAATAAGGTGGAATGTTATGTTACCTAGGGATAGAAATATGGGTATATGATATTATATTGTATAAGGGTATAATCGATAGTTGGCACGGGTCACACCTAACCCTAAGTTAATTATATTATAGTATTATACCTTAACAATCAGTGGGATAATATTTTAGGAGTTGGATCCCCAAAGTGGCATTAGAAGATGGGTATATAAAAAAGGTATATTTTTATTGTAACCATCATCAATCATATCGAGTATTCTCTAATAACAGTCTTGGTTCGTGGAGCAGATCTCATTTTAGAAGATATTGTGGAGTGGTTCTTTCCTTAAGGAATAACATTGGTGTTGCCCTACCTAAATTCTATTATCATATCTTTTATTATGTGGATTAATTATCATGGTTGATTTATTTAATATTTAGGATATTCCATATGTTTTATATTTATGAGAAGTAAAGGTTCATAACTAGTGGTATCAGAGCAATGATTCTAGCAAAGTGGGAATTGTTTTGTGGATTGCAGAATTTTGGCAATTTCTTAGGTATTGTTTGAAAGATACCATGTTGGAATTCACACTATTTCTAGAAATGAACAAAAATAATCCATCCACTAAAATATTATATACAAAGAGTAAAAGGATAAAAAATAAAGAACGATGCATAAAAGTTATGGGTACCCTTGGGCACCATAAATAATCACTATATTATTTGTAGATAAGGATCACAACACTCATATAATGGATGGAGTGGTGGGGGTATTTATATCAATACACAATACTAAATATATAATCAAGTTATCCTAAGCTAACATGACAAGTGGGCTTTAGGTTAGTTAAAAATTATAAGGTGGGTTTAACCATAATAAGACCAACCATGGCTTATAGGGATTACATAGTTAAATATTATACAATCAATTACATACATTTATATAATTATTACTTGTATGCCTATACAAGACTATATCATACAATGTTGACCTTGTCCATAATTTATATTACACTTTCAACAAATTCATGACCTAGAGTTATTGCTCATGTTAATATAAATTTTAACCTTTTCACCATTATAAACTAAACAAAATTGAGCATGTGGTTACCAATTTAGGTAAATAAATAAGAGTATAATTCTTCAAACAAGCATTTAACTAAAAAATTATAAGAACCCCCCTCTTTAACTAATTGTATAATATATTTCTTAATCAATTTTAGTCTATATTGTCGAGCCACTAGGTATGGTCTTCTCATGAACAATTTTATTACATCAATATAACCTATATATTTTTTAAGTAACATTTTTTCCAACTCTTTCTTTGATATTTGAATAATATCCATCCAATTTTTATCCCTAATGCCAAACTTATAAGCCTACAATTTTGTAAGCCTACCCATGCTCTAATATTATTTCCTTTGCAAACCATGTCCCACTTACAAAAAGAAAACCTAAATTTTGTTGAGCAAGGTGTAGCGACAGTATTGTCATTTTTGTCAACACACTCAAATGGAAATGTTGATGTAGTGGATAGTTGTTCAGAGGTTGTTCATATGTACAGTAATTTTCAATGCTTATCAGGATGTTTTTGATGTTCAGGTGAAGTTGTTACAGGTTGTTTGTGTAAATTTGCAAAAGTTGAAAAATCATCAAGAAGTTGTCAAAAAATTGCAAAAGTCATCATGGGCACAGTTGGACAAGATGGATCAGTTTGGAACATGCTAGCATGTTAGGAAATAATCTAGAATAGTGTTTGAGGTGTCAGTACAGTGTTTGGATTGATCGGTGACGTTTTTGGTATCTTGGCGGATGATTTGGCAAGTGGTTGTATAGGCCAAAAAAGGGTAGTTTTGTCAGAAGCACTGTGAGCAAACCGAGAAGAATTTGATAGTGAAATTCAAACTGGAGGTGGTCGTTATCTTCAAGAACATGTGTTCCAAATTTCCACCAAAATGGAGAAACGAGGTGAATGTTACAAGTGTTGCAATACTGTCACAAAAATGCTCTTTTTGGAAAAAGTGTGTCAGCAGTAGTTTTGTGGAGGTGGTACAGGTGAACCGTAAGAAGTTATACAACAAGATTCGGACTGGATGTAGTCAGCATTGCAAAGACTCTACATTTCAAATTTTAGAGAAAACATAGTTACGAGGTGATAGTTATGATTGTTGCAAAAATGGTACAGGTCACTTTTATGTCAATTTGTTCCACTTGTGCAAAATCCTTTAGTTGGTCGTTTCGACCTTGCAAAGTTGCCAAAGTTTCAGTTTCAGTGTTGTTACACCTTCAAGGCATAAAATAGAGCATATTTCATTTTTTTTTTGAGGTGTCACATGGCTCCAAAGTAAGAGAACGAGTAAGGTGTCAATTATTTGCATGTGACATGTTTGACGAAATGCCTTCTCAAAATAAAAAAAAGGAAGTTATATTGTTTTAATAAGCTTCATTAAAGAAAATATTTTTAAAATTGAAAATGGAAAAATAATGCAAGTGTGTACTTTTTAAGTGACAAGGGATTTTATTGAAATGTAAGGACTTTATTTTATGGAGAGAAGTGTGTGTGGAGAAAAATAAAGAGTGAAAATTCGTGATTTTTGGAGAGTGGTGAAAAATGTCACTTAAGTATTTCGGGCATAAATTTATCATATGATATCTATTTTAGCTGAAATTTTGAGAGGATTTTAAATACAAAGTTTTGCACAATACCCAGAAAGCGTTTAGCAATTGGTAAAATGAGCTAAGAGAACAATCAGTTTTTTTTTGTGAGAAGAGAAGATTCAAATTCTGAGTAATGCAGAGAGAGGGATGTTATACTGGGTGAAATAGAAAGTTTTAGATTTTGAGCTTACATACCATAGAGGGTTCTGGTTTCAGTGAAGACATTCATATATGTCATTTTATTATCAATATCAAAATCAAGTGGGTGCTTGGTAGAGGGGTTGGTGCTCCTTTTTGTTTGTACAGATAAATCAGGGGTTGGTGCTCCTTTCTATTGGTGCAGATAAATCAGGGGTTGGTGCTCCTTCCAGTGGGTGCTGGTAAATTGATTGTAAAGTTGGTACTTTGTAAAGGCTAGATTTAGATGGGAGTCCAAACAATAATTTTTTGGGATGTATCCAAATCGGTGAACCTCGGTACATCTTATGTTGTGTGATGTTATTTTGTTATACTTGCTTTATTTGGTTTTATGTTTTCATTGTTTTGGCTTTGAGTGTTGAATATTTAATTTTTAAATAGCTACACTAATTCACTCTCCATCTCAATGTCATTGTGAGACTAAAAATTGGTATTAGAGCGAGGTTCTTGAATAGGCTTAACCGGCTAGGGTGATCTTGGAAGTGACACAATGGCAGGTGGTGAAGGCTTCTCATCAAACAAAGCACCATTGTTTGACGAAACTAATTACACATTTTGGAGACTCATGATGCAAACATATCTTTGTGCTTTAGGATACAATATTTAGGATTCAATAGATAGTGGATACACAATACCCACCAATTCTCCAATCGATGTTGTCGATAAGAAACTGTTTGAGAATGACTCAAAAGCAAAGAATGCTATCATGTGTGGATTAGTGGACAATGAACTGGTAAAGATTATGGGTTGTAAAACGACAAAGGAAATATGGGAAAAACTGAAGAGCATTCATGAAGGAGACGTTAAGATCAAGAAGGCCAAGTTACAAACACATCGAGCTCAGTTCGAAGTATTAAATATGAATGACAATGAGAATATAGAGGCATATATGATGAGAGTTAATGAAGTCATTAATGTTCTTAGAGGTTCCTTTACTGGTTCTTTGACTACATATGAAATGAGAATAGGAAAATATAAACCCACAGATAGAGAAGCTACTTTTAGTATGGATGAGAATAAGCATATATACTGAGAGTTAAAGATCTAAATTCTTTTAGTATGGATGAGATGCATGGTTCTTTGACTGCATATGAGATGAGAATAGGAAAATATAAACCCACAGATAGAGAAGCTACTTTTAAAGCCCATAAAAATATGAAAGCAAAACAAGAATCCGAGGAAGAAGAGACATCATATGAAATGGAAGTAAACTTTGTTCGAAAACTAAAATGGGAAAAGGAAAATACAAAGAAAAGTTATCATTTAAATGTTTCAACTATGGAGGTGTTGGGCATTTTGCAGCTAAATGTCCACTTAATGAGAAGAACAGAAATGATGAAAGATCACACAAAGTAAGAAGTGACTGGAAGAAAAAAACAAATTTCAAAAAAAGCAACTTCAAGAAGAAAAGTTTCATCTCCAAGAATGTCAGTTCATCAGAAGATAGCTCCAGTGAGGATTCTGAAAAGGAAACAGGTGAAGCTCTTTTCATGGCACTCAAAGAAGAAAAACCAAAAAAATAACAGGAATGTGATGAAGAAGAAATTAACGCAGAAGTGAATTTGGAAGAGGAACTAATTGCAGCTCTAGATGAATTGAAGATAGAATAAAAAAAGAATAAGAAAATTTCAAGAAATCTTGAGGATGAAAATGAAATCATAACAAATTTAAAAGTACAGATAGAAGAATCCAAGAAAATCTCTGAAGATCTCGAAGTGCAAATAACCATGAAAATAGATTATTACAGCAAGCTAGAAGAAGAGATTGTTGGTTTAAGAATGCAACTAGAAGAGATGAATCAGAAAATTAGTTGTTATCACAAACGTGAAAAAAGTTCTATGAAGCTAGATAAGATCATAAATAACCAAAAGACTACAGGTATCAAATTTGGTTTAGGTTTTTATGAAGGAGAATCGTCAAATGGATCAAAGGCCATAAATGAAGAATCCACAAAGAATGAAGAGAATGTTGGTCCGGCTTTCATGCACACCCCGAGAAAGGATGAGGCAAGGAAGCTCCGGAGACACCCATGGGACGGATCCCACTCATCTTTAGGATCTAGCTGGTTATCCAAGGTGCGAGTTACAGAGTTGGGTCGAATGGCAATTCACTCTTTTCCACTTCTGGAATAGATTTCAATATGGACTGCTCTGTTACCTTACAGGGGGTTCTTGAACTTGTTCAGTAGTTGCAAAAGTTTGATTATCGATTTAACTTGAATTCTTGATCTAGCTCTCATGGGTCAGCAGATTTAAATAAAAGACAAACAAAGAAAATAAAAATGGATCATTCACGGAAAACAAAGAGAGGGTAGGGTAGGGCAGAAAGAGAAGTTTATCAGACATCAACTGTAAAACCCTAAACTATCAATCTTATCTATGCTACTAGCTTCACAACAGAACAAATCAAAGAAGAAAGTGTCCAATCAGTCTAAGATCACTTTCAACTAAGAGCACAAGGCAGAGTGAAACAGATCTAGCAAAAAATTATAAATCCAAGGGCAGCTGGTTAAAACTGGTATCTTTCACCGACAACCTAGCTCACACAGTGAAGACAGAGCAATTAGAACAAACTTAACCTCAAATCTGTAATTTCCCCTAGCAGACAAGAGAACAACTGAAGCCTAACAACATATTTAAACTTGATAATGGCAGATTTACAGCATATATCTAACAAACTTTAAATGGAACGGATAACAAAAGAAGATACACTTATCACACTCTGCAAAATATTAGGCTCCTGGCCATGCTATCACAGAAAAGCTAAAGCACATCAACTCCAAGTCCAGAAACAAAGGATTTCACAAAATTTGCAAGAAATTGCTTATAAGCCTTTTATTTCTAAGTCTCCGCCTCCTGCGATTACATTTAGAATCTGTATTTATAGACTCAGGACAGACCCTGATCTTTTCAAAATATCTTCCTCAAACCCTAAATCTTATCGCACTTAAACCCTAGGACCCGGGTTTTACAATAAAAATCCATTTAAAATCAAAGTCCGGATAGAACTTAACCCTTCGGCAAATCAGTGCAGTCAATTGCCATAAATGGAGAAGATAAAATCAAATGCAACTTGCATTCATCCGCAACTGCAAATAAATGCCTCCATTAATTCTGTTGGTGAGCCGGATGAGTCACCACTTCTCTCAGATCTGGTCTCCGTAAAGCCATCCCTGTGTTGAAATTGTCTTCATGCTATCAAGTCTGCAATAAATTTGTCATTGAATGCTCTCACCGATAGCTTCTCTTCTAGCATGGCGGTCCTTGACTAAATCCGCACTTTATCTTTGCCTTTATGGTCTTTCCCGGTTGTCCCGCAAGTGCCAGGTGGAATCCTGCATGAAAGACAAAAAGATTATATTAGCACTTTAATAAACATTAAATCCAAGCTTAAAACATTAAAAACAGATTAAAATCCGCAAAATAAGCTTGCATGTCGGCTTCTGTTTGTCTCATTCACGCTTTGACACGTGTCGCTACCCCAGGATGCCTTCTGTTTCCCGCTGGAATGCACTTTCAGGTCAACTTATGACTTTCTCTCTCCTGTCGCGATTTTGCGACATGTCGCGATTTCGTGACATGTCGCGAAATCGCGACGTCCCCAGCGCATCGGCAACTTGTCTCCCCTCAGGCCGCGAAAACGCGACATGTCGCGATTTCGCGACATGTCGCGAAATCGCGACCCTTCTCCGCTGTCGCACAACTTTCTCTCTCCTGTCGCGAAAATGCGACATGTCGCGATTTCGCGACAGTTTCCGTACCTGCATGCGTTGACCGCGTTGACCGCGATTTTGCGACACATTTGCGACTTAGCCGATTTTCATCCTGCAGCCCACTTTCTCTCTCCTACCGCGAAAATGCGACATGTCACGATTTCGCGACATGTCGCAAAATCGCGCCCTTCCGTGCGACTTCTTTCTCTCTCCTCCGACCGACAGCGATTTTGCGACGATTTCCAAAAATGGAAACGTCGCGATATCGCGACACTTCCAAAAATGGAAAGTGTCACGATTTCGCTACACTTCCAGGACTTAGCTGCATTTTGACTTACCTGTCGCGATATCGCGACATTTTCGAAAATGGAAGTGTCGCGATATCGCGACACTACCAAAAATGGAAAGTTTGATTTTTCATGAATTTATGCAACTATTTTCTGGATTTTCTCGGTACCGGTGCAAGATTTTATTTGTGCATGAATGATTCTAGCATGTAAAAAGTGAATTCTTGGATAACACAGCTGGAATGCAAGAAAAAGCACAACTTTAAAAAGGAGGCAAGCAAATTTGGATTTAAAACCTGAAAAACATCAAGAGGGTCCCTGCTGCAAAAATGGAAGTTCAGAATTTTCTAAGGATGGAATCTCATTTTTCAGTGGGGGTGTGTTGCTTCTCAACAAATGGCGATATCTGCGGGTAAAATAGTAGCACTATTTTAGAACCCAAGACTCTGGTTTCAAAACAAAAAGACCATGCATCATGCCTTGCCACAGACATTCTTCACAATAAATTGACTGCTAACTGCCAGCTGTTAAAACTTCCCAAGGACATACTAGGCTGGATTACTTCAAGGAAGATTTCTGATGTGCAATTTCAAAAGGTATAAAACTTTCTTCAAGGATGACTGAATTGAATGATAAACTTGGATTAATCAACTTTTCTAGATTGTAAAAGGGGAAACCGAGTAGAGCTCTGTTTACTAGTTTAGCCTTTTACAGCCTAGACAGAGTTACCCTTTAGATTTACACGACCCAAATTTACAACTGTAGGGCAGAATCTAATATTGGCTGCCTCTTTTAATTGTTCAACTCTTTTCTTTTTTTCTTCTTCTTTTTTTTTTTTTATATCTCTCCCTCTGAAATATATCAATATCTGAAATGCTTTTAGGGAAATCACAATTTTCTTTTAACATTTGATCAATCCGGAACTGTTTCAGTCTAGGCATTGATAGCCTCTGGTGGATACCCAAATAATTGCATGAACCATAGTCCCCTCTCATAACCAGCTTTTCTTGGATTCCCCGGGAGTTCCTCCAACAAAACAGCATAGCAGTTTTTCTATCATTAAAACAACTGTGGCAAGCAAGACACAAAATCCAATCATCTCTCTACCTTCATCCTGGATAACAAAATAGTTCTACAGTTCAGAGTAAGCAGACTATCTCAATTAGAATGGTGAACAGCATGGGCATTGGATGATGACCATGAACACTGGATTGAGGATTTATCAGCTAAGAATAAAACAATTTTCAGCAGGCTGACTTTTCATTGATTGCTTAGGCAGAGGTTTAAGGACAGAATTTCAGAAGCCGAAGGACTTTGTACAGGCTTCCAAGGACAGGCACAGGCTTAAAGCAAAAACAAAATAAAACTGTACAGACTAAAGCACAGAACTGTACAGGCAAAGGGAATAAAATAAACTAAACAGACATCAAAGAAAAGAACTGAAACAAAAGACTGTACAGACTTAAAAGAAAGCAAGCTGACATAAAAAGACAAAGAAAGGAAATAAAAAGCACTGACAAAAGAAATAAACTGCACAAGCTAAAACTGAAAAACAACTAAAGATTAAAAAAAAAAGATGAAGCAACTAAAAGAACTGCAGAGCATTAAAATTAAACTGAAACAGATTAAAGCGTACGAGACATTAAGAAATAAAACTGCACAGACAAAGAAATAAAACTGAAAAACTTCAAAGCTTATTTACAATGTATACATATGTTACAACTTCCCTTCATACTCAAAAAATGCAGCAGTTGGGAAAGCAGAGAAATGGTGCCTTAAAAAATTTTGACCATGTGCAAGTAATTTAGAAAAATTACCTTTCAGGTCCTGTTGACGAAATGCACTCCAGACTGTGCTTCAAAAATTTGCTATCTGGGAAAGACTTGTGTTTACTGTCTTCCCTGTCCCATTTGAAAAAACAAATCTGCAACTCCTTCAAATTAAACAAATCATATAATAACAAATCATATGATAACATGTTTATGCTTCTAATTGAAGGGTTTGCAGAGTTCTTTCAAAAGGACTGAATGTAAAAAACCCCCAGGATCAAATACTTTAAAATCTTGACAGACCCAGACCACCACATCTTCAAAATTATGTGACAACTGAAAGAAATCATGTTTTATCTGTATGCCCTGGTTCTTAACAACTTGAACATTTTGTGGTTGTTGCACTGCTTCAATATCCAGGACTTCAATTTTTATCCCTCTAGAAGAATGCTTACAATTTTCCTTTTCACCTGAGCCTTGCTTAGATTTAACCTCATCAATGTGCAATATCCAACTGTCACTGTTGTGATGGTTTAGAGTTGTAACTGTTCTCACCTTCTCAGTTGCCAAATTATAAACTCCAATATCTGCATCAACACAGTTTATAGCCTTTTCTTTGACATTATGTTCAGAAGTTGCAGGCTTATGTTGAGACAGTTCATCAATTCCAAGTTGGCTGACCACATTCATATTTACTATCTTTTCCTCCTTTTCTTGAAATCCAACAGGTGGTCCAGAGTAAGCCTCAATCAAGTTAACCTTCTGTTCAACAATCTGAGGCGGTTCATAGAGGGTGATGTCAGCTTTAAGTTCCCTCATATCCTCAATGATGTTATCCTCCTCAGTTACTTCTGCATAGTGACATTGAATCTCACTTTCATCATCCTCTGATGAGGAAGGATCATTATTAAGTTCTGGACTCTCACATCTCAAGTCATAACTGTCCATTTTGAACTGTTGAAAATCTTGCATTTCATCCATAGGAGTCTCTACAAGACTTTTTGTCTCTTCAGGAAAAGTGAAAGAATCTGAAACCCTGGTTGTACTATTTTTGGGTGAACTAGAAATATCAATATTTCTTTGATCTCTAGGAAAATTTAACTCACCAGGAAAAACTTAAGATTTGGGTGGTGCCAGATCACAACTGTTCAGTTCAAGCACTTGCACTTTGAACTTGTCAGAACTTTTCTCTGTATTTTGCACATGCTGAGTGGATGTCACAGTTAACGGAGTCTCCTTGGGTAGAGCATGACATGTTGGCACTAACTCATGATGTGGAATGGGGTCTGGAATAGGCATGTTCTGTGTAACATAGGATATCAAAGGACTGCTCAGAATTTGAGGCCCTAACTGTCTTTCAAGAATTAAGGCTTCTTTATAAGCACCTGCCAGGGTTGTGATATTGATGTCTCTCTTGAGGAAAATAGAGGTCACTGAATCCAATGCATTCTTGTAGATTTCTAAGGCCGGATTTGCATTTGGGATGTAATGGCCGATCATTCTATCGTAAGCTCTTTGAAACCTCATATTGAAAGACCTGACAGTTTCTCCCGACTCTCTCTTGATGCTGGAAAATTGTTGATATAAAATGCTAGGGTCTATCACTTCCCCAAATTGTGATATAAAAGCTTTCTCTAGATCATCCCAGCTAGTAATGGAATTGCTGGTGAGGTTTAAAAACCAGTCATAAGCTCCCTCCTGGAGAGTGAACGGGAACAATCTGCAGGCAACATCTTCATGCTGTATATTCAACAATTTTAAAGCATTTTTAAAAGCTAGCAGGTGTTCTTCTGCAGTTCTTGTCCCATCATGTTTATACCTAGGGAGGTATCTTTCTGGGCTTCTGGGCAGGTCATGGGCTATACCCGGGATATTCAAAGCGGTGGGGCCCAACCAATTTGCCATTATTACTTGGCTGACAGTGATGTTCTGAGTTGTAATTGGATAACCGCCAGTGGAGATAAAACTATTCTTAACAAACCACTGAACTTAAGGCCTTCTCTGGCAATTTTAAAAACTGTACTGACAACTTTCAAAAACTATCGACAATTTAAAAACTGCACTGACAATTTAGAAAACTGTACTGACAATTTACAAAATTGTCCGGAGTTCATTGTGGGTCCTTCAAATGTTGTTGTTATGCCCTTACAATACTTGAACTGAGTTCATAGCCCTCCTTCTAGCGCCAATTAGGTTGTTGGCTGAGGAGGAGGGGAAAATTGGCTACCAGACTTTGGATAAAATACAGCTTTACAGTTCCACATACAGTCGGATTTCTCAACTCAAGTGCACTAAGAACAGATGTTCTCGCCCTCCTTCTAGCGCCAATTAGGTTGTTGGCTGAGGAGGAGGGGAAAATTGGCTACCAGACTTTGGATAAAATACAGTTTTACAGTTCCACATACAGTCGGATTTCTCAACTCAAGTGCACTAAGAACAGATGTTCGGGCCCTCCTTCTAGCGCCAATTAGGTTGTTGGTCCGACTTTCATGCACACCCCGGGAAAGGATGAGGCAAGGAAGCTCCGGAGACACCCACGGGACGGATCCCACTCATCTTTAGGATCTAGCTGGTTATCCAAGGTGCGAGTTACAGAGTTGGGTCGAATGGCAATTCACTCTTTTCCACTTCTGGAATAGATTTCAATATGGACTGCTCTGTTACCTTATAGGGGGTTCTTGAACTTGTTCAGTAGTTGCAAAAGTTGTTTATCAGATTTAACTTGAATTCTTGATCTAGCTCTCATGGGTCAGTAGATTTAAATAAAAGACAAACAAAGAAAATAAAAATGGATCATTCACGGAAAACAAAGAGAGGGTAGGGTAGGGCAGAAAGAGAAGTTTATCAAACATCAACTGTAAAACCCTAAACTATCAATCTTATCTATGCTACTAGCTTCACAACAGAACAAATCAAAGAAGAAAGTGTCCAGTCAGTCTAAGATCACTTTCAACTAAGAGCACAAGGCAGAGTGAAACAGATCTAGCAGAAAATTATAAATCCAAGGGCAGCTGGTTAAAACTGGTATCTTTCACCGGCATCCTAGCTCACACAGTGAAGACAGAGCAATTAGAACAAACTTAACCTCAAATCTGTAATTTCCCCTAGCAGACAAGAGAACAACTGAAGCCTAACAGCATATTTAAACTTGATAATGGCAGATTTACAGCATATATCTAACAAACTTTAAATGGAACGGATAACAAAAGAAGATACACTTATCACACTCTGCAAAAGATTAGGCTCCCCGGCCATGCTATCACAGAAAAGCTAAAGCACATCAACTCCAAGTCCAGAAACAAAGGATTTCACAAAATTTGCAAGAAATTGCTTATAAGCCTTTTATTTCTAAGTCTCCGCCTCCCGCGATTACATTTAGAATCTGTATTTATAGACTCAGGACAGACCCTGATCTTTTCAAAATATCTTCCTCAAACCCTAAATCTTATCGCACTTAAACCCTAGGACCCGGGTTTTACAATAAAAATCCATTTAAAATCAAAGTCCGGATAGAACTTAACCCTTCGGCAAATCGGTGTGAGTCAATTGCCATAAATGGAGAAGATAAAATCAAATGCAACTTGCATTCATCCGCAGCTGCAAATAAATGCCTCCATTAATTCTGCTGGTGAGCCGGATGAGTCACCACTTCTCTCAGATCTGGTCTCCGTAAAGCCATCCCTGAGTTGAAATTGTCTTCATGCTATCAAGTCTGCAATAAATTTGTCATTGAATGCTCTCACCGGTATCTTCTCTTCTAGCATGGCGGTCCTTGACTAAATCCGCACTTTATCTTTGCCTTTATGGTCTTTCCCGGTTGTCCCGCAAGTGCCAGGTGGAATCCTGCATGAAAGACAAAAAGATTATATTAGCACTTTAATAAACATTAAATCCAAGCTTTAAAACATTAAAAATAGATTAAAATCCGCAAAATAAGCTTGCATGTCGGCCTCTGTTTGTCTCATTCACGCTTTGACACGTGTCGCTACCCCAGGATGCCTTCTGTTTCCCGTCGGAATGCACTTTCAGGTCAACTTATGACTTTCTCTCTCCTATCGTGATTTTGCGACATGTCGCGATTTCGCGACATGTCGCGAAATCGCGACGTCCCCAGCGCATCGGCAACTTCTCTCCCCTTCGGCCGCGAAAACGCGACATGTCGCGATTTCGCGACCCTTCTCCGCTGTCGCACAACTTTCTCTCTCCTACCGCGAAAATGCGACATGTCGCGATTTCGCGACAGTTTTCGTACCTGCATGCGTTGACCGCGTTGACCGCGATTTTGTGACACATTTGCGACTTAGCCGATTTTCATCCTGTAGCCCACTTTCTCTCTCCTACCGCGAAAATGCGACATGTCGCGATTTCGCGACATGTCGCAAAATCGCGCCCTTCCGTGCGACTTCTTTCTCTCTCCTCCGGTCGGCAGCGATTTTGCGACGGTTTCCAAAAATGGAAACGTCGCGATATCGTGACACTTTCAAAAATGGAAAGTGTCGCGATTTCGCTACACTTCAAGGACTTAGCTGCATTTTGACTTACCTGTCGCGATATCGCGACATTTTCGAAAATGGAAGTGTCGCGATATCGCGACACTACCAAAAATGGAAAGTTTGATTTTTCATGAATTTATGCAACTTTTTTCTAGATTTTCTCGATACCGGTGCAATATTTTGCTTGTGCATGAATGATTCTAGCATGTAAAAAGTGAATTCTTGGATAACACAGCTGGAATGCAAGAAAAAGCACAACTTTAAAAAGGAGGCAAGCAAATTTGGATTTAAAACCTGAAAAACATCTAGAGGGTCCCTGCTGCAAAAATGGAAGTTCAAAATTTTCTAGAGGATGGAATCTCATTTTTCAGTGGGGGTGTGTTGCTTCTCAACAGAGAAGAAACAAGTTGATCAAGAAAAAATGAATCATGCAAAGGAAAGCAATAATGCAAGGCACGAAAGGATAATTGACAATGATGGCTTCACCAATGTCACACATCAAAGAAGAAGAAGATTTATGGCTCCTACAACAACATGGCAAAGACCACCACCTAGGTTCAATCATCTCTTTTCTGGTTACTATTTTAAATGCAATGGTTATGGACATAAGATCTCAGATTGCAAGTATAATGTAGGACCAAGGAATTTTACCAATAGAAATGTTTTTTCACCTTTGATGGATTATGCAGTAGAATGTTATAACTATCATAATTTTGGGCATATTGCAAGAAATTATTGAAGTACATTTGCATCAAATAAATTTTAGGGAAGAAAATTTCAGCCAAATGGAATAAGACAAAATAGAAAATTTCCCAAAAAACATGCACAAGCTACTAAAAAAGAAAATCCAAAACAAGAGCCCAAAATTGTAATCAAAATTGAGTGGAAAGAAAAAGAGTGACCTAAGGAAGAAAAGGAATCCTTGATCGTACAAATGACATTTAAAGCGTAGAATAAATTTGCACCATGGATACTTGATAATGGATGCTCCAATCATATGACAGGTGACAAAATTTTTTTTGATAAGTTGTAGCAATATGAAGGTGGTTCAGTAGAGTTTGGAAACAATGATGGAGCTAAGATAGTTGGCAAAGGTTTAGTTAAGATTAGTGATAGAAAAACCAGGTCAAAAGAAGTCTTGTTTGTGGTTGGTTTGAAACATAACTTGTTGAGCGTAAGTCAGATTTGTGATAGAGGTCATGAAGTGATATTTAAGAAGCAAGGTTGTGAAGTCAGAAAGGCAAACAATGGGAAGTTGATAGCAACTGGATCAAGAATGAATAACAACATGTACATCCTCTCAGATACTTCAAAATGAGCTTTCTTTAATGGATAGGAAGAAGAGAATTGGTTATGGCACAAGAAGCTCGGTCATATCAGTTTTGACAATCTAGTAAAAATCAGCTCAAAGAAAGCAATGAGAGATATTCCCACCATTGGCAAACCATCAAATAGCATTTGTGCTTCATGTAAAAAGGGGAAGCAAACTAGAGTCTCATTTAAAAAAAAATAGTACTACACAAGCAAAATTTTAGAACTAGTACATACTGATTTATGTGGACCCATGAGAACGCAAAGCATAAACGATGAAAAATATTTCATGTTGTGTATAGATGACTATTCCAGGATGACATGGGTATTGTTTTTGAAGCATAAATCAAAAGCTTTTGAGATGTTCAAGGTTTTCAAAAACCAAGTTGAGAATCAAACAGGAAAAATGATTAAATTTTTAAGGTCAGATAGAGGAGAGTTCATTTTAGAGGATTTCACAGAGTATTGTGAAAAATATGGCATTAGGAGACAGTTTTTAGTAGCCAATAAACCTCATTAGAATGGTGTGGTAGAAAGAAAGAATAGGACAGTGCAGGAAATGACATGAACTATGTTGACTGAGAGCAAAGTAGCAGATAGATTTTGGAAAGATGCAATCCATACTATGGTATACATCCAAAATAGGTGCATGTTGAGGACGCATGAAAGCAAAACTCCTTATGAGTTGTGGTTCAGTAAAAAGGCAACAACAAGATACTTTAAAGTTTTTGGCAGCAAGTGTTATATCAAAAGAACTGAAGAAAACCTTGGTAAGTTTGAAGATAGAGCGAATGAAGGTATTTTTCTTGGCTATTCGTCAAAAATCAAAGCTTACAAATGCTACAACAAGAGGCTAAGGAAAATTGTGGATAGTGTCGATGTTAAAGTTGATGAAGGAAGGGAATAAGTAATTAGCTATGAAGAGAACTACCCAATTTATGAAGAGGTCATTGAAGGATATGAGGAAAAGAAAATAAAAAAGAAACCAAAAATTGACTTAGAGGATTCAAACAATGATTCAAAAGTGGAAGAAAATAAGAAATTCAAAACAGGCAGTTGGCAGAAAGATCATCCTAGAGAGAAAATAATTGGAGACCCCACAATTGGTGTTCATATAAGAAGAATATTAGTAAGTAAATACTATTTATTATCCAACATTGAGCCCAAAAATGTTGCTGACGCAAGCAAAGATGAAAGTTGGGTAAAGGCAATAAATGAAGAATTAGACCAGATCGAGAAAAACAAGACTTGAGAGTTAGTACCAAGACCCACAAAAAAAAATGTAATCGGTACTAAATGGGTCTTTCGAAACAAATTGAATGAATATGGACAGGTAGTCAGGAAAAAAACAAGATTGATATGCAAAGGCTATGCACAAGTTGAAGGTATTGACTTTGAGGAAACCATTGCACCTATGGCTTTAGCAGTTTACAAGAATTTCAAAGTTTATCAAATGGATGTGAAATCAGAATTTTTGAATGGGAAACTTGAAGGAGAGGTTTATATTGAGCAGCCAGATGGTTTCCAGCTTGGTGATGATCCCAACTTGGTTTGCAAGTTGAAGAAAGCGTTATATGGCTTAAAATAGGCATCCCGAGTATGGTATGCAAGGCTAGAAAATTATCTTACTCATCAAGGGTTCAAGAAAGGTATGGTGGATAGTAATTTGTATGTCAAAATAGAAAATGGTCATCATATTGTTCTTGTTGTATACGTAGATGATATCATATTTGGTAGCAGCAAATATGAGTTGTGTAAATATTTAGCAAATAAGATGTAGAAAGAATTTGAAATGTCAATGATTGGTGAAATTTCGTATTTCCTCATATTGCAAGTTAATCAAAAGGAGAAGGGCATATTTATTTCTCAAATTAAATATGTGAAAGAGATACTAAAAAATTTCACAATGGAGGATTGTAAGCCAGATAGCACTCCCATGACGATAGGTTGCAAGTTGAGCAAGGATGAAAAATCTCCACATGTTGATCAAACTATGTATAGATCTATGATTGGGAGCTTACTATACTTGACAACTACTAGACTAGATATTTTGTAGGCAGTATGCATGGTAGCATGATTTTAGGCTAGTCCCAAGGAGACTCATGTGACAATAGTGAAGAGGATTCTTCGGTACCTCAAGGGTACTATGGAGTATGGGTTATGGTATCCGAAAGGTAAGGACTTCACCCTTATTGCATATTCATATGCAGATTGGGTAGGATGTGTAGATGACAGAAAGAGTACTAGTGGAGGTGCATTCTATCTTGGAGACAGGTTGACAGTAAGAAACAAGAGTCAGTCTCCTTATCCACAGCAGAGGTAGAATACATTGCATCGACAACATGTTGTATGCAGGTGTTATGGATGAAACAAACTCTGAAGGATCTTGGAATTAATTTTAGTGAGTAAATTTTAGTTAAGTGAGATAACACCAGTGCCATTAACATCTCAAAGAATCTAATTATGCGTTCTCGCACAAAACATATTGCTATCCGGTATCATTTTTTGAAGGAGAAAGTTGCGAAAGGTGAGGTTAAGTTGGATTTTGTTCCAACAACAGAGCAAGTAGTAGATATGTTCACCAAACCATTTCCCAAGGAATTCTTTGAGTACCTTCATAAGAAATTGGGAGTGGTCACACTTCCCAAGAATTGACTAGCTATTGGGTCCACATTCTCAAGGGGAGCATTTGTGTATTTGTTTGTCTTTTTACTCATGTTTGTGATTTTTGCTAAGTGTAATAATTTTTGCTTGAGAATGTTGTGCATGGACTCATGGGGAGTTTGAAGTAGCCCTTTGGTCTTTTTTTCAAAGGGGGAGAAGAGTTACAGGAAATTGTGTGTGTGTTGCCAACAATTCCAAAGGGGGAGATTGTTGATAAGGTGCATCGACAGTATTGTCATTGTTGTCAACACACTCAGATGGACAGGTTGATGTAGTAGATAGTTGTTCAGAGGTTTTTTAGAGTATGTACAATGATGTTCAATTCTTATGAGGATGTTTTTTATGTTCGGGTGAAGTTGTTACAGGTTGTTCATGCAAATTTGCAAAAGTTAAAAAAATCGTCAAGAAGTTGTCAAAAATTTGTAAAAGTCATCACGGGCGTAGTTGGACAGGATGGATTAGTTTGGAACATGCCAGCATGTTAGGAAATATTCCAAAACAACATTGGAGGTGTCATCACAGTGTTTGGATTGATCGGTGACATTTTCGGTATCTTGGCGGATGATTTGGCAAGTGGTTGTACAGGCCGAAAAAGGGTAGTTTTGTCAGAAGCACCGTGAGCAAACAGAGAATAATTTGATAGCAAAATTTGAACTGGAGGTGGTTTTTATATCCAATAACATGTTTTACAAATTTCCACGAAAATGAATAAACGATACGAATGTTACAAGTGTTGCAATACTGTCACAAAAACGCTCTTTTTGGAAAAAGTGTGTCAGCAGCAGTTTTCGTGGAGGTGGTATAGGCAAACCATAAGGATTTATGTAGTGATATTTGTACTGGATGTATTCAGAATTGCATAGATTCTATGTTTCAAATTTTAGAGAAAAAATTGTTACGAGGTGAGAGTTATGATTGTTGCAAAAACGGTACAGGTCACTTTTATGTCAATTTGTTCCACTTGTGTAAAATCCTTTAGTTGGCCGTTTCGACCTTGCAGAGTCGCCAGAGTTTCGGTTTCAGTGTTGTTACACCTTCAAGGCATAAAATAGAGCATCTTTAATTTTTGGTTTGAGGTGTCACGTGGCTCCAAAGTAAGAGAACGAGTAAGGTGTCAATTCTTTGCATGTGACGTGTTTGACGAAATGCCTTCTCAAAATAAAAAAAAAGAAGTTATATTGTTTTAAGAAGCTTCATTAAAGAAAATATTTTTAAAATTGAAAATGGAAAAAGAATGCAAGTGTGTGCTTTTTAAGTGACAAGGGATTTTATTGAAATGTGGGGACTTTATTTTGTGAAGAGAGAAGTGTGTGTGGAGAAAAATAAAGAGTGAAAATCCATGATTTTTGGAGAGTGGTGAAAAACATCACTTCAGTATTTTGGGCATAAATTTCTCATATGATATTTATTTTGGTTGAAATTTTGAGAGGAGTTCACAGAAAAAGTGCTGCACAATACCCAGAAAGATTTTAGTAATTGGCAAAATGAGATAAGAGAAAAATCAGTTTTGGTTTGTGAGAAAAGAAGATTCAAATTTTGAGTAATGCAGAGAGAGGGATGTTATATTGGGTGAAATAGAAAGTTTTAGATTTTGAGATTACAGAAAATAGAGGGTTCTGGTTTCAGTGAAGACATTCATATATGTCATTTTATTAGCAATATCAATATCAAGTGGGTGCTTGGTAGAGGGGTTGGTTCTCCTTTCTATTGGTGCAGATAAATCAGGGGTTGGTGCTCCTTCCAGTGGGTGCTAGTAAATTGATTGTAAAGTTGGTGCTTTGCAAAGGTTGGATTTGGATGGGAGTCCAAACAATAATTTTCAAGGATGTAGCCAAATCGGTGAACCTCGGTACATCTTGTGTTGTGTGATGTTCTTTTGTTATACTTGCTTTATTTTGTTTTATGTTTTCATTGTTTTGGCTTTGAGTGTTGAAGATTTAAGTTTTAAAGAGCTACACTGATTCACCCCACCCTCAGTGTCATTGTGAGACTAACAAAATTTCCTTCATATCATTTTTTAAAAAATCTCTTTGAATTTTATCAATTTTAGATGTTATATGTACTGGAAATCTTGAAAGTAATTTCATATATAGGGATAGATTTCAATGTGCTCTTTATGATTTGTAGCCTTCTAGCTAGGGTTAAGAACTTACTTTTCCAACTTGTTTAAAATATTAATCTATCCAAAATTGAATCCTAGAGGTCCTTCTTTCCTTTATGAGATAAAGTAATACCCATATATGTTGATGGTAATTTTTCAACTTTAAACCCTAAAATCTCCATAATGACTCATGGTAAATCTAGGGCAAAGTTAATGAAAATATTGGATTTTATAGTTTTAAGTGAATTTCTAGAAACTTTCTCATAATTTGATAATATTGATTTAAACTCCCTGGCCTCACTAACTAAGGAATGACTCAAAAGAAAAGAATTGAAGATAATATTTTAAGGGACCGATTTATCCAAATATTTAAAAAAAGCTCACTGCACACCTTGGGTTTTAGAGAAAAACATTAATTGAAATTATCTATATTATTAATGTGTATTCATACATTTGCCATTCACTATCTTCAAGTGCATTTTAATGTTCTACATAATGTAAAATTATGCATTTTTTATAAAAAATAAAATTAATATTAACACCACATTAAAAATATTTTAGTTGAACGATAATCACAACCAATCGGGGTGGCACTCATTCAAGGGCAGAAGTAGTTGAATTCAAGAATCCTAATCCAAACTAGGAAAGGGAAGAGTTGCAAGAGTGTCAATTTTGTTTCTATTGTTTTTTATTGATGTTTGGACCTAGTTTTTGTACAAGGGTTCATGCCACCCAATGCATTATTCTTTTCATTCCTGGATCTAGTCGGCATTGTGACTATTTGTAGTTTTTTTGCAGTTATTTATATTAAGATCTTCTGCTTCTTCCTTTGTTTGTTTCCTCTACTTTTTATTTTTATTTCATGGTCTATCCATGAATTTAGTAGAGGAAAGTGATCCAAGAAATAAAATCTCTAAAATTTTGGCGAGCGTTTTCTCTTTTGGCATAGATCAGGATTTTGTCACTTTTGAAGTCCTATCATGGCAATGGCAGTGGGGGATATCCCTCCCCACCTCAAAACCTCCTTTTAGGATGTTACCATGATGACTACCTCCATACTCAAGAACACTGACCATGGCTCATTTTTCTTGTTCTTACTACCTCCTTTGTTTGACCAATCAAAACTAAAAAATATGACCAAAGCTCGGAAGGCAAGGAAGCCACAACAATCCCAACTAAGTAACAAAGGCTCCTTTGTGTCTAATTTGAATGATGCTCCAGTGGTGAAAATTCCTTTGGACTATATTTAGAGCTCAATCCTCACCCTAACTAAGAGAGCTCTTGCTTGCAAATTTATGGGTATTTGGCCTAGCCTAACAACCATTCAAATATGGATCATCTCTTCTTGGGGATCTAAAATATCTAGCTATGAATTTATGATGATAGGGATAAGGAGTTTCATAGTTATGATCTCCTCCACAAAAGAAAGAGATGCAATATTTTAGGGAGTTCCATAGTTCCTTGGATCAATCCCTCTCTACGTGATTCCTTGGTCAATCAGTTTTGACCCACAAGTGGAAGAACCAAAAGAAGTCTCAATTTGGGTAAGACTACCATTTTTACCCCTATATTTATGGAATAAACTAACTCTTGAGATGATAGGTAACTCTATTGGCACATTTGTAGACTAGGCTCCTTCAAAGGCTAATAATGCAACTTGTTAATACTATGTGTTCAAGTTAACCTAAAAAAGGCTTCTTGAAAACATAGTCATCAAAGTCTTGAATTGGATACATACCCAACCACTAGATTATGAGCACATTAACTTTAAATGTATTACTAGTCATCAGTATGATCATTTCTCAAGGAATTGTCCCACAAAGGTACAATAAGATATAAGGAGGAAGATCAAGAATTCCAAACAGTAAGAATAAAACAACTAATAATATCTAGAAGTAGAAGGAGGCCTCAACCACAGCTAGAAATATAAAACAATAATAAGTTCTCTATTTTATCACAAAATGAGGAAGAGGAACATCTAGGGACATATAAAAAAGAGGAAGATCCATAAGATCTTGAAATAGAATATAAAGTGGAGGAAACTCGGGCTACCAAAGAAAACCTTCAAGAGGAGGATATTGAAGAAATGGAAGAGACTCAATTAGCAACAAAAATGATTCCAGGAGGCACCCCAACCACCATATCTACTAGAGAGAGGAAATCTAATCAAGAGTTAAGAACAAAATAAGAAAATATAAGGATTCAAAAGAAAGCATAGACAAACCTAGTCTTCAACAAGGCTAATTAGCCACTTAAGAAATGAATATTATATCATGGAATGGAAGGGGATTGGGTATTCCCCTAAATAAAACTACTTAAGTCAATTAATATCCCAAAATGAGCCAATGGTTATATACATTCAAGAAAATAAATGGACATAGGAGTTAACAAAAACATAATGGAAAAATATATGGAGATCCTTAGACCTAGAAGCAATATAATCATCATATGCCTTGGGGGTGCTTCTCCTTGCATGGGATCCATAGGCATTGATATGTATTAATAAAATAAGACACTCAAATTGGATAACAACTAAAGAACATACGCTTATCCAACAATGCTTATCAAACAATCCTTTTCACTCCACCTTGTATTTCACAACATTCAATCCAACAAAACTTTAATCAAAGGATGATGTGCCCATATATTTTTGTTTTCATGGAGATATATCTTCAAAAATTGTTTTACTCACAACGAAATCCTTTTGCCAATCCTAGGTTAGATAGCAACAATCTATATCAGAATCTCCACAAGAATATTTACCTCAACAAATATTTCACCATACAAGTAATACAATAAAATTTCAAGTCACAAATACACCTTATCACTCCTTTAAAAATAAATCCCCAATCAATAGATCATACACTCACTCAAGAAAAACAACTATAATGACAATATCCCTATAGCTTCTTTTAACTCCAACTCAACATAAAATATTTCAACCCAAATTTCAACCTTCCAAACACTTTAATATTCTAACTCAAAACAGATTTCAAATTACAATAATAAAGTCCTTTGTTTACATATTATACTCTCCAATTCTTAATTCAACATTCATTCCAAATTACAACAATAAAATTCCTTGCTTATACCTTATAATCTCCAATTTTTATTTACCAACAGGGAAGGCACTATAAGTTCGAAGGCTAGGAATATTCCTGTCTCTTTTTTGAAATGGACTCACAATAAAAATTATTTGAGCTGTCAGTCTTCATGGATGTTTCTTGGAAATACCACAAAGACTAATGGGGACAGTCACATGTCAGATAACATGGCTTCTAGTCGTCTTAGTAATTTGAGGTTGCTTGATAATCACAAGGCAGGAAAAAAATGACAATATAATACTTTGAACCAGAGCCACATGGACCACCATATAGCCACCGCCATAAATCTAGCCAGCAGGTTCACTTCTCCAAGGCTGATTGGCCAAGATGGGATGTGGTACCAAAGCATGTCATATATGAAAGAAAGCAATTACCAAAGAATTATTAAGAGTAACTGTCAATATAGAGCTTGTGGGAGATTTTTTTAGTACTCTGCTATGTGTGTCTGCAACTTTTTGTTTCTTTATAGTTTCAAGGAAGGGATCCGTGTCTATTTATTTTTTGTAATTATGATGCAGGTGTGTTTTCTCGTGGTATATCCAAAATGTTGTATGGAAAGTTTCTTTTTGATAACAGGCTATGTGCCTTACCGAATGTAATGGATTTGGTGGCATGTAGATTTTACATATATAGGATCCTTAGTAAGGAAATGTTCATCAATAGCCCTGGGTTGATTTTTGTAAAAGGTTTTGGGTCAACCTGTAAAACCCGGTATTAATGCTATAGTATCTTATCTAACAAAAATAATAATCTCCAATTCTTAACCCAACATATATTCCAAAATACAACAATGAAATTCCTTGCTTACATCTTATAATCTCCAATTCTTCTTTTATGTCAATTGTGGTCTTTTATTCATTTTCTGAGGTCATGTATGTTCTTGTGGGATCTTCCTTAAATTTGTTAGGCTTTTCATAAAGGAGCCTGCTCTAATACCAATTGAAGAACATACGATTATACTGAGAGGGGGTGCATAGTATAAGATAAAACCTTTTACGTTTTAATCCAATCAATAGCATCAACAATATCAAAGTAGTAAACATTGCATAAATCATCACACACATGAGAGACATGATTTAACGTGGTTCACCCAATGTGGGCTACTCCACAGAGAAAATATTTCCACTAAATTTTCTCAAACAAATTCCTTGGGAACCACTTCCCTTTTACAATGTTTATGGACCTCTGTCCAAAGGAGACACCAATCCCCTAATGCTCAGGTTTTGTAGAACTCTATCTATAACATCCTAAAACTGATGCATAATAATTTGCATTAAAGTCAAAAACATTTAAAAATTAAATTAAACAACTTCCTAACTAGTTGCCTCATTTTTCATGATTTCCTAGTGAGATCGGGTTCAAATGGATGAGATCATATTACGATCTCTCTGATAGTACATACGACCTCTTAGATCGTACGTCCGATATTGCTCCAAACACAAAATCTTAGTTTGGCAAAGTGAAAAAACAAGTTGTAATGCTTTTTTCCTTACCTGTCCAACTGTGCGGCAGTTACAGGATCGAATCTGTCGATCAATCCCAACTTGGAAGAAGTTACAACCTATTTTGTTTTTAGCCTAATTTCACCTGTTGGTTTAGCCTATTTAATCAGGCCCCCTCCCTCGAATTTCTCCTAACTCATCGATATAATTCTGCATTTTAGTCACTTAATTTTTGGATTAGACCTTGTTATTTTGCTATTTTTACAGGATCGAAGGATACGATCGGTGATCGGAGGATACAATCTCGTCCTGATAGCATACGATCTTGCGATCGTAGATACGATATTGCTCTGGTGTTATGATCTTGCTCGCAGATCACTTGGGGGCAACTCCAAGCTCTAGTTTGCATCCCTGTAGATGCTAATTTATATTTTTACATCACATTTATCATATTTCTATCTCATATAGAATAGTATTTGCATATCATCATTCTTTGGAGTTCACCAATTCATATTTAATTGTATATTTCACGTAGTTCAAAGCATGTACATGTTAATTCCTATTAATACTACATTCAATAAATCTTGTATGACTTAATCTCTGTTCAATAAAGTCTATAGCACACTCCATTTTTTTTTCCTGTACTCTACTTATGAAACTTCAGGTTTCCACTATGATCGGATCTGTCGATCACTAATCGATGGGTATGATCATAGATCGTACATATGATCTTGACCTATAGCATACAATCTTGACCAACAGTGTATTATCTTGACTGCAACAAGAAATAAAATCTTCATAAAACTTCTAGATTGAGTAAGAGTGTTAGATTCCTTCATAATTAAGCATTTGCATTAGATTTTTCTTTGTTTACTATTGTCCACTGTATTCATTGAAAATTAAATTGCATTTAACATAGTTTAGTTGCATTGGCCAAAACTAGGTGATTACGAGACATTAAAAAGAACACACCAAACAAAGTCCAAACCTAGGCATGGAAATTGCCAAGAAATGTTTCTTGGTGAACCCTAAACAATTCATCAAAAAATCACCAAAGAAGACACAAACTCAAGTGTCTCTCTTCGAGGTGTAGACCTATCATTCTCTCATTCCCCTTCGAGATATGGATCCATTAGCCTGAAGGAAAGAAGTGCGAGAATTTTAGAGCTACATTCTTTGGTGAACCCAACGTGAAAAACATAGACATCTTTCTAGTTTATAAAACATAAAAATTCTTCAAAATTACAAAAAAAAAACATAAAAACAAAACAAAAACCAAATAATATCATTAGTCAAATTTGTACATTTTAAGTAAATTTCATAAATGTTAGACTACAACATAAGAAGAGTTGTACGCATAAACATTAGGACATTATTATCCACACAGGAAATTTCTCAAATAGTTGAAAACTCAAGTCTTCCATCCAAAGAACAGTGGATTGAACTCTGGAGAAGATTAGACATCATAAAATCCTACGAACCCAGACTTAGCCAAATTATAAGGTTTGACCTAGCTAGAATCTTGGATCCTAAAAATGCTTCTCGCTACTTTGATATTCAAAGGGTGTGTGAGAGGTGGTTGATGGATAAAATAACAAGCATCTCCTCAACTGTTTACACTTTTGATTATTACCTTGAAAATGCTATAATAGTACACATATTTTTAGCACATGTAAAAGATCAAGAAATAGTCCTAGATAATAGGACAAGATTTTACAGAACTCCTAGGGCAGTCCATTATCGTGAATATTGTCATGAAATCTACTTTTATGGTCAAGACTCTAAAGTTGATAATATCACCATAGCCCACTTTGTCAAGTTTTTGAAAGCCAAATTTCAGTTTGAGGAAGAACACTATATGTCACTAGAGTAACTTGAACCCATTAATGATATCCATAGACTCTTTCAAGAGAACTAAGGTATAATATTTAGGATATTATAATTTTTGTTTTTTGCTTTGTTTCAAAAACATAAAAACCAAAAACAAAATATAATATATTTTTACATATTTGCATATTTATGTATTTAGGTATATATATAACATATATACCCCAAGAATTTAAGCATATATATATAGCATATATCTGCAAGATAAAAATCCTAAAACCAAAATACCTAAAGTTTTGAGAAACGGTAAACAAATAGAGTCTGATGAACAAGACCAAGAAAACCTTGATGATAGGGTACTTATTGAAGATTATGTACCTTCATAATATGAAGGTGATAATGGAGAATATGAAATAGAAGATCCCGAAAAACCTACATTATATCAGAAAGGAAATGTTAAATTCGAGTCTCTTGAACAGTTTACCCAATTTATAAAGAACAACATAGAAGACTTTAATCAAGCAGTACAAATGGATAATTCAGGAGAAGGTGTTATGGAATCAGCCCTAGCAGCTACTTTTCAGATACATACAAATCCACTATCATACATGAATTCAACAGACCAAGATAATCATCAAGCATGACCCTCTAATAAAAAAATAATACTCTTAAATCAAAATGTTCAGAAACCAATGGCACAATCATCCAAAATTGTTGCTAGCAACACCAAAATAAATCCTAAACAACAAAAAAAACTATTTTCTTCCATCTTCTCTCAAGCTCTTAATCAAAAAATGTCAAACCAAAAAAAAGCTAAACAAGTGCAAAATACCAATCATCAACATAAAAATCAACAAAATATAATTCCTTATCATAACACCCTTCCTACCAAAACTTTGCACAAAAATATTTCAATTGGAAATCCTTATACAACAACACCAACTTATCATCAAAGACACAACAACATGGTGCAACAAAATCAATTTGGTGGACAACAACAGGGCCTTGAATGTATGGTTAAACAATTGGCTTCACGACTAGATCAAATGGATCCATACTATCCCTCATACAGTTATAGAGAGATGTGTAGCCAACCCTTGGATCCTATTGTGGTTGCCCAACCATACCCAAAACATTTCCCTATGCCTGTCCTCTCGATATATAAAGGAATTGAAGATCCTATTGAGCATCTTCGTATGTTTAGTATAGCATGTCATGATATATCTTATGATGACTTCTTGCTAAAAATATTTCCTTAAAGTATCAAAGGCATGGCTCTAGAATGTTATTATCAACTACCTACAAATTCTCTAAGGAAATTTGAAGAGACAACGAAAATGTTTGTCCACCAATTTAGTACCTATATAGAGATGCATGTGACCATTAAGGATTTATATAATTTGAAACAAGGTAAATATAAGAGTTTTTCTGAATTCTTGACTAAGTGGAGACAACTCTTAGGCAAACTATATTTTGCATTACCTCATCGTGAAATGTTGGACATATTTATTGGTAATTTGCAAGAGCAACTATCTTATGAGCTTTATACTGCTACAATAACCTCATTTTATCAAGCCATTGATCTAGCTAGGATGGTATAAGATTCCCTCATTAGAAGAGGACAATTTAAGAAGAAATATGAGGACAAAACTTCTAAAAACCTATATAATAACAAGCAAGTAATAGGTGATGGAGTTCTAATAGAAAAAACACCTCAAATTTTAACCTTGTTGAAACTGTAAAGAAATTTGTATTGAAAATACTTGATAAGCCACCAAAAGAATTCACAAGATTAAATCAATCCTTAACTATTATTTTACATTAATTATTGGAATAAGGTTTGATACGATTACCTGAGGTAAGACAACCAAATACCATTGCAGCTGGATATAGGGTATATTTACATTGTAATTTTCATCAAGTAGATGGACATTCTACAAATTCTTGTAAAAGGTTAAAGCATGTGATACAAGATTTGATTGATAAAGGTAAGATGGAAGTACAACAATTTCTTGCAAACAATAATACTCAAAATAATACCCAAAAAAAACAAATCAGAATGCAAATCAAAACTTAGATATTTTTCAACATCCTTTACCCAAGCATGGTAAAGAGACATTAAATGAAGTAGAACATCATAATGTTCCTCCTCCAACTTGGTAGGTGGGAACCATTAGAAAATTTTTTCCACAACAAGATTTGCAAAACTCCTATGTACCTACTTTATTTGTAGTCACAACTAGACCAATAGAATATTTTCAATATTCATCTTTAGGAGATACTAGAATTGATACAGAAAGTGAAACAGGAAGTGATGTTGGCAATTTTGGGTACTTTGGGTACATTTCATTTGCTCAAGTGAATAAGTTGTCATTGATGTCAAGAAGCTTTCGAAGGAATTTGAATTGATGTCAAAATTATTTGTTTTGATGAAGGTTACGGCATGACAGTTTCAAAGGTCTTCTGCAAACCCCAAGCTGACAGGTTCGAAAGAAAGTAAGTTGGAAAAGTGTCGCGATATCGCGACATGTCGCATTTTCGTGACTTAAGCAGGAGAGAGAAAGCATTTTAGAAAAGTGTCGCGATATCGCGACATGTCGCATTTTCGTGACTTAAGGAGGAGAGAGAAAGCAAGTTAGAAAAGTGTCGCGATATCGCGACATGTCGCGATTTCGCGACTCAAAGAGGAGAGAGAATGTACGGAGTCAAAAAGTGTCACGATTTCGTGACATATTGCAAGGAAGGTTGTCCGAAAGAAAAAGTGTCACGATTTCATGACATAATGCAGAAGAGAGAGTCCATAGTGTGAATTGTCACGATTTCATGACAAGTTCGAAGAGAGAGAAAGTAACATGAAAAGTGTCACGATTTCATGACATGCTGTAGAGTTCGAAGTGAGAACTGTCATGATTTCATGACATGCTACAGAGTTCAAAGTGAGAACCGTCATGATTTCGTGACATGCCAGATGAAAATGTTCCAAGTAAGAACTATCATGATTTCGTGACATGTAGCAAAGGAAAGGTTTCAAAGTAAGAAATGTCATGATTTCGTGACATGTTGAAGAAAGCGTATGGATGAAAGTGTCATGATTTCATGACAGGTTGAAGAAAGGTTATGGATGTAGAAAGTGTCATGATTTCATGACAGATTGAGATGGCAACATACAGTTGGAGAAAGTGTCACGATTTCATGAAAAATAGAAAGTAGGTCTTCAAAGGAGAAGAGTCACGATTTCATGAGAAGCAAAATGAAAGAGCATGGAAGAAGAAGCGTCATGATTTCATGACAAATTCAAGGAGGAAGAGCTCAAAGGTGAAAGCGTCATGATTTCATGACATGTTCCAGTTTCGTAGGCGTAAGACAGAGAAAAGCACAAGGCAGCAAAAGTGTCACGATTTTTGACATGTTCCATTTTCATGGGCGTAAAGGAGAGAAAAGCACAAGGTAGCGAAAGTGTCACGATTTCATGACATGTTCCATTTTCGCTAGTGCAAGCAGAGAAGAGTGCAAGGAAGCGAAAGTGTCACGATTTCACGACATGTTCTGCTTTCGCGGGTGCAAGCCGAGAAGAGGTTAAGAAAGCGAAAAGTGTCATGATATCGTGACATGTTGTATTTTCACGATAGAAGCTTCAGAAGAATTACAGAGGCAGTGAAGCCGACAAAGTCAAATTTTAATCGACGAAGATTAGGGTTTGCATTTGTCATAACAACCGACTAAGATTAAAGTTTTCTTCATGAAAATTCTATTATAAAAGGAGGGCTATTTGGAGAGTTGAGTTGGATTGATGGATGGTCAAATGTGCGTCGAAGTGTGTGAGATGCAACTGAAAGAGCACAGAGAGCACAGAAGTGGCGAGATGATGTCGAAGCATGCAGAGTGAGCGCAACAGGCAAAGACGAACGAGGACATTTATGCTAGATCGAAGGACTATGTTTAGTGCAAATTTGAGGACCAACTTTGGAGGTGATAGAGTTGAGGACAGAGGTCTCCAGCCAGAGCAGGGAGGACAGGTGTCTTCTATGGATAGAGTTCCATTTGCTAAGGGCAGCGGAGGCAGAGGTCTTCTAGAGGATCACCAAGCGGAGCAGAGCTAGGGGATTGGTGTCTCCTGTGGGTTGGTGCCCATAAACTCGAGATTAGGGGATTGGTGTCTCCTTTGGGTTGGTGCCCATAAACATTGTAATCGGGAAAGGTATTCCCAGAATTTGGATTGATAAAATTTAGTGAAAGATTTTATCCGTGGATGTAGCCCAACCATTTTGGGTGAACCACGTTAAAAATGGGTCTTCAATGTGTGATGCTTTCTATCTTGATTAATGTTGTGTTGATGCCACTGCTATCTAAAGTTAAAATTATTAATTGGTTAAGTCTTATACTGTTCACCCCCCCTCTCAGTATAAGCTTGTGTTCTTCAATTGGTATCAGAGCGGGTCTCTCCAGAAAGAGCCTAACAGCTTGGAGAAGGATCTATCAGAGGAACATACAGATTCAGAAAGAGATGAAGAGGTTGAGTTCGATCTCAAAGGTGAATTCTTCTTGGCTTTAAGAAAGCTTGAGAAATTTAGGGAAGAGAATTCTGTTCTCAAGCATCAATGTCAGGAAGAAGAGATAGCAAGATCAGAATTGTCTCAAAGAGTTATAGACTTCAAAATTCTAGTTGAAGAAGGGAAGAAGGTTGAACAAGTTCTGACAGAGGCTTTAAAAGGAAAGGAAGCTGATTGCGAGAAACTAGAAGAAGAGGTTATGTCTCTTAGAGTGAAGTTGGAACAATTGGCTCTCAGACAGAATACTCCGTATGAAAAGCAAAAGAAGGATGGTATCACTATTCATGAAATAGGGTCTTCGAGCAAGACCAATCTTCATCCTGAAGAGCGGTGGATTCCAGTTGGTCACAAGAAGAACAATCATCCAAGGCATCAAAACAAGTTACATAATACTTTCCATGGCTATTGTTTTTCTTGCAAGAATTTTGGTCACAAAGCTATGCATTGCAATAAATCCTTGAATAGCCATAGTAAGGAAAATGTTAACTCTTTTGCACCTCTTATGAATAAAAATTTCATGTGTTACAAGTGCAAGAATTTTGGGCATATAGCAAGGATGTGCGGTTTGGATAGATCTAGCCTTGAGTTCACTAAAAAGAAAAATGAGATCAAATCTAAGTCAATGATAGTTCAAACTGCTTTTCATGCTCAAGACAAAGTAGAAAAATGGTATCTTGATAGTGGTTGTTCAAAACATATGACTGGTGAAAAGGAAAAGTTTTTGGTCTTAAAAGAAACAAACAGAGGAACAGTCGGTTTTGGAGATAATAGGTCAGCTAAAATCTGTGGTAAAGGGACTCTTAGTTTGGATGGGAAATCCAAAACAGAAAATGTGCTTTATGTAGAAGGCCTAAGACATAATCTTCTAAGTGTGAGTCAACTTTGTGATCAAGGGCACATAGTATCTTTCTTTTCAGATAGATGTGAGATAAGTAAAGAAAAAAATGGAAAACTCATTGCGAGTGCTACAAGGACTCCAAACAATCTTTACATGCTGAGTGAGATAAAAAGGGAAAAGTGTTTTCTAACTCAAGAAGATGAGAGTTGGCTATGGCATAAAATATTGGGGCATTTGAGCTTTGATAATCTTGTCAATATTAGTAACAAGGAAGCAGTTAGAGACTTGCCCAAAATAAAAAGGCCCCATAATATCATTTGCGGTCCCTGTCAACATGGAAAACAGACCAGAACCAGTTTCAAATCAAAAGGGTATACTTCTTCAAAACCATTGGATCTTATTCATACTGATTTATGTGGCCCCACCAGAACTCAGAGCATTCAGGGAGAAAGCTACTTCATGCTGTTTATAGATGATTATTCTAGAATGACTTGGGTTACTTTTCTCAAAGAAAAATCTGAAGCTTTTGAAAAATTTAAAGCTTTCAAAGAAATGATTGAAAATGAGACTGACAAGAGAATCAAATGCTTAAGATCAGACAGAGGAGGAGAGTTCACTTCAAATGAATTTGTGGAATACTATGAGCAACAAGGAATCAAAAGAGAATATTCAGCAGCAAGAACTCCTCAACAAAATGGAGTAGTTGAAAGGAAAAATAGAACTATTGAAAATATGGCTAAAGCTATGTTAAATGAGTCAAAACATTCAGATGGCTTTTAGAAAGAGGCAGTCAATACAATAGTCTACATTATCACCGGGGCCCAACTTAGAGTCAATCATCATAAAACTCCTTATGAGTTGTGGAAAGGAAGACCAACTACTAGTAAAATACTTCAAAGTGTTTGGGAGTAAGTGCTTCATCAGAAGGGAAGATCAGAATTTGGGTAAGTTTGATCCTAGGTGTGATGAGGGAATCTTTCTTGGATATTCCAGCAGAAGCAAGGCCTACAGATGCTTCAACAAAAGAACGCATACAGTCGTAGAGAGCATAAATGTAACAGTTGATGAAAAGACAGGGATAAGAGAACCAGTCAAGGAACTCAGTGATGAAATTTGTCAAGAAGAATTCAGAGAGGTTTCAGATGAAGAAGAGGAAAGACAACAACTGCTTCCCAAAACTCCTTCACGATATGTTCGGAAACATCATCCCAAAGATTTGATCATTGGTGATCCAAACAACAGGCAAACAAGAAGAAGAGTCATTCCTTCACACGATTCTACAAATGTTTCATTATTATCTCAGATTGAGCCAAAAGATTTCAGTGAAGCATGTGCAGATAAATTTTGGGTAAAAGCGATGGATGAAGAGCTAAATCAAATAGAGAAAAGTGAAACTTGGGATTTGGTTCCAAGACCTAAGGACAAGAATGTCATTGGCACAAAATGGATATTCAGAAATAAACTCAATGAGGATGGAAAGATTGTCAGAAACAAAGCTAGGTTAGTCTGCAAAGGTTATGCTCAAGTAGAAGGTGTTGATTTCGAAGAGACGTTCGCTCCTGTTGCTCGTCTTGAAGCTATCAGAATGTTTTTGGCCCTTTCAAGCTTCAAATCATTCAAGGTATATCAAATGGATGTAAAGTCAGCTTTTCTAAATGGGGTGTTGGTAGAAGAAGTCTACATAGAACAGCCGGAAGGAGTGTCTCTCACGGAACAGTCGGACTATGTGTGTAAACTAAAAAAAGCCTTATATGGGTTAAAGCAAGCACCGAGGGCGTGGTACTCAAGACTTGATAGTTATCTTCATGAGCAAGGCTTCAGGAAAGGCGTGGCAGATAGCAATTTGTATATTAAGAATGAAGATGATGATATGTTGATTATGGTTGTCTATGTTGATGATATTATTTTTGGGGGAAATAATACTCGGATGTGCAAAGTTTTTGCTAACACCATGCGGAAGGAATTTGAGATGTCCATGATTGGAGAGTCTGTCATTCTTTTTAGGTCTTCAGATTGCTCAATCAAAAGACGGTGTATTTCTCTCTCAAGGAAAGTATATCAAAGAAATGTTGAAGAAATTTGGGATGATGGACAACAAACCAGTATGTACTCCAATGATTACAGGGTGCAAGATGAGTAAAGATGATGAATCTCCAGTGGCAGATCAGAGATTGTACAGATCAATGATTGGCAGCTTATTATATGTTACGGCTACCCGACCAGATATCATGCAGGCATTTGGGTTAGTAGCAAGATTTCAGGCAGCTCCAAAAGATTCTCATGTTATAGCGGTTAAGAGGATATTCAGATATCCGAAGGGCACTATGGACTTTGGGCTTTGGTATCCCAAAGGTGATGATTTCACCCTCATCGATTATACTAGATGCAGATTGGGCGAGCAATATTAATGACAGAAAAAGCACTAGTGGTGGAGCATTCTTTCCGGGAAAGAGTTTGGTTTCTTGGTTAAGTAAGAAACAACCTTCGATTTCCTTATCTACAGCGGAGGCTGAATACATAGCGATGAGTGGTTGGGTGTACACAGGTTTTATGGATGAAAACCACCTTGGAGGATTTCAAAGTCAGGCATGAACAACCCATCTCCATATTTTGTGATAATACAAGTGCCATAAGTATTTCCAAAAATCCGGTAATGCACTCAAGGACAAAGCATATTTCCATCAAGTATCACTTTCTAAGGGAGAAAGTGCAAGACAAGCAGGTCAAGCTAGAGTATGTGCCTACTAAAGAGCAGATTGCAGATATCTTCACCAAACCTCTTCCAAGAGATACGTTTGAGTATCTAAGGGAGAAATTGGGAGTTGTACTCTCACCCCAGAATTAATCACCTCATCAGGAGGTGGGGGAGGGACTAAGCCAAGAGGCTCATTCTTAGTCCCGAGCCCCAAAGGTGGCCCTTTGCCATTGATGACAAAGGGGGAGAGATATGAGTAAGGGGGAGAGCTTCAAGAGAAGAGGAAAGCTTCAAGTCAGGGGGAGCAAAACTTCAAAGGAAGTTTGTTAGTTGTTAGCATAGTTGGTTTCAGTTTTGGCTCTTGAGAAGTGTTTTCAGTAAAGGTTTGCCATCAATGACAAAGGGGGAGATTGTTGGCAATTTTGGGTACTTTGGGTACATTGCATTTGCTCAAGTGAATAAGTTGTCATTGATGTCAAGAAGCTTTCGAAGGAATTTGATTTGATGTCAAAATTATTTGTTTTGATGAAGGTTACGACATGACAGTTTCAAAGGTCTTCTGCAAACCCCAAGCTGACAGGTTCGAAAGAAAGTAAGTTGGAAAAGTGTCGTGATATCGCGACATGTCGCATTTTCATGACTTAAGCAGGAGAGAGAAAGATTTTTAGAAAAGTGTCACGATATCACGACATGTCGCATTTTCATGACTTAAGCAGGAGAGAGAAAGCAAGTTAGAAAAGTGTCGCGATATCGCGACATGTCGCAGTTTCACGACTCAAAGAGGAGAGAGAATGTACGGAGTCAGAAATGTCACGATTTCATGACATATTGCAAGGAAGGTTGTTCGAAAGAAAAAGTGTCACGATTTCGTGACATAATGTAGAAGAGAGAGTCCATAGTGTGAATTGTCATGATTTCACGACAAGTTCGAAGAGAGAGAAAGTAACAAGATAAAGTGTCATGATTTCGTGACATGCTACAGAGTTCGAAGTGAGAACTGTCACAATTTCGTGACATGCTACAGAGTTCGAAGTGAGAACCATCATGATTTCATGACATGCTATAGATGAAAATGTTCCAAGTAAGAACTATCATGATTTCATGACATGCAGCAAAGGAAAGGTTTCGAAGTGAGAAATGTCATGATTTCATGACATGTTGAAGAGAAAGCGTACGGATGTAGAAAGTGTCACGATTTCATGATAGGTTGAAGAGAAAGGTTATGGATGTAGAAAGTGTCATGATTTCATGACAGATTGAGATGGCAGCATACGGTTGGAGAAAGTGTCACGATTTCATGACAGAAATAGAAAGCAGGTCTTCAACAGGAGAAGAGTCACGATTTCGTGATAGAAGCAAAATGAAAGAGCATGGAAGAAGAAGCGTCATGATTTCATGACAAATTCAAGGAGGAAGAGCTCAAAGGCGAAAGCGTCATGATTTCATGACATGTTCCAGTTTCGCGGGTAAGGGAGAAAAGCACAAGGCAACAAAAGTGTCACGATTTTGTGACATGTTCTATTTTTGTGAGCGTTAAGGAGATAAAAGCACAAGGCAGCGAAAGTGTCACGATTTCGTGACATGTTCCATTTTTTCTAGTGCAAGAGAGAAGAGTGCAAGGAAGCGAAAGTGTCACGATTTCGTGACATGTTCTGCTTTCGCAGGTGCAAGCCGAGAAGAGGTTAAGAAAGCAAAAAGTGTCATGATATCGTGACATGTATTTTTATGGCAGAAGCTTCAGAAGAATTATAGAGGCAGTGAAGTCGACAAAGTCAAATTTTAGTCGACGAAGATTAGGGCTTGCAGTCGATGAAGATTAGGGTTTGCATTTGTCATAACAGCCGACTAAGATTAAAGTTTTCTTCATGAAAATTTTATTATAAAAGGAGGGCTGTTTGGAGAGTTGAGGTGGATTGATGAATGGTTGAATGTGCATCGAAGTGTGCGAGATGTAACCAAAAGAGCACAGAGAGCACATAAGTGGCGAGATGATGTCGAAGTGTGTAGAGTGAGCGCAACAGGCAAAGACGAATGAGGACATTTGTGCTAGATCGAAGGATTGTGTTTAGTGCAAATTCGAGGACCAGCTTTGGAGGTGATAGAGTTGAGGACAGAGGTCTCCAGCCAGAGCAGGGAGGACAGGTGTCTTCTATGGATAGAGTTCCATTTGCTAAGGGCAGCGGAGGCAGAGGTCTTCTAGAGGATCACCAACCGAGAGCAGAGCTAGGGGATTGGTGTCTCCTATGGGTTGGTGCCCATGAACTCGAGATTAGGGGATTGGTGTCTCCTTTGGGTTGGTGCCCATAAACATTGTAATCGGGAAAGGTATTCCCAGAATTTGGATTGATAAAATTTAGTGAAAGATTTTATCCGTGGATGTAGCCCAACCATTTTGGGTGAACCACGTTAAAATGGGTCTTCAATGTGTGATGCTTTCTGTCTTGATTAATGTTGTGTTGATGCCACTGCTATCTAAAGTTAAAATTATTAATTGGTTAAGTCTTATACTGTTCACCCCCCCTCTCAGTATAATATTGTGTTCTTCAAGTGAACTAGACATTGCCTCAAATAGTTCTGAATATGAATCAGATCAAATTACTCCCATTACATATTTATCAGTTCTAAAAGAACCATTCCCTAGGAGAATGACCATTTGACCCTCATCTCAACAAATGCTTACAAATGAACAAGCAAAAAATGCTAGACCACATTTTGGTTATTTATGAAATAATAATGTTGTGGGTGCTATTGGAGCCATTACTAGACATCAAATCCAAAATCAAAATTCTCAACCACAAACTCAAACTCAAAATGAGAAAACAACTCCATTTGTATTAAAGTTACCAACAAAAGGAAATAATATATCAAATTCACAATAGAAACCTCCTTATGATATTAATGAACAATTGGCAAATATCACAGCTAGAATTTCTCTTTTGGATCTTTTGAGAACTTCATCTATCCATAGAGAAGAACTAATGAGTACCTTAAGTAAAATGATGGTACCACAAAATATAGAACTTGATGTTGTGGTTAATGTTGTAATCTCTCATGGAACAAATTACATAGATTTTTTAGATAAGGATATTCCTCCTCAAAGCATGTATAGAGATAATCCTCTATACATCACAACATTAATTGGGGATGTAGGTGTCAAAAGAGTTTTAATTGATAATGGATCATCATTAAACATATGCACATATGACTTTTTCTAAATATTTGGATTTAGAAATGAAGATTTAAAAAGGACTAAAATGATTATTAAAGCATTTAATGATGAAACTCAAGAAACATGTGGAGTGTTGTCGATTCCATTGCAAGTTGGTCCAAGGATTTTGGATACGACCGTGTTTGTTGTACATTGTCCTACATCGTATAACATACTTTTGGGTCGACCTTGGATCAATGCAATGTGAGTGGTACCCTCTACATTACATCAATGTGTTAAGTTTGAATTTAAAAATCAACTAGTTACTATCCATGGTGATCCTAGACCATTTGACATGTGTGCTATGGCAAAACCAATAGGAGTTCCATTTTGTCCTGCTATGTCTTCAACACATCCTAATCCACCTTCATCATCAACACCTTCATCATATAAAACTACACCATCTAAATCTACAACTAAAGAAGATAGTCCCTCTACTTCATATCCTACTTCGGATGAAGTATTACCGGATTTATCTTCAATACTCACAACTTCAGAACATAATAATTTTGCCACTCAAGATTCCCTAGTGTTAGCCAAATTACCGCCATCTCCTCAAACGATGGGCTTGCCACGAAATTTGGGAAGTATCTATCATGTTGGGAGTTGTGCCTTTGTCTACGCAGGGTATGATTATGGTAAAATTAATATTGTGAGTGTCACAATTGATCAAAATGGTTTTGCTAAATGTTACTTTTCTAATGGATATATAAAATCAAAACAAATGATGTGTGACATGGGTTATAGAGGTAAAGGTTTAGGACCTCTTGAAAATGGAATACAAGAACCTTTAGAAGTTGAGGAATGGCCTACCCAATGTGGTATTGGTTACATTCCTACAAAAACCCAACCATTCCCATTTGAGGATGATGATCAACTTGTAACATATCAAGAATATTTAGCACAAAAAGAATTTTTTAAACCAAGTAGAAGGATATATTCTTGTAATATGTTATCAATAGCATACCCAGACATGATTGTTGAACCAGATGAATATTTAGAGGGAGATATATTTCATGATATTTCTCTTGATGAAGTTTTAAAGAATAAATTCTTCTTCGATGGGTCTATACCATCTATAGCCCACGTAGAAGCAACTACCCCTCAAGAAGAGTTAGCAAAATTAACCTTAGAGGAATTACAAGAAATGGGTGTGTCACCCGCACCACCCAAATTTGAAAGAGAATCAAATATTGTGGTAGAAAATGTTTTACAAGTTAACATTGGAACAGAAGAAAACCCTCGCATGGTCAAAATTGGAGCAGAATTAAGTGAAGAAAGATAGAAATAATATATAGCATTTCTCACAGAGTATGCTGATGTTTTTGCTTGGACATATGCAGATATGCTAGGCCTAGATCCTTATGTGGTCATGCACCATCTAGTAGTGCGCCCTGATGCAAAACCTGTAAAGCAAAAGCTTAGAAAAATGCATCCCAAAGTAGCACTGCTAGTTAAAAATGAGTTAGAAAAACTTTTGAATGTAATTTTTATCCAAGCTATTGATTATGTTGAGTGGATATCAAATGTTGTTCCAGTAGCCAAAAAAGAAGCCACTAAAGTTAGGGTTTGTACTGATTTTAGAGACATTAATGATGCATGCCCTAAGGATGATTTTCCTCTCCCTAATATGGATCAAATCATAGATTTTACAGCTGGGAGTGGGATGTTATCCCTCATGGATGGTTTTTTAGGATACAACCAAATCAGAATAGCTCCTGAAGACCAACCCAAAACAACTTTTATTACACCTTGGGGTACCTTTTGTTGGAAAGTAATGCCCTTTGGTTTAAAGAATGCAGGAGCAACATATCAAAGAGCTATGACATATATCTTTCATGATATGATGTATGATATTCTACATGATTATGTAGATGATATTATAGCTCATTCAACTAAAGAAGAAGAACATATCAATGATTTAAGAAAAGTGTTTGATAGACTAAGAGAATATATGATTCACTTAAATCCAGATAAATGTGTATTTGGAGTTAAATCAAGAAAATTGTTAGGGGTTATTATTTCTATGCATGGTATAGAAATAGATCCCCTTAAAATTAAGGCTATCCTTGATATGCCACCACCTAAAAACATATCAGAATTAAGAAGTTTACAAGGTAAATTACAGTCTATCCATCGCTTCATTGATAAGTTGGCAGATAAAATAGGACCTTTCCTTAAATTACTTAAGAAAAACATCCCCTTCCAATGGGATAAGGAATGTCAAGAAGCTTTTGAAAGTCTTAAACAAGTATCTTCTTACTCCTCTAGTGCTTGTTCCTCCTAGACCTGATTGTCCGTTTATTTTATATATTTCTGCTTTGAAACTTGCACTTGGAGCTATGTTGGCTCAAATTGATGATGAAAAGAAAGAACGAGCCACATATTATATAAGAAGAACATTAATAAGTTATGAAACCCATTATACTCCATTAGAAAAGCTTTGTTTGGTAGTTGTGTTTTCTATGCAAAAGTTGCATCATTATATGCTCAGTCAGAAAACATTTGTTATTGCTAAGTCTGATCCATTAAGGTACTTGATGAGTAGACCTTACTTGTCATGGCACACAACTAAGTGGGTTCTTGCTCTGAGTGAGTTTGAACTTACATTTATCGGCCAAAAATCTATTAAAGGCCAAGTTATAGCTGATCAATTAGTTGTTGCACCTTTAGAGTCTACTCATCCTATAACTATAGAATTTCCTGATGAGTGCCTTAACTTAGAAGAAGATATATTTGAGTCATGGTCTTTGTATTTTGATGGAGCTAGATGCATGAGTGGTGCAGGTTCCGGTATTATATTAATATCTCCACAAAAGCACCTTATTCCTTTGTCTTTCAAATTACAATTTGCTTGTACTAATAATACTACAGAGTATGAGGCTCTAATCCTTGGGTTACGAGCCGCTTTAGCCTTAAAAATTAAAATATTATTAGTCTTTGGAGATTCTCAGCTTGTGATAAATCAAATTAATGAATTTTATCAGACACGAGATGAGAAACTCCATCCTTATAAGGAGTATGTTCTTAATCTTATTTCATTGTTTGAGAAAGTAACTTTAGAAGCCATCCCTCACACTAGCAACCATGTTGTTGATGCCATGGTTGCAACTACTTCTTTGTTACCTTTGGAGTTGGATGATGAGTATGCTACTATCATTATTCACCAACTCCAAGAGCCAGCTTCCTCTAAGTCATGTCTAGAACCATTAGATGTGTTTCTGATTAATGAAACAACCCCAGAACCTTGGTACATAGATATCTTTAATTTTCTCCAAAATAGAACCTTCCCAGAAGGATTAGATAGAAACCAACGTAGGCTATTACGTAAGCGAGTTGTTCGCTTTGTAATTGTTGGTAATACCCTATACAAAAGATCTTTTGAAGGTATCCTATTAAGATGTCTCAATCTAGAAGAGTCTAAGAAAGCCTTAAGTGAAGCCCATGATGGATCCTGTGGAGGACACTTTAGTGGAAGTGCCATTGCTAAGAAACTCCTTCGAATGGGATATTTTTGGCCTTCCATGGAAAAGGATGCTAATGATTATGTGCATCATTGTGACAAGTGTCAAAGACATGCAGACCTTGTTCACGCTCCTACTCAAGAACTTCAAGCTATATCATCTCCTTGGCCCTTCTCTAAATGGGGTTTAGACATTATTGGTAAAATTAATCCTATTTCTTCTGATGGTCATAAATTTATCATAACAACAACATAATATTTTACAAAGTGGGTAGAAGCTATGCCATTAGCTTCTTGCACAGGAGTTCAAGTGTCTAAATTCATCTTTAATCAAATCATATGTAGATTTGGAATTCCATCAACTCTCATCTCTGATAATGGAACATGCTTTAAGAACAAATATGTTAAGAAATTATGTCAAAAATATAAAATTCAACATCGATGGTCTACTCCTTATTATCCACAAGGAAATGGCCAGGCTGAAGCTTCTAATAAAACCTTAATCAAAATCCTAAAAATATTGGTTAATAAATCAGGCCGTGATTGGCATATGCAATTATATCCTACCTTGTGGGCCTATCGAACTAGTGTTCGTACTCCTACAGGTGCCTCACCTTTTGTCTTGGTTTATGGTGCTGAAGCAGTTTTTCCATTTGAGTTAGAAGTTCCTTCTCTAGCTCTCCTACTTCAGGATGTTGAAGTAGGGGATGAATATCGTGCTGGCAGACTAAGTCAGTTGGAACTTCTAGATGAGAAGTGTATTCATGCCCTAGAGCATCTTCGCTCTTACCAAGACAAACTCAAAAGATCATATGCCAAGAAAGTTCATAGTCGATCTTTTGAAATTGGTGATTTAGTACTCAAAGAAAATAAAAAAATACAAATGCTAGAAAATATTTAAAAGGTAAATTTCAACCTAATTGGCTTGGACCATTTGTCATCACTACTAAATTTGGATCAGGTGCATATCGCTTGGCTACCTTGGAAGGAAAATATCTTAAGGAGCCAATGAATATCATGCATCTCAAAAGATATTATGCATAAAAACAAAAATTCCATTTCTGTACATACTTGTAAATAACTTCTTCATCATTTAGTTTGCAATTCTCATATTATCAAAACACCAAAAAAATCAAGAAAACATAAAAATTTCCAAAAATATTTCAAATTGTTAAACTCTTATTCTTTGCATCAGTGTGTGTTGTTTTCCAAAATTCAAGTTATATTTTATTGTATTTCAGATAAAATTCAAAAGTTATCTTGAACCATGCACTTAATTTACATCTTTAATAATTTTGATTTCATCACTTTGATTATAAATCTCTCTTGTATCGAAAAGCACTATTACTTCACTAAATAAATTTTGAGTTTTGGGAAATGATCTTGCTACTTCTTGAACCAAGAACACATTCTCACATCTTAAATATGATTTGTTGCAAAATTCGAAAAGGATACTACATAGTAGTCTTAGTTCCTTAAGCAAAAATTTCCCTTGCTATCCTATTATGTGCATGGTCTAGAATACTGAGAATTGGTAAAAGGACAAGCTCCCCCCTACCCGAATAAAATCCCTTGCTCTACGTCTAATCTGGGCAAGTATCCCAAAAAAAAAGAAAAAGAAAAAGAAAAAAAAAGAAAGAAAGAAAAAGCAATAAAATCCCCTTGTTCAAAAATGGACAAGAATCCCTACTCCAAAAATCAGAAGAAAAGAAGGGGGTAGTGAGCTTGAATCCCTAGAATTCCTTAGTTATTTGAAAGCCATGAGGTAAGCCCCATAACAGGTGGTTTGTGCCCAACCCACTTGGCCTTGGGTAATCCCTTTCATGTGGTGACATGTCTGTCACATTAGCGACCTTATTTTGTACAGACCAATGTCCGCTTGTGGATTAGCTAGCTTTTGGTAACTTGACTTACATAGTAGTTCGGTACAATGGCATGCACAAAATCATGGTTAATGAACATTTCACTTGCACACACATTGGTTCATAAAAGTTTTCTTGTATCACTACCTTACTCAAAATCGGTAAATCAATTTCACAAGCACACACATTTGATCCTTGAGAGATTTTGTATCATTGTGTCAAATCAAGATGGATAATGAACTCACTCATCACACACTGGTTCTTGATAAATTTGATTTTGTCTTAGAAATAAGTTAAAATATTTCTTTGAAATTTGTCGGACAACATTAGTTTATCATTTACATAAATATTTCAAAATTTTCAAAATATCCAAAAATAACTTATTCCAAAAGAACTTGTAGTCCAAAATCATTTATCATGCATTGCATCATGACTTCGCGATGATGGTATAATTCCTAGTAATTATTCTTCTCAATTTTCACACTAGGAATTCTATGCCTAGCGCAAGTCATCTTTCTCAATTTTTAGGTCTAAAATATTTCATATTTGTCAATCTTCTTAAATATGTGATACGATGATTTGCTTCATATCAATTTATATTTTAAGAATAAACAATTTCATATTATCATGCATTGCATTTTTGACTTCGCGATGATGGTATAATTCCTAGTAACTATTGTCCTCAAAATTTTCACACTAAGAATTCTATGCCTAGCGCAAGTCATCCTTCCCAATTTTTCATGCTTAAGTCACATTATTTTCTCACAAATAATAATCCTTATCAAAATATTTCTTAAAAATCAAAATTTTCTCAAAAACAAAATCAAACATCTTCTTTAATCATCGTAAGCCTCAAGATTATTCTTGAGCCCCACAAAAATATTTCTATTATTAGCAATACAAAATTCCTCACAACAGGATTCACTTCATGACCTAGCGAGCATTGATCTCCATCAACGGTCATACAACAACACAACATCCTTCGAGGAACATTGCTAATCTATTTATTTCATCATCATACAAAAATATCTTTTCAAAAACATATCTACAAAATTCAAATTATTTTCTTTCATTTTAAGCATGATCAAAATATTTAAAAACAAGAAAGCATGATTATAAGAAATTTAAACATCATAAAAATCAATCAAATGCAATCAAATCATACAAAGTCACATAGAACAAGAAGATCAATATATATATATATATCTCAAAAGTCTATATACAAAATAGAGTCGGACTGGTATGCCACAATCCTCAAAAATTGGCATACTCAATCACTAAGGATATAGTACAAAAATATGTCTAGTAAGCCCACCCTAAACTCCTCTCGAGCCTCTAGAGCTCGCAACATCATCCTCTCTTCCAGGGGGTGGTGGTGGCGGTCAAAACTGTCCCCCTACTATCATCGTCCTAGAGGAAGTCGCCCTAGTAGTAGAGCGAGATGAGGATCCTATGCGAATAGGACCCACAATCTCAGGAGGCATAGCCTATCTCTGCTCTGTAGGTACCACCATAAAGTATAAGGTCTGGTAAAATGTGGTCTATTGTATAGACCACACTAGCTCCTCCCCTAATCGACTCCTCCTTGATCCTCCTGACTGGGAAGAAGTCACTGCCCTAGCTCCCTGAGTCACCTGAGCCCGTGCCTGTGCGAGCTCTACCTCTAGATCCTGAATCCTACTCCTCAAACCTGCATCTTGTACCTCTAGAGACTCAATATTAGTCTTCTAAGATGTATTCTCCTCCCTCAAACTAGTCACCTCTGCTCATAGAGCAGCCATCTCACTGCTCTCCCCTACCTCCATAATCCTCTTGCCCTTCTTGGGAAACTCAGGTACAACCTCCTACTGAGGAGATACTACATGCTCCTCCTCCATCCTATCATCCCCTATCCACTGAGAAGAGGCTCTCCTCTCCTCCCTAGACATCTCCCCTATCCTAGTAGCCCTCCCTGACCTAGATGTCCTTAGATGACTCCGATGTCCACCCCTAGTATGAGGACCCTCTCTCCTAGAGGATACCTGTGTCTCAGACTGCTACTACTAACTGGTTGTACGATATTATCTAAAAACCCACTCAACTACTTGCTGCACTACACTCCTCAATGCAATCAATCGGGTAGGGTGAATGTGGGTGTACCACTATCGGTACCGATCTATAGCCCCAACATCATCCCCCTATACTATGGGTAGTACCTCATCATCTATCTTAGGGTCCAAAAACTCAGCCATGCTAGGAGCACCACTAATAGTAGTGTGATCCCATGTCACCCTAGAGTAAGTGACATTCCTATACCGAGGAATGTCCTACTGTAGCCCAAACTGGTGCATCACCTAGTCCATGCGGTATAGCTCCAACTCCCCCTGGTCCATCCATAGCCAAATGGTTCACCTGATGCGAGCCAGCTCAAAAGCATCCTCTCCCCACCCTGGTAACTCCCTCTAGGGCCTCCACCTGATATCCTCAACCAGTAACTCATCAATGAGTCACCTCGCAACATCGAGGCTAACCCATCCTTGATGCCCTCTCTATACAGGCCAGTAGAATATCCTAGGTCTATCCTCCTCCACCTCAGGCTGGTCATCTCCTACTCAAGCCAAAGGAAGACCTATAGGTCATCGAATAGCTATATGCTCCCAACACCATACCTGTAGGAAAGATGTCAGGACTAGTCCCTTCCCTCCCTTGTAGACTACCCGATGTAGAAATTTGTATAGCTTGTAGAGAAGGAATGGGCCCTAGGAAAACCATGTACTCTGATCTCGCATGTCATAGATCACCTCTGCTAAGGTCCATGGTAGGTGGCATCTACTGAGGTGGCATAATACAAGGCCTCCCATGATGCCACTCAATAAAACTATCAAATGGGAAACTCCCTCTGTCTCCCCAAGCCTGTCTATGCTGACCCCACCCTTCTTCAGATCGAAGCTAGGGTCTCCCATCAACCTCCTTAGTGCTTGGCCTTTGTTTCCAGATGCCACTATAAACATGCCCCTGATAGGCACCCTAAGAATCCTCCAGACGTCCTCTAGTGTAGGGGTCATCTCCCCTATTGGCAATTGAAAGCATGAAGACTCTGGGTACCATCTCTCTGCGAGAGCTGTAAGTAATCTTAGGTCCACTAGAATTTGTGGTATTTCTACCACATGTCTCAGTCCCACTACCTCTAAGCAAGTTCTCTCATCAACCGAGAGAGCACCCAAATCAGCCTGGAGACTAGCATATCTCCATTCCCGGTTCTTTAGCTCAGGTATCTATCAATAAAACAAAGCAATAAAAATTAAATTAGTAATCAGATTTAAAAATCAAAATCATATCAAATTGTTCAAAATCGTATCGATTTTTGTGATATCGTATTCTTTGATATCACCAAAATTGGACTGATATTGACCTCGATCGGATCGATTTTACCGATATCGAACAATATGATATCATGAAATCAATATGATATTGCAAAATTGGTACGATATGCAAGATCATTATGATCTTGCAATTAGGGTCGTGCGATGGTAGTCGTGCCCTAAAAATCCAAATTTAAATAAAATTAAAGCAAAAAATATGAAAAATCTAAGCTAAAAGAGTGAAAAACACTTACCCTGAGAGCTCTGTCTCCTGCTCTAACCAAATCGGTGCGATGGGGAACGTCTGCCATAGTTTTCTCCAGAGCTCCAAAATAGCAAATGACAAATAACAAATGAATTAAGTTTTAATTCTACTTTTTACTTTTATTTTACCCTTAAAAACAAAAATTTCGAGTTTTTCTCCAAACGAAGGATTTGGCGTAAAAACTCGAAGGGGGTATCACACTTAAAACAACTTGCAATAAAAACCTCAAATTTAAAAAAAAATTGCAATAAATTTTGGCTTTCTCGTAAAGTGTGTCGTTCTTTTCTTTAACGCATTTTTTTCAAAAATGCGCTAAAGAGGGGGTAAAATGTAACACCCTAAAATTGACCCATAATAATTTGCATTAAAGTCAAAAACATTCAAAAATTAAATTAAACAACTTCCTAACTAGCTGCCTCAATTTTTGCGCTTTCTTGGCGAGATCGGGTTCAAATGGATGAGATCGTATTACGATCTCTCTGATCGTACATACGATCTCTCAGATCGTACGTACGATCTTGCTCCAAATAGAAAAGCTCAGTTTGGCAAAGTGACAAACAAGTTGTAATGCTTTTTGTCCTTACCTGTCCAACTATGCAGCAGTTACAGGATCGGATCCGCCGATCAGTCCTAGCTTGGAAGAAGTTACAACCTATTTTGTTTTTAGCCTAATTTCACCTACTGGTTTAGCCTATTTAATCAAGCCTCCCCCCTCGAATTCCTCCTAACTCATCGATATAATTTTGCATTTTAGTCACTTAATTTCTGCATTAGCCCTTGTTATTTTGCTATTTTTCTGTAGGATCGAAGGATACAATCGATGATCGAAGGATACGATCTTGCCCTGGTAGCATATGATCTTGCGATCATAGATACGATCTTGCTCTGGTGTTATGATCTTGCTTGCAGGTCACTTGGGGGTAACTCCAAGCTCTGGTTTGCATCCCTGTAGCTCCCAATTTGCATTTTTACATCACATTTATCATTTGTTATCTCATATAGAATAGTATTTGCATATCATCATTCTTGGAGTTCACCAATTCGTATTCAATTGCATACTTCACATAGTTCAAGGCATATACATGTTAATTCTTGTTAGTAATGCATTCAATAAGTCTTGTATGATCTAATATCTATTCAATAGAGTCTATAGCATACTCCTTTTTCTATTTTTTGCACTGTACTTATGAAACTGCAGGTTTCTATTGTGATCGGATCTGTCGATCATTGATCGATGGGTACGATCACTGATCGTACGTACGATCTTGACTTGTAGCATATGATCTTGACCAGTAGCATACGATATTGACTGCAACAAGAAACATAATCTTCATCAGACTTCCAGACCGAGTAAGAGTGTCAAATTCCTTCATAATTAAGCATTTGCATTAGATTTTCCTCTGTTTACTATTGTCTGTTGTATTCATTGAAAATTGAATTGCATTTAGCATAGTTTAGTTGCATTGGCCAAAACTAGGTGATTGTGAGAAATTAAAAAGAACACATCAAACAAACTCCAAAACCTAGGCATGGAAACTACCAAGAAATGTTTCTTGGTGAACCCTAAACAATTCATCAAAAAATCACCAAAGAAGACATGAACTCAAGTGTCTCTCTTTGAGGTGTAGACCTACTATTCTCCCATTCCCCTTTGAGGTGCAGATCCATTAGCCTGAAGGAAAGGAGTGTGAGAATTTTAGAGCTACACTATCCACAGGAGAACTCTTTCTCCACTACTCTGTCTAGTGATCTTCTAGAAGACTTTTGTCCCCACTCCACTGGCTTGTGGATCTCTCTCCATAAAATACCTATGTCCTCATTGCCATGGCTAATGGATCTCTATACACTAGAGACTACAACCCTATATCACCCTCAAAGTCTAATTTCAATTTTACTCAATCTCTGTCTTAATTTTGCACTAAACTCTGTCCTCGGTCTAGCATAAATCTGCTCTCAAATATACACCAAAATTAATCCTCAAATATGCTCTTAAGTTTGTATCAAGTCTTTGTCAAGACTTTATCAAATTTGATTTCAAGTCCCCTCTAGAACTTGATCAATAAGCTCTTGAGTCTTCACCAACACTTACCTCAAATCTTCTCAAACACATGCTCAAAATAGCTCACAAGATACGCTCAATCAATCTCAAATCTTGCATACAATGCTATCAATTTTTTTATCTAATATTCAAAGTAATTCCTTTAACTTGAAGCAGTTTAGACATATTCTATTCAAAATTCGTTTAACCTCTAGAACATATAGAGAATGATGTACTATATCAAAAACCCAATATTTTCTACTCAATAATTAATTCTATCGCTTTCACAAATCTGATTTCTAAAGTTTGCACATTCACCTTCAATATCACTCAAAACCAATGTTCAAGAATTTCACTCAATCATTCAACCAATGAAACACAACTTGCTCACTAACCCTAAACAAGTGTTTTAAAACTTCTTCAAACAAAGTGTTCAATGTGAGTTTCAAACCCTAACTCAAATAATCCTCAATATCTATCTCAAATATTCTCTTAAAAATTCACCAATGAAGCATATGAAAACTCACTCAAAAATTTCCAACAATGCTTATCAAACAATCCTTTTCACTCCACCTTGTATTTCACAACATTCAATCCAACAAAACTTTAATCAAAGGATAATGTGCCCATACTTTTTTTTTTATGGATATATATCTTCAAAACCTGTTCTACTCACAACCAAATCCTTTTTCCAACTCTAGGTTAGATAGCAACAACCTATATCAGAATCTCCACAAGAATATTTAACTCAACAAATATTTTACCATACAAGTAATACAATAAAATGCCAAGTCACAAATATACCTTATCACTCCTTAAAAATAAATCCCCAATCAATAGATCATACACTCACTCAAGCAAAACAACTATAATGACAATATCCTTATAGCTTCTTTTAATTCCAACTCAACATAAAATATTTCAACCCAAATTTCAACCTTCCAAACACTTTAATATTCTAACTCAAAACAGATTTCAAATTACAATAATAAATTTCTTTGTTTACACCTTATACTCTCTAATTCTTAACCCAACATACATTCCAAATTACAACAATAAAATTCCTTTCTTACACCTTATAATCTTCAATTATTAACCCAACATATATTCCAAAATACAATAATAAAATTCCTTGCTTACACTTTATAATCTCCAATTCTTAATTCAACAAACACTCTGACTTTTCAAAGTACACAACAATAATAAAATTTTGAATCATACTTTAGCCATGTAAAAATTAAATTCGTGCACCTCAAAACACTAACATGCACTCCACGTGAATCGAACTCGCGTTCACCACCTTCCTAGTACCTTAGCCTTGGCTAGGCTGCCACTTGGGTTGCGCACCCACACAAACACCATGATGCGCTCACTGCCCTTTGTACCTTTCGTGGGCACAAAAATGTTTGAACATAAAACACTTCCCTCTGCTATCGTTGGGAATCGAACACGGAATCTACTATTCGCCAATGCCTTACGCTGCCAAGCCTTGCAACTAAACCAACCTTGTGGTTGGTAATAGGAATATGCACCCTTTTTACATCCACCATTCTCCTTTAGCTTTAAAAATAAAAGCCTTTGTCTTTCTTTGCTCATGAAATTCACATCAAATAATTTTGTTAACCCTTTGCATGTGCATTTCGGAGACTTGACTTTTGTCTTCAAAACTTTATGGTATAAATACCATTTTTCTTCCTTGCTTGGATGTCAACGGAAATTAAATATGGAATTTCATTCTTGGTACCAAACCCACTTAGGGTTATAAAATTATTGTAATATAAATATTATGATTATTTTATAATTAATATTTATACTTCCTCTTAGCACTTTAATATTATAATAATAAATATTATAATATTATTTCTTTTGCGCCTAGATATTTCCTTTTTCACTTTAGTCTTTCTCTTGATAACTTTAATATTATAATAATAAATATTATAATATTATTTCCTTTGGACCTAGATATTTCCTTTCTTCGGGGTATTTAAACCAAATCTCTTGGGCTTAAAATATAAATATTTTAACCCTCCTTTTGTCAATTCCTTTGCACTGAGATCAATTGACTTTTGACATCAATGACAACAACCAAGGCGGTAGAGGTAGAGCAGGTACAAAAGGGGTGAGTGGGAACCTCGAGCATGGATCAAGCAAGGATCCATAGGAAGGCGGTTAGGTTGCGGCATATTTGGAGGTGGGCATCACGCGGGGCAAGGATCCATAGGAAGGCGGTTAGTTGCGGCATATTTGGAGGTGGGCATCACGCAGGGGCCCGAACCTCCTTAGAAAGACCTCGATAAAAAAGATATGAAGGACAATGCGGGGCCCAAGAAGTGGTTGTCTTTTGTGGAGACTCTTAGAGGAAAAAAAAAGGAGGTTCTCTCTCTTACGCCCCTAGTTCCAATAAATAATAAAATTTTGGCCCCGACAAGTTCAATGAGCCCTTTTCTTTCAATGGAAGAATTCTCCTTGGTAGGCAAGTTTTTGGGAGGTAGGCCATACCAACAGGTAAATTGTGACCGATAGGCAGCTTGAAGTTGGTAGCTCTAACTTGAATGTTCTTCATTATCTATTTTAACAATATGGAGGATGCTAACCGCATTTTAACAGGAGGTCCTTGGTTTTTGGGCAAAAGGAGCCTTTTTCTCAGATGATGGGGTGAATATTTTGACCTTGAAAAGCAAAATATTAACATTGCCCCTATTTGGGTTCGTCTCCCGAGTCTACCTGCCCAGTTCTTCAATGAATATTGGTTGTAGGGCATAGCCAAAACTATAGGGGACCTGATCTCCATTGACCATGCGACCTTGGCCAGGACAAGGATGACTCATGCATGAATTTGTGTAAATGCTAATTTGGATAATGAATTGCCAAGGTTTGTGGAGTTAGAGTATGAAGAATACTATCGAAAACAATCGATAGAATACGAGAACAAACCGACAATCTATGTAGAATGTAAAAATCAAGGACATCTATGCAATCAGTACCCTAACTTGATAATGAATAGATAAAAGCATTAGCAGGGAATGCTAGATAGAGGAAATTTGAGGAGTTTCCCTGGCAGATATGATTTCAATCAAGCAAACTATGTCTACCAAAAAAATAAAAGAGAGGGTGCAGGGTCCCAACAAGACAAAGGAAAACAACAGGTTGTTGGCAACCAAAATACTCAGGTAAGTTCCAATCCTCTAGTTTCAAATAAATTTTCAATTCTATCCAATATGGGAGTAGGAGTATTATCGGAAGACATGGAAGCCCAAAACCTTCAGGCTAACCTTTCTAACTCTCTAGAATCCCCATCCAAGTCAGGATCCTCAAATTCTAATGTTTAATTTATTGTAATCCCCGTGGGTATCACAAAGCCAAACCCTAATGCCCACTCTCTAGAATCCTCATCCAAGTCGGGATCCTTAAACCCCAATGCTGAAAATACTTCAAACCTAGTGGGCATCCCAAAGACAAACCCTAATGCTAAAGAACTTAGGAAGAAACTTGAGGCATTGGAAAATAAAAAATATCATCTCCCTAACATCATCACTAGGAGCCAGGTGAATCCTACTGAGGTGTCGTCCCGCATACCAAGGGAATACGAGAAAAAAGGAGAAGATTTATATGTAGGGGTGGAGATATGTGAAACTCTTCAGACTGAGGAATATGGCAGTCCGGTTCTACAAGAAATTGCCTCCCCCTAGTTTAGTCCTAAACAAACCAAGAGCACTGTGAAGTCTCCTATAGATTTTGGTAGTGAAAAAGAAGAAGGAGAATATCAAATGCTGAGCATCAAAAAATTAAAACTGATAATGACATTGCCAATGTAAAATAGAGAACCTTGTTTCAACAGGTTATTCCAGGTTTTGAAGACAAAAAATTAGGAAAACCCCCTCAAGGGAGGGGGAGAGGAAGAAATCCCAAACAATCTAAATGAATTTCCTCTCATGGAATGTGAGAGGCCTCAATGGCCTGCCCAAACATAGGGAAGTCAGTGCAATAAGAAATCAAGTGAATCCAACTATTATCATGTTGCAAAAAACAAAAACTGATGAGATTCAATCAAAAAAAGTAGCAAAAAAAATCTAGAATCAAGGGGAGATGGTTTGCAAATTAGCTAGAGGAGCATCTGGAGGCCTTATGACTTTGTGGGATCCCCAAATAGTAGAAGGTACCATTATTCAGAAATATGATAGGGTTCTTAGTGTTTTATTTAAGAAAATAAATAGCAACAGGTCGTGGATCCTTTCAAATATTTATGCCCCGACTTCAATTCAAGGGAGAGCTCTATTGTGGGAGTACTTAGGCAATATGAGTGAAATCTTCCATAATGTCCCCTGGATTTTGGTTGGGGATTTTAACACTCTTCTTTACCCTTCAGACAAAATGGGTGGAAATGGACCACCTATCGGGAGCATGGATGAGTTCAATGACTTTGTGAACTCCAGCATGTTTATGGATGTAAAACTTAGAGGAGCGAATTATACCTGGAGCAATCGACGGATAGGGTGTCATCTCATTCAAAAAAGGCTTGACAGGTTTTTTCTATCAAGGAGGCTACAACTCTGTTTGGTGGTTCTACCCTGCAAGCCCTTCCTAAAATTGCCTCTGATCATAATCCCATTTTTTTGGAGATCCCTAACTCTCTGTCCTTCAAGAAACATTTGAAAATTTCAATCTATGTGGATCAAACATTCTAGTTTCAGAGATAACTTAATTCAGTGGTGGCAGCAGCCTGTCAGGGGTAGTGCAACTTTTAAACTTGCTGGCAAATTAAAATTTGTTAAGGAAAAGCTTCGAAATTGGAACAAAGAGGTCTTTGGGAACCTCTTTGAAAATAAAAAATAGGTTGTTGAAATTTTGAATATAATTGATCAGAGGATTCAACATGGTGATGCTGATGAAACTACTAAGCAGGAGGAAAGGACAAAACTAGCAGATTTTCATAACATTTTTGCCTGTGAGGAAATCTATTGGAGGAAAAAATTAAGGGCTCTTTGGTTGAAATATGGAGATTAAAATTCCAAGTTTTTTCACGTCACCATGCTTAGAAATAGAAGCAATAACAAAATAAAATTAAAAAAAAAGCATATGGTTCTATTACTCAAGACTTAATAGAAATCAGAAAGGAGGTAGTAACTTATTTCAATTCTATCCTTGGTCAGGATCGCAGTGCAATGAGGAGGCCAAAGATATTCTCTTGCAATCCATTCCTAGCATAATAAATGATGATATAAACCTTAAGCTTCTAGCTCCATTTTCTGATGAGGAAATTAAGGAAGCCTTGTTTAGCATGGAGCCAGACAAAGCCCCGGGACCCGATGGATTTCCCCCTCATTTCTATCAAGCTTTTTGGGACATCATAAGTGAGGATGTAATTTTTGCTATCAGATAATTCCAAGCAAGCAATAATATCCCAAAATGTCTCAACTCTACTTTTATTTCTCTAATTTCTAAGAAGCAAACCCCTGAATCTATGGTTGACTTCAGGCCAATCAGTCTGTGCAATGTTTCTTACAAGATCCTAACTAAAGCCATTGCAAATAGAATGAGAGATGTTCTACCCCGCATCATAGATCCATGCTAGGGAAGCTTTGTCCAAGGTAGGTCAATCTTGGATGGAGTTATCACAGTTCATGAAGCTCTGCACTCCGCTCATAAGACTAGCAGGTCTATTTTTGCCCTCAAGCTTCATATGAACAAAGCGTTTGATAGGATAAATTGGGAGTTTCTGATTGTTGTCCTCCTTAAGTTTGGTTTTCAACACGAATTGGTTAATTTTATCAAAGAATGCATTTCTAAAGCATGGTTCTCGATTTTGGTTAATGGAACAACAGTTGGTTACTTTCAAAGTCACAGAGGAATTTGGTAGGGAGACCCTAGCAACCCCATGTTATTCATCATTATGGCAGAAGCTTTAGGCAGAACCATCAAAAGTGCTTGCAGTTCAAGGCCAATATTAAGAATCAAGGCAATATCTCTCACTAGGGTTGTTTCTCACCAACAATTCATCGACGATACCCTTCTATTGACTAAGGTGTCGGTGGTTGAGGCCAAAATAATTAAATACATCCTGCAACTCTACGAGAATGCTACTAGTCAGAAAGTTAATTTCAGTAAAAGCAAGTTATATTTCTTGAACACCCCCACTCAGATGTAAGGAAGTATTACAAAAATTTTAGGGTGTGATATAGCAAACCTCCCCACTTTGTATCTTGGTCTCCCTCTTTTCATTGGTTCTCCAAGAGAGTCAATGTGGGACAAGGTTATTGAAAGAATTAAAAAAAAAATTGCTAGATGGAAAGGTCATCTTCTATCTCAAGTAGGAAAGCTGAACCTCACTAAGGCCTCTCTTCAGAGCATTCCAGTCTATTTCCTCTCCGTTTTCAAAGCCCTTGTGAAGGTTTTCCAAAAAATTGAGAAACTCCAAAAAGAATTTTTATGGACTGGATCATAGGAGAAAAAAAGGATACACCTTGTAGGATGGACCAAAGTGTGCAAACCCATGGAAAATGGGGGCTTAGGTCTGAGGAGAATTGCTCATATAAATTTATCTTTACTAGCTAAGCAGGCATGGTGCCTCATTTTTGGTGAAGAAAATGAATGGACAGCTATCATCAAACGAAAGTATCTTCAAAATATAGAATTTCTAAGTGACTCAGTTCCAATCAGAGGTTATGCTTTTTGGAAAGCAATTCTCAATTGTAAGGAAATCATCAAAAAAGGTTTAATATGGGTTTTAGGCAATGGTGAGAGGATAAATTTTTGGAATGATAGGTGGGCTAAGGATGAACCACTGAAATAATATCCTAACTTAGCCCGAATCAGAGATATCAGGGAAGAACTCATTAGCAGAAAAGTCTCTGATTATATGGTTGAGGATAGAGGCTGAATGAAGTGGAAACAAATAAGGATTCAGGGATTTCAAGCATAATAAAATGATCTTTGTAACATTCTCGGGAAAAAATTTATCCCCATGAGACCCAAGGAAGATCAAGTGACCTGGGCTCCTACGAAAAATGGGCAGTTCACTGTTAAATCAACTTACAAGATTCTACTTGATGAAGAGGATTTTTTCCTCCAAAAGGACTTAGTTTAGATTAAAAATTTAATTCCAAAAATTGTAGTCTTTTCATGGTTGGTTATCCAAGGAATAATTCTAACCATTGATAATATGATGCGTAAAGGTATTTGTATCACTAATCATTGTTATCTGTGTAGGGCTAATTGGGAGACCATTTATCACATTTTCCTTGAGTGCCCTTTTTCCTTGATTGTCCTAAGTGGGGTTTTTCAGGCCTTCAATATTTCCTGGGTTAAACCAACCATCGTACTTGATTTTTTCATCCAGTGGCCTTGCCCATTTTCAAGCCAAAGACTTAGATACATGTGGAAAATTTGTCTCAATCACTATATTTGGCAGGTGTGGTTAGAAAGGAACCATAGAGTCTTTAATGAGTCTATCCATGATCATAAAACTATCATTGCCAGGATCCTATCCTTTGCCAATGAGAATTTGAACCTTATCCCTTTTGATAGTCATAAACCTCATCTGTAGGAGACCACAATTGATCAATATTCAAGCTTAACCTTGTTAGATGAGTCTGTGCCTAGGGTAGTCAACCCCAGAGCCAATGTTAAGTGGTCCCCACCTCCTACGGGTTAGTTTAAGCTTAATTTTGATGGAGCGACTAAGGACAATCCCGGTAGAGCAGGCACTGACGACATTGTGCAAGATCATAATGGGAATATGATGCTTGTGTTTTCCAAATATTTGGTAACAATGACGAACAATGAAGCTGAAGCTAGAGCTATGTGGAGAGGCCTTCAAATGACTCAATACTTAGAAGGCAATTTGATCATAGAAGGAGACTCTATGCATGTTATAAATCTACTCAATAATTGGAAAACACCTCCTTGGAGGATTAAAACAATTTTTGAAGAGGTTAGGATCCTTTTCCAGGGAAGACAGGACAGAAAAACCCAACATGTCTTTCGAGAAGCTAACAAAGTTATTGATAAGCTGGCCAATTTGGGTGTCGATGGTGACAGACTTTTCAAATGGGAACATGGTGTCCCGAGTGAAGTAGAGGAGCTTATTAAACAAGAATGCCAAAAATGATAGTCGAATTTACCAACAGGTAAGGCACTGTAATTTCTAAGGCTATGAGTATTCCCATATCTTTTTTAAAATGGACTCACAATAAAAATTATCCGAGTTGTCAGCCTGGTGGATGTTGCTTGGAAATACCACAAAGACTAATGGGGACAGTCACATTTCAGATAACATGGCTCCTAGTCATCTTAGTAATTTGATTTTGGTTGATAATCACATGGAAGGAAAGAAATGACAATATAAGACTTTGAACTAGAGCCACGTGGACCACCAGATAGCCATCGCCATAAATCTAGCCAACAGGTTCACTTCTCCAAGGCTGATTGGCCAAGACGGTATGTGGTCCTAAAGCATGTCATATATGGAAGAAAGCAATTACCAAAGAATTATTAAGAGTAACTATCAATACAGAGCTTGTGGGAGTTTTTTTCAATACTCTGCTATGTGTGTCTGCAACTTTTTGTTTCTCCACTATTTCAAGGAAGGGATCAGTGTCTTTCTTTTTTTGTAATTATGATGTAGGTGTGTTTCATCGGGGTATACCCAAAATGTTGTATGGGAAGTTTCTTTTTTATAATAGGCTATGTGCCTTACCGGATGTAATGGCTTTGGCACCATGTAGATTTTACATATATAGGATCCTTAGTAAGGACATGTTCATCAACAACCCTGGGCTGATTTTTGTAAAAGGTTTTGGGTTAACCTGTAAAACCCAGTATTAATGCTATAATATCTTATCTACCAAAAAAAACATAACTACTCAAAATTTCCAACAATCTTCCCCTTTGTCATTGATGATTGTTTCTTTCTTAGCCAAGAGACTAAACAATCTCCAAGAAAGAATGCTCCTCCACTTGTGCTTTTTCTGTCATCAATACTGCCAGCCCAATCTACATATGTATATGCTATGAGAGTGAAATTATCGCTTTTGGGGTACCAGAGCCCAAAATTCATAGTCCCTTTTAAATATCTAAAAATCCTTTTTACTACCACTACATGTGTTTCCTTTGATGCTTCTTGAAACCTTGCCACTAGTTCCAATTCCTGCATTAAATCTAGTCTTGTAGTGGTGACATATAGTAAGCTTCCAATCATAGATATGTACAATTTTTTATTTGCCTCAGGAGATTCATCATATTTACTTAACTTGCATCCTATAACCATGGGGGTAATTATTGATTTGCAATCTTCTAACTTGAATTTCTTTAGCATCTCTTTGATATACTTGGTTTGTGAGAGAAACACACCTTTCTCTGATTGTGAAATCTGAATTCCAAGAAAGAAGGACAACTCACCAAGCATTGAAGTTTCAAATTCACTTTGCATGCTCTTTGTAAATTTATGATACATATTATCATTATTGCCTCCAAAAATGATATCATCCACATAAAAAATCATAATTAGTAAGTCATTTCCTTCATTTTGATGTATAAGTTACTATTCAATATTCCTTTTCTGAAACCCTATTCCTGAAGATACTTATCCAATATTGAATACCAAGCTCTAGGAGCTTGCTTTAGTCCATAAAGTATCTTATTTAATCTGCATACATAGTCTGATTTTTTAGTTAGGCTGAATCCCTTAGGTTGCTCAATGTAAACCTCTTCTTCCAGGACACCATTTAGAAAGGCTGATTTAACATCCATCTGATATACTTTGAAATTTTTAAAACTTGAGAAATCTAAAATCATTCTTATGGCCTCAAGTCATGCAACCAGAGAAAATGTCTCATCAAATTCAATCCCTTCAACCTGTGCATAACCTTTGCATACTAATATTGCTTTATTTCTGACTACTTGACCATATTCATTTTTTTTCTGAAAACCCATTTAGTGCCAATCACATTCTTACCTTTTGGTTGTGGTACAAGTTCCCAAGTCTCATTTTTTTCTATTTGATCTAGTTCCTCATTCATTGCCTTGATCCAAAACTTATCTTCTCTTACCTCATTGAATTCTTTGGGCTCAATTTTAGATAACAAAGAAAAATTTGAATGCTCACTTGTTCCTATTATCTTTCTTCTTTTTTGTATCTCATTTGGATTTCCAATTATTAGATCACCTGGATGATTTTTATGCACATACATGGATGGATGTTTGGATATTAGTCTTTTTGTTTCTTCTTCTTCCTATGATTCTTCACCTAACTCTTCTTAGCAAATTTCTTCTTCCTAATACATAATTTCTTGAGCTGGCTCTCTTGAACCTATCTACTCATCAACTGTCACATTTATACTTTCTATAATAGTATGTGTCCTTTTGTTATAGCATCTATAGGCTTTGCTCTTGGTGAAATAGCTAAGAAATAAACCCTCATAACATCTTGAGTCAAACTTACCCAAAATTTTCTCTTCTCATCTTATGTAACATTTGCTTCCAAAGATTTTGAAATACTTTACTGTGGTTGGTCTTCCTTTCCAGAGCTCATATGGGGTTTTGTGATGATTTACTCTTATTTGAGATCTATTGATGATATACACTATTGTATATACTACCTCTTTCCAAAATCCATCTAAAATCTTAGATTCATTTAACATAGCTCTGGTCATATTTTCAATAGTCCTGGTTTTCCTTTCAACTACCCCATTTTGTTGAGGAGTTCTTACTATTGAATATTCTCTTTTGATCCCATGTTGTTCATAGAAATCTATGAATTTATTTGAGTTAAATTCTCCTCCTTTATCTGATCTTAAACCCTTAATCCTTCTACATGTTTCATTTTCCACTAATTCTTTAAAATATTTAAACTTCTCAAGAGCCTCTAACTTTTCTTTCAAGAAAGCTACCCAAATCATTCTGGAATAATCATCTATAAATAATATAAAGTAACTCTCACCTTATAGACTCTTTGTCCTTGTAGGACCACATAGGTCAGTGTGTATTAGTTTCAATGGCTCAGATCACATAAATCCTTTTGACTTGAAACTTGTTCTAGCTTGCTTCCCATGTTGGAATTGTGCACAAATTGTGTTTTGTGGCCTTTTTATCTTGGGTAAATCTCTGACAACCTGCTTATTGCTTATTTTCACTATGTTTTAGAAATTAAAATGACCCATTATTCTATTCCATAGCCAAATCTCATCTTCTTGTGATATAAAACACTTTTCTCCTTTAATCTCACTTAGCATGTAGAGGTTTTTTGTAGTTCTATTTGCATTTGCAATAAGTTTTCTAGTTTTAGACATTCTGATCTCACACCTATTTGGATGAAAAGTAACCATGTGCCCATGATCACAAATATGGATTACACTTAGTAGATTGTGCCTCAACCCCTTTACATACAATACATTCTCTATATTTGGTTTTCCATTATCTAAACTCAAAGTCCCTTTCCCATAGATTTTTTTTGAACCATTATCACCAAATTTTACTGATCCTCCATCAACTTCTTTGAGTACAAGAAATTTACTTTTGTCACCTGTCATATGACTAGAACATCCACTATCAAGAAACCACTATTTTCCTTATCTTGTACATGAAGATTTGTTTGTACTAACATTGATTTAACTTTATCATGCTCTTTTCTCTCTTTTCTAATTGTTGGAGTTGTATTCTTTCTGTTTGACTAAGGAAATACCATTTTGTACCATTTAGCCTTGTGCCCAAAATTTTTGTATTTATATCATATGACATTATCATTCATAAGAGGTGCAAAATAATTAAAATTTCTATCAACACTATTTTTCACATAACCAGTGCAATGTACAACTCTATGACCATATTTGTTACATGAAAAACAATAGCCATGGAAGATATTTTGTAACCTGTTGGAGTGCCTTGAGTAATATGGTCAAGTGCTTCTTCTTTTGTTGTGCTTGTGATTTACTTTTGTCCATGGATCTTCTTTACCCTCTTCTTTCCTGGTGCCTTTTCCTTCTAGAGTATTAGTATGAGTCATGAGCTCATATTTGTTTGATGTCTCTGTTTTATGAGAGCTTGACTCCTCTTTCTATTTCACTAACTTTACATCTAGCCATAACTTAGTTTGTTCAACTTAATTCCTTAGAGAGACAATTTCTAATTCCAATATTTCACACTCTGCCTCTCTTGCCCTTAATAGTTCAGTCATATTCTGTTCAATTTTTTTTCCTCTTCCACTTTTACCTTGAGTTCTGTAAGATTTTGTAGTAGTACCATTTTTGCTTCTTCATCCTCTTGAATATGATCCTTCAAACTTGATTTCTTCCTTCTGATATTTTTCAAATTTTTGAGAGCAATAAATAATTATTTTATGTCAATTGTGGACTTTTCTTTATTTTTTGAGGTCATGTATGTTCTTGTGGGATCTTCCTTAAATTTGTTAGGCTTTTCATGGAGTCCACTTTGATACCAATTGAAGAACATATGCTTATACTGAGATGGGGGTGAACAATATAAGATAAAACCTTTTACTTTTTAATCCAATCAATAGCATCAACAATATCAAAGTAGTAAACATTGCACAAATTATCACACACATGAGAGACATGATTTAACATGGTTCACCCAATGTGGGATACTCCACAGATAAAATATTTTTACTAAATTTTCTGAAACAAATTCCTTCGGAACCACTTCTCTATTATAATATTTATGGACCTCTGTCCAAAGGAGATACCAATAGCCTAATGTTCAAGTTTTGTTGAACTCTATCCATATAAGAACTCTTTCTCCACTACTCTGGTTGGTGATCTTCTAGAAGACTTTTGCCCCCACTGCACTAGCTTGTGGATATCTCTCCATAGTAGAACTTTGTCCTCACTGCCCTAGCTAATGGATATCTATCCACTAGATACTACCGCCCTCTATCACCCACAAAGTTTGCTTTCAATTATGCTCAATATCTATCTCAAATTTACACTAAAATTTGTCCTTGATCTAGCACAAATTTGCTCTAAAATCTACAGCAAACATTGTCCTCAAATTTGATCCTAATTTTGTCTTAATTCTTTGTCAAGACTTTCTCAAATCTGCTTTCAAGTCCTCTCTATAACTTTCTCAATCATTTCTCAAGTCTTCAACAAGACTTACCTCAAATTTTCTCAAACAAATGCTCAAAATAGCTCACAAGATATGCCCAATCAATCTCAAATCTTGCATACAATACTATCAATTGCTTTGTCTAATATTTAAAGTAATTCCTTTAACTTGAAGCAGTTTAGACATATTCTATTCAAAATTCATTTAACCCCTCGACCATATAGAGAATGATTTACTCTATCAAAAAATCAATATTTTTTACTCAATCATTAATTCTGTTGCTTTCACAAATCTAATTTCTAATGTTTGCACATTCATTTTCAATATCACTCAAAACCAATGTTCAAGAATTTCACTTGATCATTCAACCAATGAAACACAACTTGCTCACTAATACTAAACAAGTGTTTTCAATCTTCTTCAAACAAAGTTCTCAATGTGATTTTCAAACCCTAACTCAAATAATCCTCAATATCTATATCAAATATTCTCTTAAACATTCACCAATGAAGCATATGAAAACTCACTCAAACACTTCCAACAATTCTTATCAAACAATCATTTTCTCTCCACCTTGTATCTCACAACATTCAATCCAACAACACTTTAATCAAAGGATGATGTGTCCATACCATTTTTTTTTTATGGAGATATATCTTCAAAACCTGTTTTACTGACAACCAAATCCTTTTGCCAATTATAGGTTAGATAGCAACAACCTATCTTAGAATCTCCACAAGAATATTTACCTCAACAAATATTTCACCATACAAGTAATACAATAAAATTTCAAGTCACAAATATACCTTATCACTCCTTCCTTAAAAATAAATCACCAATAAATAGATCATACACTCACTCAAGAAAAACAACTATAATGACAATATCCTTATAGTTTATTTTAACTCCAACTCAACATAAAATATTTCAACCTTCCAAACACTTTAATATTCTAACTCAAAATAGATTTTAAATTACAATAATAAAGTCCTTTTTTTATACCTTATACTCTCCAATTCTTAACCCAACATTCATTCCAAATTACAACAATAAAATTCCTTGCTTACACCTTATAATATTCAATTCTTAATCCAACATATATTCCAAATTACAACAATAAAATTCCTTGCTTACACCTTATAATCTCCAATTATTAATTCAAAAAACACTTTGACTTTTCAAAGTACACAACAATAATAAAATTTTGAATCATACCTTAGCTATGTAAAAATTAAATTTGTGTGTCTCAAAACACTAACATGCACTCCACGCAAATATAACTCACGTTCACTACCTTCCTAGCACCTTAGCCTTGTCTAGGCTTCCACTTGGGCTACGCACCCACACAAACACCACGATTTGTTCACTATCATTTGTACCTTTTGTGGGCACCAAAATGTTGAACACAAAAAAATTCCCTCTAATGTCGTCGAGAATCAAACGTAGAACCTGTTGTCCATAAATGCCTTCTACCAAGCCTTGCCACTAAGCCAACCGTGTGGTTGGTAATAGGAATATGCACCCTTCTTCCTTTATGCATCCATCATTCTCCTTTAGCTTTAAAAATAAAAGCCTTTGTCTTTCTTTGCTCACGAAATTCACATCAAATAATTTTGTTAACCCTTTGCATGTGCATTTCGAAGACTTGACTTTTGTCTTCAAAACTTTATGGTATAAATACCATTTTTCTTCCTTGCTTGGATTTCGGCAGAAATTAGATATTGAATTTCATTCTTGGTGCCAAACCCACTTAGGGTTATAAAATTATTATAATATAAATATTATAATTATTTTATAATTAATATTTAGGCTTCCTCTTAGCACTTTAATATTATAATAATAAATATTATAATATTATTTCTTTTGGGCCTAGATATTTCCTTTCTTCACTTTAGGCTTTCTCTTGATAACTTTAATATTATAATAATAAATATTATAATATTATTTTATTTTGGCCTAGATATTTCCTTTATTTGGGGTATTTAAACCAAATCTCTTGGGCTTAAAATATAAATATATTAACCCTCATTTTTCAATTCCTTTGCACTAAGATGAATTAATTTTTGACATCAATGACAACATAATTATTGGGCACTGAATTGCACCAAGTTTTACTTGATACTATGATTGTCTATCTTCCTACTTTCTATTTAGGCTTGCACCCGATAGCTACAGCTCAGCACTCAACATTGGAAGGACCAAAACCGGGGTTTTCGATCCAACCTCCAGAGTAGGTTGGTTCCTTGTCAACTTAGCAGATTGTTGACACAATTATGCTCAATTAGGGCTTGGAGTTTAGGGTAAGAGAAGGTTAGGGTTAGAGAGATGTAGATATCAGTGGACGGATAGGTTAACAACATTGCATCACCATAAAAAGCTCCCAAAAAACCATATTAAAGACATACATTCAGATCAACCCTTATCCCAAGATAGCTCGTTTTAGATATTAAAGCATAACAGAGAAATGTTATAGCAAGCAATTTCAATATCCAAGAAATGATAATCCAAATAGCAAAATTCACCAAAACTAGATTTTATAGAAATGTACTTACTAATAACACAGAACAAACTTCAAAGCAGATTTCAATTACTCATAACAGCTAGTAATCCAAGATAGGCACAAACTAACCATCTAAGTATTCATAGAAATGCAACTATGAAATCCGAACCTCGACATCAAGCATGGAAACGCAGCCTTGAGGTGAAGATCAATGTATTGCTCCTTTCATTCAGCTCTTCAAAAATATTTACAATGGTACAGGCAAACACGCTAGAGCCGACCCTTCAAAATGAGGGTTCGACCTCTACTTATAGTTTTTCATATTACAAATCAAGAAACAATACATCAAATCTTGTTACAACAACTCAACAAAGAACTTAGCTGGCATTAGCTCATTGGTCAAACCTCTAGGAAATCCATTGAAAGGGAAACCGCCATGGCAGCACGGGTTCTCTGCAACTTGTTGGTCGCTCATTAGAACTGCAGTTCAGAACATTCTAGATCATGCACTTCCATAGATATTTCTTGGGAGTAGAGCGCCACCATCGATCTACAACTGTCTCTGGTTTGATCTTCTTGGAAACTCTCGATGCTTCATCTTTCGACCAATATGTTATAGTTCTAGTGTAGGAACATCTTTTTAAATGGCCCAGATTTAGTAGACTAACCTCCACCGTTGATCTTCTTTATCCCATGGTCCAGATTAGATCCGGTATAAGTTGAGAGCCCATCCGTTGGATGACATCACTTTAATTAGTAGCAGAACATCCAATCTAGATCTTGGAAATTCGAACCTTGAATCCACTCTGAAGCTTTTATCTTTTCTAATCCGCATTAAAAAATTGATGACATCACCTCTTCTTTATAACTTGTGTGGATTTCATTCCGGATAGAATGAGCGTCTTCCTTAGTCCGGATCCGGAGTCAAGTTCTTACATCATCCCACCATTTCACCTTATCTTCATTCTGGATAGAAAAAGACTCGTTTATTCTCTAGATTGTCAATCCACACTTTTCATCTGCTTACATCATCATCTCCTTGAGACTTTTGTGGATTTGAGGATAACGCTAATCCGGGGTGGGGAGCAAAAGAGTTTTCAGAATCGGGTATATGCAAAAGGGCCATTTCGCACTTTTTTCTTGCTGACGTCACCACCTTTCACAAAATTTTGTAGATTTTGCAATCCTACTCCAATCCGGACCCAGAATGGAGTTCCTCGAAATCATTTTAAACAAGCAAAACTGCATGACTGTTGAGTGGATTCATCTTATCAACCTTGTTCCGGAGCGGAATGGTAGTTTTATCACTTAGTAAAAATCACACAAAATTTTACTAAGTATGTGGCCATTTTGGGCCTACATTCTGGCGCCTCCTGGGTGGATTTGCTCGCAAAGCCAATCGAATCCAGAGTCTTATCCATTGGGCCTTAGGAGTCAAAACAAAACTGATTTTTTGAAGATATGTTTTAAGGAATAACTTCCATACAAACCTTACCCTCTGAAAGCACAAATTCTACTTAGAGGGTAAAGGTTCATATAGAAACCATGCCAAAAACATCATAAAACCCACTTGTTCGGTCATAGACTTGTGTCCATAATATCAGTACCATTACTATCTTCCAAAACTATACACAACTCTACCTCCTTTATAAGGCTTTATTTCAAAGAATGCCTTCACACAAAAATGTTGTCTTGTAAACTTCATACCTTTATTGCTTATTTTGACAATCGTCAGGGTAAAAATAGAAATACAAAACTGATGAATATGTACAAAATAAAAAATGATTTAAGCGTGAGCCCCTCCTGGGCCTGTAAATGCTCAATATTATCCTTATTCTTCCACACCCCCTTCATCCTCATCTTCTGGAGTTTGTACTCTCTGATTATTCTCACCGGAGGTGTCCCCCAACAACTTGACCATTGATTCCAAATACTGGAGGACATGTTTCCAATCTTCCTTAGAGGGATTTGATGTCTCTTTAAGCTGCTTATAAACATATTGTAGCTTCCCAACATCCTCATAATTAGTAGCATCCCCTTTAATCACCAGATCTTCCATGAGATCTCTTAAACGGGTGTAACTCACAATTAATTTAGTAGCTTGTTCTTGTGGTAGTGGCTCTTCTAGTGAATCAATCTCAGCCTCATCCTGCAAGATATCTTTAATGTTCTATTGAACTTCTTCCACAGATAACAAGTTGTGGTCCTCCTTCCAGAGTCCTTTGAAACCAACATGAATCATCTCCTCATTTATGTCAATGATTTCTTTGATTCATCTATCCATCCTGTCACACAACAATCGAGCTCTCTGGACTGCCCTATGCTTCTTCACTACTATCCTTGAAGCTACCCTGACTATATTCCATTCCTTACTAGGAATTGGTTTAGTAGCATCACTGAGCCTACTACCAACCAATCTATATATTTGCTCTGCCGAAATCACCATAGACTGTAACTCTCCCATGATTCGATCTAAATCCTACTGAATAGTGGAGAGCAATTGGTTGGCATCCTTCAGGTAGTCGATTACAAGCTGAAGACCTGAACACTTTCCTTGGATTTTAGAAAGTAACTCCCTCTTTATTCTTTTCAAATATTCTTTGGAAAACCCTGAGGATTTGGTTTTCTCAACCTGAAGCTGATGTTTCAAATTTTGAATTTCTCTTGCCTGATCTTCATGCAACTTCTTTTGTTCTTCTAATTGATCCTTCAGCTTATTAGCCTCTTGAAATATTTCTTGCCAACTCTTCACCTCTTCTCTCAAAGCTTTTTCTACTTCCTTTTTATCATAGAAGCTCTTCCTAAGCTTTTCAACCTGTTGTTCCAGCTTATCTACCTTATCTTTAGCTATATCTGTCTTCACATAAAAGGTTTCTAAACGAGCCTTGGCCATCCCCAATTCATCTTCAGCATGAAGCTTGTCAATATCTTCTATGACTTATTCTACTTTATAATCTTGAGCAGTCATCTCATTCTCGGGTTTGCTTACCCATGGAATCAAAGACCTTGAAACCCTTTGCCTAGTGATGGGGTTAACATACATACTTTTCCTAGTCACAGCCATCCGACTGGAAGGCTTAGTAAGCTTCTCTGCCCAATAATCATTTATGCTCTGAGCGCTTGCTTGCTCTTGGGATATAGCAACAGATCTCGAAACATCGGCCGCCAAAAGAGATACTGGCATTAAAAACATAAGGGCAGACTGACTTTTTGCTGGTAGGGATGAAGACACTTTGACAACAGTTTCTGTTACAATGGTGGATTTCATGATTACTACCGCTATAGATATAGGTAAATTCAGAGAAATAGGGACCAAACTAATAGTGGATGAGATGGATGGACTTGGAATGCAGCTTCCTATTGATGGTGATAACGAAGGAGGTGAGAGAGCGACAATGGTGGACATAGGAGTGGGTATCTGAGAAGTGGAAGGTGGGTTCGGAGAAGGTTGTGACACCATGGAACTGATCGACACCTCCATAGCTAATGATAAAGTGAGGGAAGAACTATCAGGTAGAGGAGGTAAGTTTACCACATCTTGACTAGAAAGGGAGGGAAACCCTTTTGGGGACTTATGGGGATGAGAAGAAGAAAAGGGATTAGAAACCATACCTTTGCCTACAGATGTAGGGTGCTCCTTTTCAGCTTTTGTTGCTAGCTGTTGTTCTTGGTCAACTAACCCTTCTGTAGTAGCAACAACTACCTCTTCAACAATTCCTCCTATACTTATTTTCTGCTTCTTGGAGACCTCACTCTCCTCTATTTCCAGGGCCCTCTTAGTCCTTCTGTACACTATTTGATAAGTGGCCTTTTCCCCTTCAGAATTTTCCCCCTCTTCGTCTCCCTATTCTACCCTTGAAAGTAGGGACTGCTCAACTATGGGTAGTAATTCAATTGAGACTGTGGGGATAATAGAAAAAGGTGGGGACCTTATTTCAATTAGTGGGATATTGACTGCTATATCTTTGGAACATTGTGTCTCATTTGTCAATTTAGCCTTCTCGGGAAGCTTCTCTACCTGTTCAGATATAAGTTCAGAGATCTTAGGTACTTCAGCTGTGGTCGAAGGAACTTCCCATATTTCTATCTGAATTCTCTGATGTGTTAGAGGAAGTAGTGATTCAGAATCATTCTGGGGCTTTTCACTTATCAAAACCATATTCCTGACATCTTTCGGTCTCCAGGTTTCAAAATTTTTATTATAAATTTCAGAAAATTCCTTATCCATTTTCATTCCAAACTTCAATTTGGGAAAAAGTTTTCCAATTTCGACCCTCATACGCCACCAATATGCAATATTTTTTACCTTCCATGGCCCTTTCTCTACCGGTTTTCCTCTCTGCGATATGTCTTCTTCAGAAGGGAGGTCTTTCAAATTAGTAGATTCAATTCTTACTTTATCAATCACATTTTTTGTAAGTCGATGACTGAGCTCATGTTCTGGATCAAAATCTATCACCTGTTCATAGAAATCCAACCATGGAGGCAACTGACCCATCTTTGAAATATTCCACTCTAACAGCGTAGTTTCATCATTATTCCTCCCCTGTTCAAATTTAGCCCTGGGCCTTCTTTCAAATTTATAGGCTTTGTCTCCATTGAGGGTTTTATTTCTCATAGTGAAAATACCATCAGGATCGTAACTCCACCTTTGAGGAATATAGAACAGACCTAATCTATCAAGGTACTGCTCAATTTGTTGGCCCTGCCACTCGGATACAATAATATTATTTTTAGGGTGGTAAGTAATTAAAGACCTCTTCTTCCTTCCAGAACCATAGCTTGCATCAATGTATACCACCTGCCTTAGATATTCTAGGGCGAATAGCCTTTTCATGACAAAGTGAGGTAAGAGAAAGGGTTTACCTATGAAACCGTACAACCTGATTACTGTGCCCTCTGTTAGTAGATACCAATCTCCCTCTTCAGAGTATTCCTTCCTCAAAATTTGCTTAGCTAAGGAAGGCAACCTAGGGCACTCATTGTACATTATTTTAAGGGCAGGTTCCAAAAATTCCAAATTGAATCTGTAATGGGACTTGCTCCTTTTCAAAATATCTATCCAATAATAGACTGGCAAGGGTTCTCCATCACTGGTTTTATCCCTAGCTGGAATCCATGGCATTCTATCTCTGACAGCTGCATAGAACATCCATACCAGACTCGAGCAATGCCTGAAACTGGGAGCACCAACACCTTTCTTCATGTTTACCATCTGCTCATGGATTCTTTGAGCGAGAAAAGTCGGCCAGTCAAAGTAAATTACTCTGGTACCCCTCTCTCTCACCCCTTTCTTGTACATTCTCTCATCAGACATACAATATGCTGTGGTGATTTGCCAATCGTGTACCATCCTATCAGAGTCCAAACCCTCTATACAAGCCAACATAGAAAATAATTTTGGGTATGCAATTTCATCAATATGAATTGGAACTTCAGGCATCTCGGCTTCATTCCTTATCCTTATGAAATTAAAGTGAAGCCATTTTTCTAGTGCCTCCCTTTTCTCTTCTATAGCCATCATGTTATTATAAGCCCTATTTAGCTCTGCTATGCTAAATGGTCTGAGATTTGATGGTGGTCCTACCCCTACGATGAATAATTCATAGCATGCCTCTCTGGTAATAGAAAATAGGGGAGTGCCCTCAGGGGTTTTGACTGTTCTATTATCAGGATCATAGAACTGAATCATAGCAGAGACCAGTTCGGGATAGTGGTGCACAGAATCACATATATAAGAGAACAAAAAATATTTTATGGCTACCATACCTTACCATTGCATCGACTTCCCTTCAAAATATGGAAATTCAAAATTAGTCCTGAGGCGGGTCCTCCCTACTCTTGCCATCACTGTATCTGCAACCCGACTGGTGCGATGTGCATGCACCTGCAACCTTGTCGCTATTTTCACTGATTCAGTGGATGATTTCTTGGGTGCCATCTTGACAGTAGCAAGCTTCGTCCTCCTGATTTATAGTAAATCCTTCAAGGTATGGTTGTACCTCTTCTACCTTTCTGTAGATGCAAGGGCCTCTAAATGAATTTAGCATATATTTTTCATTACTTCTCTTTTCTGGAGACCGCGTATCTTTCGCCATTAATGTAGCTGCTGCATGATATCTTCTTAGGCACACTTTCCAATCCATTTCATTATTTCTTCGATGGCTCAAAAAGTGGCGTCTTCCCTTCTCATTGGCCAAATTTTGAAATCGTGTTGCCAACTCATCGCATCCCTTCGGCTACTCTTCAGTCCTCATGCGAGTTTGTTAGAATTGAATGCGCGAGCAATATTTAGCCTCCACGTGTCAACTTAGAACTTGCTGTTTGGCTTTACCCTGATTCCGCTCCGGCTATCTTCAGCTTTGGGAGGTTCCCGGATTAGTACCATTCTTGTTTTTCTTTTGATGGACCTTTCTTGCGGAATCGCCAATCCGGATCCGACCATGCAGTCTTGAGGGTGGAATGTCACTCCGGGGAGTTTCGCACGGCACAATGTGCGGGATGGAAGATTACCATGAATCCGGCCAATACTTAGTCTTTTCTTGCAAAACTTCTTCTTTCTCTTTTTTTTTAGCATTTCTCCGAAAAAGAACTAATTACAAAGTGCAGAAAGAAAATGAAATAGAAAGTGCAGAAAGGAGAGGGAAATATTTGTACAATATATATACATATGTTACAATGAGCCTATTTCTCATATATAGTAAAGCTTAAGGTGGAAACCATTCACCGAAATTGGTTGTATGTTTCCCTCTAAGTCTTTCAACTGAAATACATTAGACTCTTTTGCTTCCATAATTTTGAAAGGACCATCCCAAAAGGAATCAAACTTTTCATGCTTACCCGGATTTGCTCTGTCCACATTCCACCCGAGAACTGAGTCTCCTACTTGGAGTTTTTTGAACCTGGCCTTTTTATCGAACCATGCTTTAATGTCTGATGAATGCTTCTGAAAATGATCATATGCTTGAGTTCTGCTCTCTTCCAGTTGTAGCAAGTGTGTCAACCTAATTTTTACTGGATCATCCTCCAATTCTTCTTCTGTACTGACAAGCTTAAGTGCTGGAATCTCTAGGTGAATTGGTAGTACTACCTCTTTTCCATATACCAGTGCATAAGGAGAAGTTTTGATAGACTTTTTAATAGTAATCATGTCTGCCCATAGAGCATGGTCGAGCAATAGGTGCCAACTCCTTTTGTTACCTTCCAGAGACTTTCTCAAAATCCTTAATAGGTTCTTGTTGGTAGATTCTGCAAGTCCATTACCTTGTGGATAATAGTTTGAAGTATTTTTAAGAATGATGCCATACTTGCTGGAAAACTCAATGTACTTAGCTCCAATAAAATTAGGGCCATTATCACTCACCAAAGCTTTCAGAACTCCAAATATAGAAATTAAACTCTCCATAAAGTTGATCACAACTTCCTGGTCTACCTTCTTTGTAGGAATAGCCTCTACCCATCTGGTAAGATAATCTATAGCTATCAAGATAAACTTGTGCTCTACTAAAGAATTAGGATTTATGACTCCTATGAAATCTAATCCCCATTGTTGAAAAGGCTCCTCAACTTGAATAGGCTTCAGGGGGGATGCAACATTTCTAGTCTTTCCAACATACCTTTGACACTTATCACAGACCTAGGTGACTTTAAAAGCATCATTGAACATAGTAGGCCAATAATAGTCTACTCTTATTATCTTCAAAGTTGTAGTTCTACCTGAGCTATGGCCACCTACTGACCCTCCATGGAATTCTTCAATGACTCTTTTTTGTTGGTCCTCCTTCAAACATTTCAGGAGAATACCATCCAAATTTCTTTTGAACAACCCCTCAGGAAGTAATACATATTTTAGAGCATGAAGTCTATACCTCCTTCTTTGAGAAGGATTCAGATCAGGTGGGAAAATTCCCATTTGGAAATACCTGGTCATTTGTTCAATCCAATCAGAATCCGAAGTGTGGACAATCTCTACTTGATCCTCTTCTGTTATCTGACAAGCGGTTACTCCAGTCAATGTTGAAGTATCTGTCAATCCTTGGCACAAGGCTCTACCTCTTACCAGCTTGGTGGGGTGTATTTCAATGTCGTACTCCTGGATCTTAGTAATCCAACCAGCCCTTTTATCTCCTAGGTCACCTTGTAAGATAAAACTTCTCACATCTAGATGAACCACATACACCAGAGTTTTGCTCTGTACCAGATATTGTCTGAACTTCTTAAGTGACTTCATCACAACAAACACTTGTTTTTCAATAAAGTTATATTTTACCTGATAGTCATGTAAATTTTGGCTCCAAAAGAACACAGGGTGTTCATCCCCTTGATCATCTCTTTGGGTGAGCACCGAAGCATAACTTTGCTCAGCTCCATAAGCATAGAGAATAAAATATTTGCTGAAATCAAGATTTATCAAAACTGGGGCTATGGAAATGGATTGCTTGATGATCTCAAAAGCTTGCTTCCTAACCTCAGTCCACTTGAATTCTGCCTTTTTCTTGAGTAGTTCAGATATAGGTCTCACCTTCTATGCAAAATCAGAAATGAACTTCTCGACAAAATTGATCTGACCTAAGAAATACTGCAACATATTCTGATTAGTAGGCAATGGAATAGCTAGAATTGCTCTAATTCTATCCGGCTCTATGGCCATACCTTCCTTTGAGACCACATGTCCTAGTAGTTTTCCCTCATGTACTGCAAAGAATGACTTCTTAGGATTTAGTGAAATACCAAACTCCTTGCATTTTTGAAAAACCTGTTCCAAATGAGATAGATGATCATTTTTATCATGAGAAAACACAGTCATGTCATCTAGGTAAATCAGAATAACTTTGTTTATAAGTGTACCAAAGGCATAATCCATGGCCCTCTAAAATGTAGCTCCTGCATTAGATAGACCAAAGGGCATCCTCTAATAGGCAAATGTACCCCATTTTGTAGTAAATGTTGTTTTGTATTGATCTTGATCTTTTACCCAAATTTGGTTATATCCAGAATAACCATCCAATAGCGAGAATCTCTCTGCTCTAGCTACCACTTGTAAGATCTGGTCAATCTGAGGAAGGGGATAGTGATCTTTGAGGGAAGCTTGATTCAGATTTCTAAAATCCACACATAGGCGTATATCTCCATTCTTCTTTCTTATGGGTACCAAATTGGCTACCCAAGTGGAATGTTTTATCGGATATATTATCCTAGCCTTTAGCAGCTTTAAAAGTTCTTCTCTCATAATGGCTTCTATCCTTGGATTGACAGGCCTCTATTTTTTTGGAATGGTTTAGCATCAAGTTCTAACTCAATAGTATGTTGGATAATCCTTTTGTCATAAACTTTAAGGTCCTCATATGACCAAGCCACAGTGTCTTGGTATTTTAAGCACAAAGCTTTGATTTCTTCTGCTTCCTCAGGAGAACATTGGATCCCAATATTTAGCTTCTTTCCTATTCCAACTTCTACCTCCTTATAGATCTTCTCACCAATCTTCATAGCTCCAACCTTCTTCCTATCTTCATTATCGAACAAACTTTCAAGGGTGACCAATCCCCTCGGGATATGATTGTTTCTCAGCTGGATGAAGTCTTGCTGATCTATCTCCTCCAAGTCTTCCTCTTGGATAGTTGTGAGGCATGCTTCTTTTATCATAAAGTCCAGAATCTATTCATCACTTTCGAAAACCTGCCAGAATATTTGCTTATCCAGCACTGTAGGTCTGAAAACCATTTTAATTCCCTTGGTCTTCTTAGTCCCAAAATCCATAGGAGGATTGAAATTAGCTCCCTTTGTTGCCAATGCATCTGCCAAGTGATTCTCTTCTCTAGGCACAAAATTTAGGTTCAGGGCATCAAATGAATCCATTAGGTCCCATACTCTATTCCTGTAAGCCTTTAAGTAATGGTGCTTACTGCTACACTTATTCCTTACCTGATGCACAATTAACTCAGAATCACCATATATGTTCAAAATCTTGATGCCCATGCTTTCAGCTTGCATTAATCCAAGGCACAAAGCCTCGTATTCGGCAGCATTGTTGGTACATGACCATGTCAGTCTATAAGAAAAATTCTTCATTCCTTCAGACTGTGATTGTAAAACCACACCAGCCCCTGCACCATTTCTACATTTAGCACCGTCAAAGTGCATAACCCATGTTTCATTGTTTCTTAGGGATTGATTAGAAATAGCAGGGAGTTTCTTTTCCAATTCATTTGTGATGTTGTATGTACCCATACCAGTTCCAAATTGACTGTAATATTCTTTGAAAGGTAACTCATCTTCAATGTCTAGTTCCTCAATGTTCTCTACTAGCTCAAATTCCTCCAAAGGGTTAAGGTTGCACATATCTTCTTCAATTTTTTCAATATGATAAGCAACCAGTTTTTTAGGAGTTATCCTTATCCTCTTTCCCTTGAAAGGTATTACCATACTAGAATAATCCATATACATACATCCTCCTAGCTTTGTAGTAAATTCTCTTGAGAGACATAACCCAAAATAGGGTTCTAAATCCACCACCACTATTTCTTGTACTACTGTCACCTCAGGGGCTCTGTGCAACCTCATCAGTACATCTTTAATAACCCCAACTATCTTGATAGGTGTCCCATCTAACTGTAACACTCTAGGACAAGACCGGGTATATTCCATACCCATTTCTTCATAGACTGCCTTAGGCATAACTATGGTTGATGCTCCTGAATCAATCATACAATTCTGGACTACCCATCCCTCCATTCTTAGGGATATATAAAAAGGGGGAGGTTTGTTCTTTAGAACAATAGGTGTCATTTCTTTCTTTTTTGATGGTATACTGAGGATGGTAGTGGTTGGTCTGTTCTGGGGATTTTTGCTGAGGGAAGCTTTAAGCAGGTCAATCTGGCCCGGGATGAAAAGGGTATCATATAGGCTAGCTTTTGATGGAATATTTTTCATCTCTTCCACAATGTTATACTCAGACTTGGTTAGGGATAGTCTTTCCAGTCCTCTGTCTGGCTCACCATACCTCCTTTTGTATTTTTGGGTTGCCTCTAACCTTTGTCTTTTGGTAATAGAGGGGAACCTGAGCCTTTCTTGTTCTTCACCCTTGGATTTCATTCTGTCTCCTTCTGGTATTCTTTTTGGATTTTTAGGGAAATTATCAGTTTTCTCTTTTCCCTTGGCTCGGGGAATAGGAAAAGTGTCACTATTATGAGGAGGGAAGTCAGCCTTCTTTTGAGAAGGGACCTAGAATTGTCCCATCTTCTGAGGGTCTACTTGTAAAGCTTTGTTTCCAGACCTTGTCATAACAACAATTGGGCTTTCTTCCTCCAACTCTTTTCCAACCATGATCTGATCAGGGTGCCATAACATATTAACTCTCCCTTTCTGATTTCTTTCAGCTTGATCCATGGCTTTTTGAACATGGTGTTGATACATCACACAAGACTGTGAGTCATGGGGGTCGTTGCATACTAAACACCAGACATTTGCAAGAGTGGTATCTGTAGAACATTCTGGATCTTCATATGCTGCATTCACCCTAACCCGAGTACTATTACTAGGGCCAGGCCTTTGATATTTGTTTACATATGGGAATCTCCTCTATTGTGACCTTTCCTGATCTCTCTTCTCCATTGAATTCATTCTATTACTCAGAGTTTTCATGGTATTTTGTATGTCTAGAATAGCAGACAATTCTTGAGAAGGTTGAGAAGAAAGAGGGGGAAAAGAGGGTATGGAGGACACAGGTTTAGGTCCAGGAATCGGATTTATCTTAGGAGATGGTAAAGAAAGGGGGTCCATGTAGGAAGGTTTTGTGGATTGCTCATGGCTACTACTGGTTTCTGAATTGTAGGGCAACACGGTCTTTGCGAGAATTCTTCCTACATTGATCAGGATATTCTCGGCATGGACGACTGCATTATAAACTTGAGGGAAAGTTTCAATTCTAGATTGTTGTGTTTGCAGACCTAGCTCTGATCCCAGGGCACGGATGTAATACATATAAGCCAAACAAGCAGCTGGTCTAGCAGTAGGGGGAATTCTCTTCCATGTTCTGCTAAATCTCAAATTAAAGTCTGAGATAGTTTCTTGCTGAGTTTTTTGCATGGTTGTAAACTGATTCAGTAGAGAAAAGGGGTCAGTAGATTCATTAAATTCTTCTATGAATGGCTCAGCCAAATATTGCCATGAAGTGATAGAATTATCTTCCAGAGTTTTGAACCAATGCAATATCTTTCCACGAAAGGACAGGGCTAGAATTCTGACAATAACATTTTCTTCTTTTATGTTGTGGATTGTTGCCAGATTCAGGATATCTTGGCAGTGCTCATAAGCTATTTTCCCAAATCCATCATATGTGGGGGTTGCCTTAGACACAACCTGAGGAATGGCATCCATTTGTGCTAATCTAAGGGGCCCAGTTGAATCCCAATTAGGGTATTTCTGTAGTGGCTGATTGGGGGCCACATTTTGTGCCATATTTTTGGTTGTAGGTCTTCTTGGGGGAACTATTGGGTTTTCTTCCAGAAGTTCTTCTTCTTCAATAAAATCTTGATCTAAACTTTTGATAATAGCAGCCCCTCTCTGAGGTAACTCACAATGAAAGAAAGAATCAGGGTTGTTCCTCTTATAAGACCTGGTATACATGAAAGGGTACTGGTCTACAATACTTTTTTAGGGTCTTCTGACCAGGGAGTCACCAAGTGAACTTTATTTTCTCCGCTAATAAGGTCAAGATAATTCACCAAATCTTGATTCCTTCGGGATGAGATAATATTAACTCTTCTAGATGGGTTTCGTGTTCCTTGTGAACCGTCCCATCGGGCATGCCAAAAATTGTTGGGCACTGAATTGCACCAAGTTTTACTTGATACTGTGGTTGTCTATCTTCCTACTTTCTGTTTAGGCTTGCACCCGATAGCTGCAGCTCAACACTCAACATTGGAAGGACCAAAACTAGGGTTTTTGATCCAACCTCCAGAGTAGGTTGGTTCCTTGTCAACTTAGCAGATTGTTGACACAATTATGCTCAATTAGGGCTTGGAGTTTAGGGTAAGAGAAGGTTAGGGTTAGAGAGATGTAGATATCAGTGGATGGATAGGTTAACAACATTGCATCACCATAAAAAGCTCCCAAAAAACCATATTAAAGACATACATTCAGATCAACCCTTATCCCAAGATAGCTCATTTTAGATATTAAAGCATAACAGAGAAATGTTATAGCAAGCAATTTCAATATCCAAGAAATGATAATCCAAATAGCAGAATTCACCAAAACTAGATTTTATAGAAATGTACTTACTAATAACATAGAACAAACTTCAAAGCAGATTTCAATTACTCATAACAACTAGTAATCCAAGATAGGCACAAACTAACCATCTAAGTATTCATAGAAATGCAACTATGAAATCCGAACCTCTGACATCAAGCATGGAAACACAGCCTTGAGGTGAAGATCAATGTATTGCTCCTTTCATTCAGCTCTTCAAAAATATTTACAATGGTACAAGCAAACACGCTAGAGCCGACCCTTCAAAATGAGGGTTCGACCTCTACTTATAGTTTTTCATATTACAAATCAAGAAACAATACATCAAATCTTGTTACAACAACTCAACAAAGAACTTAGCTGGCATTAGCTCATTGGTCAAACCTCCAGGAAATCCGTTGAAAGGGAAACCGCCATGGCAGCACGGGTTCTCTACAACTTGTTGGTCGCTCATTAGAACTGCAGTTCAGAACATTCTAGATCATGCACTTCCATAGATATTTCTTGGGAGTAGAGTGCCACCATCGATCTGCAACTGTCTCTGGTTTGATCTTCTTGGAAACTCTCGATGCTTCATATTTTGGCCAATATGTTATAGTTTGGTGTAGGAACATCTTTTTAAATGGCCCAGATTTAGCAGACTAACCTCCACCATTGATCTTCTTTATCCCATGGTCCAGATTAGATCCGGTATAAGCTGAGAGCCCATCCGTTGGACGACGTCGCTTTAATTAGCAGCAGAACATCCAATCCGGATCTTGGAAATTCGAACCTTGAATCCACTCTGGAGCTTTTATCTTTTCTAATCCGCATTAAAAAATTGATGACGTCACCTCTTCTTTATAACTTGTGCGGATTCCATTCCGGATAGAATGAGCGTCTTCCTTAGTCCGGATCCGGAGTCAAGTTCTTACCTCATCCCACCATTCCGCCTTATCTTCATTCCAGATAGAAAAAGACTCGTTTATTCTTTGGATTGTCAATCCACACTTTTCATCTGCTTACGTCATCATCTCCTTGAGACTTTTGTGGATTTGAGGATAACGCTAATCCAGGGCGGGGAGCAAAAGAGTTTCCAGAATCGGGTATATGCAAAAGGGCCATTCCACACTTTTTTCTTGCTGACATCACCACCTTTCACAAACTTTTGTGGATTTTGCAATCCTACTCCAATCCGGACCCGGAATGGAGTTCCCCGAAATCATTTTAAACAAGCAAAACTGCATGACTATTGAGCGGATTCGTCTTATCAACCTTGTTCCGGAGCGGAATGGCAGTTTTATCACTTAGTAAAAATCACACAAAATTTTACTAAGTATGTGGCCATTTTGGGCCTACAATAACTAATCAAAATTTCCAACAATATCCCCCTTTGTCATTGATGGAAACCCTTTTCCTTAACCATTCCTTTTTCCTTTTTCCAATTCTTCTCCCCATGGGTAACTACTCCCCCTAATTGAATGCTCTCTCCCTAACTCAAATCTCTCCCCCTTTGTCATCAATGGTAAAGGGAATCCTTTGGGGCTAAATATAAAACTCTTAGCTCAGCCCCCTCCTCACCTCCTCTCCTTGAGGTGATTAATTTTGGGGTGGGAGTAGAACTACTCCTAATTTCCTTTTGAGATACTCAAATGTCTCTTTTGGAAGAGTTTTAGTGAAAATGTTCACAATCTGCTCCTTTGTAGTAAAATATTCCAACTTGACTTGCTTATATGTCACCTGCTCTCTCAGAAAATGATATTTAATTGGGATGTGCTTGGTCCTGGAGTGCATCACCAGATTCTTTGAGATATTTATGGAACTTGTATTAGCACACATTATGGGGATAAGGTGATCATGCTCTATCTTGAAGTCCTTTAAAGTTTACTTCATCCATAACACATGTGTACAACAAACAACCACTGCAATATATTTTTCCTCTGTTGTGGATAGGGATATTGATGCCTATTTCTTGCTTAGCCAAGAGACTAAACAATATCTAATAAAGAAATGCTCCTCCACTTGTGCTTTTTATGTCATCAATACTGCCATACCAACCTGCATCTGTACATGCTATGAGAGTGAAATTATCGCTTTTGGGGTACCAAATGCCAAAATCCATAGTCCCTTTTAAATACTTGAGAATCCTTTTTACTTCCACTACATGTGTTTCATTTGGTGCTAGTTGAAACCCTTCCACTAGTCCCACTGCTTGCATTATATCTAGTCTTGTATCTATCACATATAGTATGCTGCCAATCATAGATCTATACAATTTTTTATTTGCCTCAGGAGATTCATCATCTTTACTTAACTTGCATCCTGTAACAATGGGGATACTTACTGGTTTGCAATCTTCTCACTTGAATTTATTTAGCATCTCTTTGATATACTTGGTTTGTGAGAGAAATACACCTTTCTTTGATTGTGAAATTTGAAGTCTAAGAAAGAAGGACAACTCACCAAGCATTGACATTTCAAATTCACTTTGCATGCTCTTTGCACATTTCTGACACATCTTATCATCATTGCCTCCAAAAATGATATCATCCACATAAACAACCACAATTAGTAAGTCATTTCCTTCATTTTTGATGTATAAGTTATTGTCCATTATTCCTTTTCTGAAACCCTGTTCCTAAAAAAATATAGTAAATATAGATTTCAAAGTGGTGCAACATCATGAAATAATAGGACTAGTCATTAAGAATATCATAGTAGAGCAACAAAATCATGTAGCCAACATAGTAGTTATGGATTTTCAAGCAGCACAACTACAACTTAGCATCATCACAAACCACCATTATTCAATATTTCACTTGGATGGAGGAATGATCAAGATTGGTAATAGTTATCAACATTACTTAACTCATATTTCAAGAAAGAAATATTTGTAAGGAAGGTGTAATGTTATGTTACCTAGGGATATAAATATGGGTATATGATATTATATTGTATAAGGGTATAATTGATAGTTGGCATGGGTCACATGTAACCCAACTAACCCAAGGTTTATTATATTATAGTATTATACCTTAACAATTAGTGGGATAATATTTTAGGAGTTGGATCCCCAAAGTGGCATTAGAATATGGGTATATAAATAAGGTATATTGTTATTGTAATCATCATCAATCATATCGAGTATTCTCTTATAACAGTCTTGGATCGTGGAGCAGATCTCATTTTGGAAGATATTGTGGAGTGGTTCCTTCCTTAAGGAATAACATTGGTATTGCCCTACCTAAATGGTATTATCACATCTTGTATTGTGTGGATTAATTATCATGGTTGATTTATTTAATATTTAGGATATTCCATATGTTTTATATTTATGATAGTAAAGGTTCATAACTAGTGGTATCAGAGTAATGATTCTAGCAAAGTGGGAATTGTTTTGTGGATTGCAGAATTTTGGCAATTTCTTGGGTATTGTTTGAAATATACCATATTGGAATTCACACTATTTCTAGAAATGAACAAAAATAATCCATCCACTAAAATATTATATAAAAAGAGTAAAAGCAAAAAAAAAAAAAAACGATACATAAATGTGATGGGTACCCTTGGGCACCATAAATAATAATTATATTATTTGTAGATAAGGATCATAACACTCATATAATGGATGGGGGGTATTTATATCAATACAAAATACTAAATATATAATCAAGTTATCCTAAGCCAACATGACAAGGGGGCTTTAGGTTAGTTAAAAATTATAAGGTGGGTTTAACCATAACAAGATCAACCATGGCTCATAGGGATTACTTAGTTAAATATTATACAATCAATTAAATACATTTGTATAATGATTACTTGTAGGCCTATACAAGAATACATAATACAATGTTGACCTTGTCCATAATTCATATTACACTTTCAACAAATCCATGACCTAGAATTATTGCTCATGTTAATATAATTTTAAACCTTTGAATCATTATAAACTAAACAAAATTGAGCATGTGGTTACCAATTTAGGTAAAACAAATAAGAGGATAATGCTTCAAACAAGCATTTAACTAAAAACTTATAATACCCCCCTCTTTAACTAATTGTCTAATATATTTCTTAATCAATTTTAGTCTATATTGTTGAGACACTAGGTAGGGTTCTTCTCATGAACAATTTTATTACATCAACAGAACCTATATATTTTTGAAGTAACATTTTTTCCAACTCTTTCTTTGATCTTTCAATAATCTTCATCCAATTTTTATCCCTAATGCCAAACTTATAAGCCTACAATTTTGTAAGCCTACCCATGCTCTAATACTATTTCCTTTGCAAACCATGTCCCACTTACAAAAATAAAACCTAAATTTTCCTTCATATCCTTTTTAAAAAAATCTCTTTGAATTTTTTCAAGTTTAGATGTTATATGTACTGGAAATATTGAAAGTAACGTCATATATAGGGATAGATTTCAGTGTGTTGTTTATGATGTGTAGCCTTCAAATCAAGGGTTAAGAACTTACTTTTCCCACTTGTTAAAAAAAATTAATCTATCCAAAATTGAATCCTAGAGGTCCTTCTTTCCTTTATGAGATAAAGTAATATCCATATATGTTGATGGTAATTTTTCAACTTTAAACCCTAAAATCTCCATAATGACTCATGGTAAATCTAGGGCAGTGTTAATGAAAAATCTTGGATTTTATAGTTTTAATCGAATTTCTAGCAACTTTCTCATAATTTGATAATATTGATTTAAACTCCCTGGCCTCTCTGACTAAGGAATGACTCAAAATAAAATAATTGAAGATAATATTTGAAAGGACCAATTTATCCAAATGTTTAAAAAAGCTCATTGCACACCTTGGGTTTTAGAGAAAAAATATTAATTGAAATTATCTATATTATTAATGTGTATTCATACATTTACCACTCAATATCTTGAAGTGCATTTTAATGTTCTACATCATGTAAAATTACGCATTTTTTATCAAAAATAAAATTAATATTAACACTACATTAGAAAAGTTTTAGTTGAAGGTTAACCACAACCAATCGGGGTGGTACTCATTAAAGGGCAAAAGTAGTTGAATTCATGTAAGAATCCTAATCCAAACTGGGAAAGGGAAGAGTTGCAATAGTGTTAATTTTGATTCTGTTGTTTTTTTTATGCTTGGACCTAGTTTTTGAATAAGGGTTCATGCCACCCAATGCATTATTATTTGCATTCCTAGATCTAGTAGGCATTGTGATTGTTTGTAGTTTTTTTGAAGTTATTTATATTAAAATATTTCGCTTCTTCCTTTGTTGGTTTCCTCTAATTTTACTTTTTCTTTCATGGTCTATCCATGAATTTAGCAGAGAAAAGTGAGCCAAAAAATAAAATCTCTAAGATTTTGGTGAGGGTTTTCTCTTTTGGCTTAGATCAGGGTTTTGTCATTTTTGAAGCCCTGTCATGGCAATGGTAGTGGGGGATATACCTCCTCGCCTCAAACCCTCCTTTTGGGATGTTACCATGATAACTACCTCCATACTCAAGAACACTAACCATAGCTCATTTTTCTTATTCTCATTACCTCCTTTGTTTGACCAATCAAAACTAAAAAATATGACCATATCTTAGAAGGTGAGGAGGCCACAACAATACCAACTAAGTAACAAGGGCTCCTTTATGTATAAGTTGAATTATGCTCCAATGGTGGTGATTCCTTTGGACTATATTCATGGCTCAATCCTCACCCTAACTGAGAGAGCTCTTGCATAAAAATTTATGGTTATTTGGCCTAGCCCAACAACCATTCAAATATGGATCATCTCTTCTTAAGGATCTAAAATATCTAGCTATGAATTCATAATGATAGGTAGAGGGTATTTCATATTTATTTTCTCCTCCACAAAAGAAAGATATGCAATGTTTCAAAGAGGCCCATAGTTCCTTGGATCAATCCCTCTCTACATGATGCCCTAGTCAATCAGTTTTGACCCACAAGTGGAAGAACCAAAAGAAGTCTTAATTTGGGTAAGACTACCATTTTTACCCCTACATTTATAGAATAAACTAACTCTTGAGATGATAGGTAACTTTATTGGCACATTTATAGACTGGGCTTATTCAAAGGCCAATAATACAACTTGTGTTAGGACTATGTGTTCAAATTAACCTTAAAAAGGGCTTCTTGAAAACATAGGCATCAAAGTCTTAGATTGGATCTATACCCAACCACTGGATTATGAGCACATTACCTTTAAATTTATTACCAATCATCAGTATGATTATTTCTCAAGGAATTTTCCCACAAAGGTACAATAAGATATAAAGGAGGAATGTCAAGAATTCTAAATAGTAATAATAAAACAACTAAGAATATCTAGAAGTAGAAGGAGGCCTCAACCACAACTAGAAAGATAAACAAATAATAAGTTCTCTATTTTATCACAAAATGAGGAAGAGGAACATATAGGAACGTCTAAAAAATAGGAAGATCCATAAGATCTTGAAATAAAATATAAAGTGGAGGAAACTCAGGCTACCAAAGAAAACCTTCAAGAGGAGGAGACACTCAATTATCAACAACAATGATTCCAGGAGGCACCCCAACCACCAGATCTACTAGAGAGAGGAAATATAATCAAGAGGTAAGAACAAAACAAGCAAATATAGGGATTCAAAAGAAATCATAGACAACCCTAGTCATAAAAAAAGCTAATGAGCCACTTAAGAAATGAAGATTCTATCATGGAATGGAAGGGGATTGGGTAGTTTCCTAAAGAAAACTACTTAAGTCAATTAATATCCCAACATAAGCCAATGGTTATCTACATTCAAGAAACTAAATATACATAGGAGTTAACAAAAATATAATGGAAAAATATATGGATATCCTTAGACCTAGAAGTAATAGATTCATTAGATGACTTGGGGGGCTTATCCTTGCATGGGATCCATAGGCATTGATATTTATTAATAAAACAAGACACTCAAATTGGATAGCAACTGAAGAACATACACTTATACTGATAGGGGGTGAACAGTATAATATAAAACCTTTTAATTTTTAATCCAATCAATAGCATCAACAATATCAAAGTAGTAAACATTGCACAAATCATCACACACATGAGAGACATGATTTAATGTGGTTCACCCAATGTGGGCTACTCCACGGAGAAAATATTTCCACTAAATTTTCTCAAATAAATTCCTTGGGAACCACTTCCCTATTACAATTTTTATGGACCTCTATCCAAATGACACACCAATCCCCTAATGCTCAGGTTTTGTGGAACTCTATCCATAGGAGAACTCTTTATCCACTGCTCTGGACGGTTGATCTTCTAGAAGACTTCTACCCCCACTACACTAGCTTGTGTATCTCTCTCCATAGAATACCTTTGTCCTCACTGCCCTGGCTAATGGATCTCTATCCACTAGAGACTACCGCCCTCTATCACCCATAAATTTTGATTTCAATTCTACTCAATCTCTGTCTCAAATTTACACTAAACGCTGTCCTCGATCTAGCACAAATCTGCTCTCAAATCTACAACAAACATTATCCTCAAATTTACTCCTAATTTTATCTCAAGTCTTTGTCAAGTATTTCTCAAATCTGCTTTCAAGTCCTCTCTATAACTTTCTCAATCAGCTCTCAAGTCTTCACCAATACTTACCTCAAATCTGCTTAAACACAAAACAGCTCACAATATATGCTCAATCAATCTCAAATCTTGCATACAATACTATCAATTGCTTTGTCTAATATTTAAAGTAATTCCTTTAACTTGAAGTAGTTTAGACATATTCTATTCAAAAAAAATTTAACCTCTGGAACATATAGAGAATGATGTACTCTATCAAAAACTCAATATTTTCTACTCAATCATTAATTATGTTGCTTTCACAAATATGATTTCTAATGTTTTCACATTCACTTTCAATATCACTCAAAACCAATGTTCAATAATTTCACTTGATCATTCAACCATTGAAACACAACTTGCTCACTAATACTAAACAAGTATTTTCAAACTTCTTCAAACAAAGTGCTCAATGTGATTTTCAAACCCTAACTCAAATAATCCTCAATCTCTATCTCAAATGTTCTCTTAAGCATTCACCAATGAAGCATATGAAACTCACTCAAACATTTCCAACAATGCTTATCAAACAATCCTTTTCTCTCCACCTTGTATTTCACAACATTAAATCCAAAAACACTTTAATCAAAGGATGATGTGCCCATACCATTTTTTTATGGATATATATCTTCAAAATCTGTTTTACTCATAACCAAATCCTTTTGTCAATTCTAGGTTAGATAGCAACAACCTATCTCAGAATATCCACAAGAATATTTACCTCAACAAATATTTCACTATACAAGTAATACAATAAAATTTCAAGTCACAAATATACCTTATCACTTCTTCCTTAAAAATAAATCTCCAATAAATAGATCATACACTGACTCAAGCAAAACAATTATAATGACAATATCCTTATAGCTTATTTTAACTCCAACTCAACATAAAATATTTCAACACGAATTTCAACCTTCCAAACACTTTAATATTCTAACTCAAAATAGATTTCAAATTACAATAATAAAGTCCTTTGTTTACACCTTATACTCTCCAATTCTTAACCCAACCATTTCAAATTACAACAATAAAATTCCTTGGTTACACCTTATAATATCCAATTCTTAACCCAACATATATTCCAAAATACAACAATAAAATTTCTTGCTTACACCTTATAATCTCCAATTCTTAATTCAAAAAACACTCTGAAGTTTCAAATTACACAACAATAATAAAATTTTGAATCATACCTTAGCCATGTAAAAATTAAATTTGCACGCCTCAAAACACTAACATGCACTCCATGTAAATCGAACTCTCGTTCACTGCCTGCCTAGCGCCTTAGCCTTGGCTAGGCTGCCACTTGGGTTGCGCACCCACACAAACACCATGATGTGCTCACTGCCCTTTGTACCTTCCATGGGTGCCAAAATATTTGAACAAAAAACACTTCCCTCTGCTACCATCAGGAATCAAATGTAGAACCTGCTATCTGCCAATGCCTTACGCTGCCAAGCCTTGCCACTAAGCAAACTGTGTGGCTGGTAATAGGAATATGCACCCTTCTTCCTTTATGCATCCAATGTTCTCATTTAGCTTTAAAAACAAAAGTCTTCGTCTTTCTTTGCTCACAAAATTCACATCAAATAATTTTGTTAACCCTTTGCATGTGCATTTCAGAGACTTGACTTTTATATTCAAAAATTTATGGTATAAATACCATTTTTCTTCCTTTCTTGGACGTCGGTAGAAATTAGATATTGAATTTCATTCTTGGCGCCAAACCACTTAGGGTTATAAAATTATTATAATATAAATATTATAATTATTTTATAATTAATATTTAGGCTTCCTCTTAGCACTTTAATATTATAATAATAAATATTATAATATTATTTCTTTTGGGCTAGGATATTTCCTTTCTTCACTTTAGGCTTTCTCTTGATAACTTTAATATTATAATAATAAATATTATAATATTATTTTCTTTGGGCCTAGATATTTCCTTTCTTCGGGGTATTTAAACCAAATCTCTTGGGCTTAAAATATAAATATGTTAACCCTCCTTTTGTCAATTCCTTTACACTGAGATCATCTGACTTTTGACATAAATGACAACATAACTACTCAAAATTTTCAACAATCTCCCCCTTTGTCATCAATAACAAAGGGACTCCTTTGCGGCTAAATATAAGACTCTTAGCTCAGCCCCCTCCCCACATCCTCTCCTTGAGGTGATTAATTTTTGGGTGGGAGTAGAACTACTCCCAATTTCCTTCTAAGATACTCAAACGTCTCTTTTGGAAGAGGTTTAGTGAAAATATCCGCAATATGTTCCTTTGTAGTAACATATTCCAACCTGACTTGTTTATATGTCATCTTCTCTCTCAGAAAATAATATTTAATTGGGATGTGTTTGGTCTTGGAGTGCATCACTGGATTCTTTGAGATATTTATAGCACTTGTATTATCACATATTATGAAGATAGGGTGATCATGCTCTATCTTGAAGTCCTTTAAAGTTTGCTTCATCCATAACACCTGTGTACAAAAAGCAACTACTGCAATATATTTTGCCTCTGCTGTGGATAAGGATATTGATGCTTGTTTCTTGCTTAGCCAAGAGACTAAACAAAATCCAAAAAATAATGCTCCTCCACTTGTGCTTTTTCTATCATCAATAATGCCAGCCCAATCTGCATATGTATATGCTATGAGAGTGAAATTATTGCTTTTTGGGTACCAAAGCCCAAAATCCATAGTCCCTCTTAAATACTTGAGATTCCTTTTTATTGCCACTACATGTGTTTCTGTTGGTGCTGGTTGAAACCTTGCCACTAGTCCCACTGCTCGCATTATATCTAGTCTTGTAGTTGTGACATATAGTAAGTTGCCAATCATAGATCTGTACAATTTTTTATTTGCCTCAGGAGATTCATCATATTTACTTAACTTGCATCTTGTAAAAATGGGGGTACTTACTGGTTTGCAATATTCTAACTTGAATTTCTTTAGCATCTCTTTGATATACTTGGTTTGTGAGAGAAATACATATTTCTCTGATTGTGAAATCTGAAGACCAAGAAAGAAGGACAAATCATAAAGCATTGACATTTCAAATTCACTTTGCATACCCTTTGCAAATTTCTAACACATCTTATCATTATTACCTCCAAAAATTATATCATCCACATAAACAACCACAATTAGTAATTCATTTTCTTCACTTTTGATGTATAAGTTACTATCCACTATTCCTTTTCTGAAACCCTATTTCTGAAAAAATATAGTAAATCGAGATTTCAGAGTGGTGCAACATCATGAAATAATATGACTAATCATTAATAATATCATAGTAGATCAACAAAATCATGTATCCAACATAGTAGTTATGGATATTCAAGTGGCACAATGGCAACTTAGCATCATCACAAACCACCATTATTCAATATTTCACTTAGATGGAGGGATGATCAAGATTGGTAATAGTTGTCAACATTGCTTAACTCATGTTTCAAGGAAGAAACATTTGTAATGAGGGTGGAATGTTATGTTACCTAGGGATATAAATATGGGTATATGATATTATATTGCATAAGGGTATAATTGATAGTTGGCATGGGTCACACCTAACCCAAGGTTGATTATATTATAGTATTATACCTTAACAATCAGTGGAATAAGATTTTAGGAGTTGGATCCCCAAAGTGGTATTAGAATATGGGTATATAAAGAAGGTATAATTTTATTGTAATAATCATCAAACATATCGAGTATTCTCTTATAATAGTCTTAGATCATGGAGCAGATCTCATTTTTGAAGATATTGTGGAGTGGTTCCTTCCTTAAGGAATAACATTGGTGTTTCCCTACCTAAATGGTATTATCGCATCTTGTACTATGTGGATTAATTATCATGGTTGATTTATTTTATATTTAGGATATTCCATATGTTTTATATTTATGAGAAGTAAAGGTTCATAACTAGTGGTATCAGAGCAATGGTTCTAGCAAAGTGGGAATTGTTTTGTGGATTGCAGAATTTTGGCAATTTCTTGGGTATTGTTTGAAAGATACCATGTTGGAATTCACGCTATTTCTAGAAATGAACAAAAATAATCCATCCACTAAAATCTTATATACAAAGAGTAAAATGTTAAAAAATAAATAACGATACATAAAAGTGATGGGTACCCTTGGGCACCATAAATAATCACTATATTATTTGTAGATAAGGATCACAACACTCATATAATGGATGGAGTGGTGGGGGTATTTATATCAATACAAAATACTAAATATATAATCAAGTTTTCCTAAGCCAACATGACAAGTGGACTTTACGTTAGTTAAAAATTATAAGGTGGGTTTAACCATAACAAGATCAACCATGGCTTATAGGGATTACATGGTTAAATATTATACAATCAATTAAATACAATTGTAAAATGATTACTTGTAGGCTTATACAAGACTACATCATACAATTTTGACCTTGTCCATAATTCATATTACACTTTCAACAAATCCATGACCTAGAGTTATTTCTCATGTTAATATAATTTATAACCTTTGAACCATTCTAAACTAAACAAAATTTAACATGTGGTTACCAATTTAGGTAAAAAAAAATAAGAGGATAATGCTTCAAACAAGCATTTAACTAAAAACTTATAATATCCACCTCTTTAACTAATTATCTAATATATTTCTTAATCAAGTTTAGTCTATATTGTCGAGCCACTAGGTAGGGTTCTTCTCATGAACAATTTTATTACATCAACAGAACCTATATATTTTTGAAGCAAATTTTTTTCCAACTCTTTCTTTGATCTTTGAATAATTTCCATCCAATTTTTATCCCTAATGCCAAACTTATAAGCCTACAATTTTGTAAGCCTATCCATGCTCTGATATTTTTTCCTTTGCAAACCATGTCGCCCTTACAAAAAGAAAACCTAAATTTTCCTTCATATCCTTTTTAAAAAAATCTCTTTGAATTTTATCAAGCTTAGGTGTTATATGTATTGGAAATCTTGAAAGTAACATCATATACAGGGATATATTTCAGTGTGCTCTTTATGATTTGTAGCCTTCTAGCCAGGGTTAAGAACTTACTTTTCCAACTTGTTAAAAAAATTAATCTATCCAAAATTGAATCGTAGAGGTCCTTCTTTCCTTTATGAGATAAAGTAATATCCATATATGTTGATGGTAATTTTTTAACTTTAAACCCTAAAATCTCCATAATGACTCATGGTAAATCTAGGGCAGTGTTAATGAAAAATATTGGATTTTATAGTTTTAATAGAATTTCTAGCAACTTTCTCATAATTTGATAATATTGATTTAAACTCCTTGGCCTAACTAACTAAGGAATTCATCAAAAGAAAAGAATTGAAGATAAGATTTGAAGGGACCAATTTATCCAAATATTCAAAATAATCTCACTGCACACCTTGGGTTTTAGAGAAAAAACATTAATTGAAATTATCTATATTATTAATGTGTATTCATACATTCGCCACTCACTATCTTGAAGTACATTTTGAACTGTATCATGTAAAATTAAGTATTTTTATCAAAAATTAAATTAATATTAACACTACATTAAAAATGTTCTATTTGAAGGTTAACCACAACCAATCAGGGTGGCACTCATTCAAGGGTAGAAGTAGTTGAATTCAAGTAAGAATCCTAATCCAAATTGGTAAAGGGAAGTGTTGCAATAGTATCAATTTTGATTATGTTGTTTTTTGTTGATGCTTGGACCTAGTTTTTGAACAAGGATTCATGCCACCCAATGCATTATTCTTTACATTCTTGGATCTAGTAAGCATTGTGACTATTTGTATTTTTTTTACAATTATTTATATTAAGATATTTCACTTCTTCCTTTGTTGGTTTCCTCTACTTTTACTTTTTCTTTCATGGTCTATCCATGAATTTAGTAGAGGAAAGTGAGCCAAGAAATAAAATTTCTAAGATTTTGGTGAGGGTTTCTCTTTTGGCTTAGATTAGGGTTTTGTCACTTTTGAAATACTATCATGGCAATGGCAGTGGAGGATATCCCTCCCCACCTCAAACCTCATTTTGGGATGTTACCATGATGACTACCTCCATACTCAAGAACACTGACCATGGATCATTTTTCTTGTTCTAACTACCTCCTTTGTTTGACCAATTAAAACTAAAAAAATATGACCAAAGCTCGAAAGGCAAGGAGACCACAACAATCCCAACTAAGTAACAAAGGCTCCTTTGTATCTAAGTTGAATGATGCTCCAGTGGTTATTTATGGTTATTTGGCCTAGCCCAACAACCATTCAAATATGGATCATCTTTCTTGGGGATCTAAAATATCTAGCTATGAATTCATGATGATAGGGAGAGTGTATTTGATAGTTATTTTCTCCTCCACAAAAGAAAGAGATGCAATATTTCAAGGAGGTCCATATTTCCTTGGATAAATCCCTCTCTACATGATGCCCTGGTCAATCAGTTTTGACCCACAAGTGGAAGAACCAAAATAAGTCTCAATTTGGGTAAGACTACCATTTTTACCCCTACATTTATGGAATAAATTAACTCTTAAGATGATAGGTAACTCTATTGGCACATTTGTAGACTGGGCTCCTTCAAAGGCTAATAATGCAACTTGTGTTAGGCTATGTGTTCAAGTTAATCTTGAAAAAGGGCTTCTTGAAAACATAGGTATCAAATTCTTGGATTGGATCCATACCCAACCACTATATTATGAGCACATTACCTTTAAATGTATTACCAGTCATCAATATGATCATTTCTCAAGGAATTGTCCCACAAAGGTACAATAAGATATAAAGTAGGAAGATCAAGAATTCCAAATAGTAAGAAGAAAACAACTAAGAAAATATAGAAGTAGAAGGAGGCCTCAACCACAACTAGAAAGATAAAAAAATAATAAGTTTTCTATTTTATCACAAAATGAGGAAGAGGATCATCTAGGGACATATAAAAAAGAGGAAGATTCATAAGATCTTGAAATAGAATATAAAGTGGAGGAAACTTAGTCTACCAAATAAAACCTTCAAGAGGAGGAGATTTAAGAAATGGAAGAGACTTAATTAGCAACAACAACGATTCCAAGAGGCACCCCAACCACCAGATCTACTAGAGAGAGGAAATCTAATCAAGAGGTATGAACAAAACAAGCAAATATAGGGATTCAAAATAAAGCATAGACAACCCTAGTCTTCAACAAGGCTAATGAGCCGCTTAAGAAATGAATATTCTATCATGGAATGGAATGGGATTGGGTAGTCCCCTAAAGAAAACTACTTAAGTCAATTAATATCCCAACATAAGCCAATGGCTATCTACATTCAAGAAACTAAATGGACATAAGAGTTAACAAAAATATAATGGAAAAATATATGGATATCCTTAGACCTAGAATCAATATATTCATCATGTGCCTTGGGGGGCTTCTCCTTGCATAAAATCCATACGTATTGATATGTTTTAATAAAACAAGACACTCAAATTGGATAGCAACTAAATAACATACACTTATACTGAGAGTGGGGGTGAACAATATAATATAAAACCTCTTACTTTTTAATCCAATCAATAGCATAAAAAATATCAAAGCAATAAACATTGCACAAATCATCACACATATGAGAGACATGATTTAACGTGGTTCACCCAATGTGGGCTACTCCATAGAGAAAATATTTCCACTAAATTTTCTCAAAAAAATTACTTGGGAACCACTTACCTATTACAATGTTTATGGACCTCTTTCCAAATGAGACACCAATCCCCTAATGCTCAGGTTTTGTGGAACTCTATCCACAGGAGAACTCTTTCTCCACTGCTCTGGTTGGTGATATTTTAGAAGACTTCTACCCCCATTGCACTAGCTTGTGTATCTCTCTCCACAGAAGACCTCTATCCTCACTACCCTGGCTAATGGTTCTTTATCCACTGGATACTACTACCCTCTATCACCCTTAAAGTCTACTTTCAATTCTGCTCAATATCTATCTCAAATCTACACTAAACTTTGTCCTCGGTCTAGCACAAATTTGCTCTCAAATCTACACCAAACTTTGTTCTCAAATCTGCTCTTAATTTATCTCAAGTTTTAGTCAAGACTTGCTCAAATCTGCTTTCAAGTCCTCTCTAGAACTTACTCAATCAGCTCTCAAGTCTTCACCAAGACTTACGTCAAATCTGCTCAAACACATGCTCAAAATAGCTCACAAGATATGCTCAATCAATCTCAAATCTTGCATACAATGCTATCAATTGCTTTGTCTAATCTTCAAAGTAATTCCTTTAACTTGAAGCAATTTAGACATATTCTATTTAGAATTTTTTTAACCTCTGGAACATATATATAATGATGTACTCTATCAAAAACTCAATATGTTCTACTCAATCATTAAGTCTGTCGCTTTCACAAATATTATTTCTAATGTTTGCACATTCACTTTCAATATCACTCAAAACCAATGTTCAAGAATTTCACTCAATCATTCAACCAATGAAACATAAATTGTTCACTAACCCTAAATAAGTTTTTCAAACTTCTTCAAACAAAGTGCTCAATGTGAGTTTCAAACCCTAACTCAAATAATCCTCAATCTCTATCTCAAATGTTCTCTTAAAAATTCACCAATGAAGCATATGAAAACTCACTCAAACATTTCCAACAATGCTTATCAAACAATCCTTTTCACTCCACCTTGTATTTCACAACTTCAATCCAACAACACTTTAATCAAAGGATGATGTGCCCATATCTTTTTGTTTTTATGGAGATATATCTTCAAAAATTTTTTTACTCACAACCAAAGCCTTTTGCCAATTCTAGGTTAGATAGCAACAGTCTATCTCAGAATCTCTACAAGAATATTTACCTCAAATATTTTACCATACAAGTAATACAATAAAATTTCAAGTCACAAATATACCTTATCACTTCTTCCTTAAAAATAAATTTCCAATCAATAGATCATACACTCACTCAAGCAAAACAACTATAATGATAATATCCTTATAGCTTCTTTTAACTCCAACTCAACATAAAATATTTCAACCCAAATTTCAACCTTCCAAACACTTAATATTCTAACTCAAAACAAATTTCTTTTTTTTTTAAGCAAAAAACCCCTTGCGGGGCCGCTTTGGTCTAAGAGACCACGAACATGGGGTTCTACACCGTCAAAGTCACCCGGGGTCACACCCAGCCCTGCTCGCACTAACATTATCAATTGGATTTTGGGTACCCAATTCAGCTTTTTGGTAGGTGGAGATTCAAACCTGGGACCTCCCTTGGAGGATTGCCCTCTCCTCTCCAACTCACCTACAACACCTGGGTGACTCAAAATAAATTTCAAATTACAATAATAAATTCCTTTGTTTAAACCATATACTCTCTAATTCTTAAGCCAACATTCATTCCAAATTACAACAATAAAATTTCTTGCATACACCTTATAATCTCCAATTCTTAACCCAACATATATTCCAAAATACAACAATAAAATTCCTTGCTTACACCTTATAATCTCCAATTCTTAATTCAACAAAAACTCTAACTTTTCAAAGTACACAACAATAACAAAATTTTGAATCATACCTTAGCCATGTAAAAATTAAATTTGTGCACCTCAAAATACTAACATGCACTCCACATGAATAAAACTCGCGTTCACCGCTTGCCTAGCACCTTAGCCTTGGCTAGGCTACAACTTGGGTTACGTGCCCATATAAACACCATGATGCGCTCACTGCCCTTTGTATCTTCCGTAGGTGCCAAAACATTTGAACACAAAACACTTCCCTCTACTGCCACCTGGAATCGAAGGTGAAACATATTGTCTGTCAATGCCTTACGTTTTCAAGCCTTACCACTAAGCCAATCGTGTGGTTGGTAATAGGAATATGCACCCTTATTCCTTTATGCATCCACCATTCTCCTTTAGCTTTAAAAATAAAAGCCTTTGTCTTTCTTTTCTCACGAAATTCGCATCAAATAATTTTGTTAACCCTTTGCATGTACATTTTGGAGACTTGACTTTTGTCTTTACAACTTTATGGTATAAATACCATTTTTCTTTCTTGCTTGGACATCAGCGAAAATTAGATATTGAATTTCGTTCTTTGCGCCAAACCCACTTAGGGTTATAAAATTATTATAATATAAATATTATAATTATTTGATAATTAATCTTTAGATTTCCTCTTAGCACTTTAATATTATAATATTATTTCTTTTGGGCCTAGATATTTCCTTTCTTCACTTTAGGCTTTCTCTTGATAACTTTAATATTATAATAATAAATATTATAATATTATTTCCTTTGGGCCTAGATATATCCTTTCTTTGGGGTATTTAAACCAAATCTCTTGGGCTTAAAATATAAATATTTTAACCCTCCTTTTGTCAATTCCTTTGCATTGAGATGAATTGACTTTTGACATCAATGATAACATAACAACTCAAAATTTCCAATAGCAACTTATTTCTCCTCTCCATAGGGACAAACTTGGACCATAATCAATTTTAATGGACTAAATAACTTAGTCTTAAAACAAGAAGCTTGGAAAATTCTTCAACACTAGATTTGTCAAGAAAGACCCCAAATTTAATTATATCAGGGGACTTGAATGTGACTTTAGTCCAATGGAAGAAAAATGGTGGCTTTCCCTCAAAATACCATTATAAGGACCTAGTTATGCAAATTATAACTAAGCAAAAACCTCAGGACATAATCCCTAAAAATGGAAAATTTACATGGACAAACAGAAGAGTTGGGGTTAAATTCATTACAGAAAGATTAGATAGATTCTTGATACAAGAAGATATACTATTCAAGTATCCACTTGTATCAAGTGGTATAATTCAAAGTTTGGTCTTAGATCATAAGCTTATCTATTTGGATATGAATGATAATGCTCTTGGAAAAAGGAATATTCCTTTCAAATATAATCCAGAATGGATGGAGCATGAGGAGTTTGCACCTTTAGTAGAAAGCATCTAGATGCATCATGTATGTGCAAATAGTCCCTAAGAGATATGGAAAATAAAAATTTCCAATCTGAAGAAATCTATTAGGGACGATATTTCCAATAAGACTGAAATTAAAAATAGGTCAAGCATATTGCTATAACAAATGGAGAAAGTAGAGCAAGGGATAGATGATCAACTTCCAACCTCTCAACATGAGAAGAGAAGACTTCATTTGAACTAAGAAATTGATCAAGCTTTTAGAGAAGAAGAGGCACATTAGAGACTTCAATCAAGAATGATTTGGATCAAGAAAGGAGACAATAAAAAATTAATTTCATCTAAAAACAATGAAGCACTACCAACAAAATGCAATCAAAGAGATTCACAAAACTAAAGAAATTTATTCTGATTAGGTTGTCATAAAGGAACTAGCAAGATAGCATTCCCCTTCTCACAAAGATAATAGTAAATCAACAGTCTCAGGCCACTCTCATGAACAACATTCCTCCTTTGTTAAAAAATAGAGACAGAATATCTCTCTTCAACAATAACCAAAGAAGATTTAGAAGTTATACATTCACTGCCCAAGGACAAAGCTCCAAGACCATATGGCTTCACCAACAATTTTTATCAATAGTTTTATGAAATTGTAGGAGATGACCTATTGTTAATGATAGAAGAGGCAAGGATAATGTAGACAAGGGTGAGTATATTCCCGGGATGGGGTGATGACAAGTTAGTTTTAGGCTATCGATAATGAGTATCTAGGCTACCAATCCAATTATCTAATAGTGTAGGTAGACGCCAAGGTTTAGATATCAGGAGTCTAGATGTCAGGTGTAAAAGTCTAGACATCACCAGTCTAGACATCAGGAGTGCATCTGTAGAAGTCAAGGTCCTAGATGTCAGGGCTAGTCTAGACATCAAGTCTTTAGGTATCAAGGCTTGGATAAGAGATGTCAGGGGGCTACCTATCACAACAAAGCTTGACGTTAGGACTTCAGACATTATAGGGTAAACTTAGATTTCAGGTATCTAGGGTGGACAACTAGCCGTCTGATGACTATTAGACGTCGGGGCTAGATGTCTATGCTGGTTTTTGTTCTCCTCCCATATACCTATAATAACAACACAACCATTGTTCCTTGTTGCTGCAACTGGTTCTTAACACTCTTCAAAGGGAAAACCTACAATATAGTTAGTACATACAACTTGCAACTTATCCATTAATGCATCACAACCTTGCAACACAATCACCAGTTCACCATACATGTAGAATACGTAAACAACATAACAACATTGGCATTGCAATAGAATGATTCATGATGCTTACAATATTTGAAAGGGGGTTTTAAATAGGAGGGGTAAAGTGGTTTTCCCAACCACTTACTGAACTACCCCTACCGTCTACCTTAAACGTTCGTTAACTAATTGCTTCAGACATCTAACTACTTGACGTCTTCTAACTAGATGCTTAACTAGTCGTCTAGAACCTTAATAAAAACACTAACAATGATGGTTGTTCTTGTCCTTTTATGCCATATGTGTTTAAAATTCAGCCTTCATTTTAGTGGTTGTTTTTCCAATCAAATCAAAACATTAACATACCAAAATTGCTATGTATAATTCAAAATTGATGGACATAATGTTCCATCCAGTCCTAGGGTTTAAAATTGTTATCTACATCTATCCTCCCCTTAGAAGAAGTTGATGTCCTTAGTGACTTTCTTTGTTTCACTATAGGAGTTTCAACATTCATGGATGTTGATCTCTGTGGATTTGTAGCTTGCAATACCTTCATGTACTCTTGAAGTTGTTCCTAGTAGTGATCTCATTCATCCTTAAGCCTCTTACAATAGTTGTAGTACTTGGACCATTCTACTCCTAAGGCATTGGCTTGGTCTTCAGTCTATTTTAGGTTGGTCAACAATTTTTTTTCCCTACTTAATAACATCTCCTTCAACCGTTGTTCTAAAATTGGTGCAACTGTTGCACCCTTCTACTATTTTTCTAGCCATAGTTCTTCTTGCAAGGCTACCTTTTCTTTCTGCCAGTTCTCTCTTTCCTGAGCCCAAGCACGTTCCTGCTGGCTCCTATTGGCTGAAAATGATTCTTCTTGCTTAATCAGAAGCTCCTTCACACTTTTTAGTTGGGCTATTTCTGCTGCAGATTCAGATAGTTGTTGGTCCTTCTCCTCCAAGTCAGCTTTCAATTTTTCCATAGTTCGTCCCAACTCTCGCAGTTCTTCTGTAACTCTCTCCATTCGGGCCATTCCTTCAGCTAAGAGTTGATCCTTCTTTTCCAAAGCTTCCACTACTTCTCGTTCCACGACCTCTTTAGCTGAATTCACATGTTTGATTCCTTCGCCCAACCAAGTCAACAGGTGTGCGAGGAAGTTCAGTTGCGTGTACAATGGTAGTAATTCTGGCACCACTTCCACCTGTGTGCCATGTTCCATGGAATGCTGAGGGGGATTTTTACCATGGTCGCAAACATATACCTTCTTTATTTTCATACAGAGGCTAGGTGTATTTTCTAGCAACTTCTAAATGCCCTCCATTATTTGCAACTAGGCAGTGGGTAATGACCAAGGCTGTCTCGCATAAATGCTCGAGATGTCCTTCCGCCATGGACCTTGGGCTGCCCACTTGACCAATCGGTCCAGTTCCTCCTCAACCATGCCTTGCCACTTTTTCCATTGACCCATGCATGCACTACTGAACTGCAAGCTAAGGTTGTTCATGACTTTTCCCAACCTTTCAAAACATACTGCTGCTTGCTCATCCATCTCATCCGAAGGGTCCATAAAATTTGGTATCTTGAGAAGAATTTCTTGGGACCAAGTGTCCATCTGTTCTTCTTCATGTGCAATTCCCTTGCCTCTCTCCTCTTGGTGAATAGGTGGTATGTTTATTGTTGTATCCTATACAAGACTCTTGCTGACCTGTTCTTCTTGTTCCTCCATCTTCTCCAAATCTATTATCTCCAGGGGTTGTTTCCCTTCATTTGTGGGAGTCTCTTCCTCTGTAGTCCCTGTTGCTTTCTCCATCATCGGATTTTCTGCCTCATGCTTTGACTATTCTATAACCGATGGTGGTAGGCCTTCCTCTACCCCAGGGTTACTACTAATTTTTGGAGTGTGTATGCTATCTATTTTCCTAGCCACTACGACAAACATATCCTCTATAGAAAATATACCAAAAGTAGCTACTAGTGATGTCGATCTCGCCAAGGCTATTTCTGTCAGGTATGGTGAGCCTATGTAGGCTATATGCTCAACCTCTACCAGATATTTGGTGGGTCCAAATAATTCAGCCGTACTGGTCTCGACTACCATATTATGAAGGGCTAATGATATAGAAAAATATGCTTCTTCTTTTGCTGGTTGATATTGCTCTCAGCTACGAACTGTCTCCAAATTTTTATCTATATTTTGTAGTGTTTCCTATGAGAAATTTGGGATGGTACATCAAATTGCCCCTTCTTATTTCGTCTAGGCTCTTCTAGAGATTGAGCCTCCTTCTATTTTTGTGCTTCTTCTTAACGGTTTTTTATTTTTAATAATGTGACCTAAAATCAATCATTCACCTTTTATACCTATCACTTATGTTTTTATACTTCAGGTTTTAATTAGGCAACGATGCCAAATGTAGATAGGGGTGAGTACATTCCCAGGATGGGGTGATGACAAGTTAGTTTTAGGCTATTGAAAATGAGTATCTAGGCTACCAGTACAATTCTCTAATAGTGCAGGTAGACATCAAGGTTTAGATGTCAGGAGTCTAGACATCAGGTGTACAAGCCTAGGCGTCACTAATCTAGACATCAGGGTCCTAGACATTAGGGCTGGTCTAGACATTAGGTCTCTAGGCATCAAAGCTTAAGGAAGAGACATCAGGGGGCTATCTATCATAGCAGAGCTTGATGTCAGGACTTCAGATGTCACAGGGTAAACTTAGATGTCAGGTATCTAGGGTGGACGGTTAGTTGTCTGACGGCTACCAGATGTCAGGGCTAGACGTCTATGTTGGTTCACGTTCTCCTTCCATATACCTGCAATAACATCACAACTCCTATTCCTTGCTGCTGCAACTGGTCCTTGACACTCTTCAAGGGGAAAAACCTGCAATATAGTTAGTACACACAACCTGCAACTTATCCATTAATGCATCACAACCTTGCAACACAATCACCAGTTCACCATACATGCAGAATAAACAACGTAACAACATTGGCATTGCAATAGAATTATTCATGATGCTTACAATGTTTGAAAGGGTGTTTAAATAGGAGGGATAAAGTTTTTTCCCCAACCACTTCCTGAACCACCCCAACTATCTACCTTAAACATCCGCTAACTAATTGCTTCAAACGTCTAACTACTTGACGTCTTCTAACTAGACGTCTAACTAGTCATCTAGAACCTTAATCAAAACACTAACAATGATGGTTGTTCTTGTCCTTTTATGCCATATGCGTTTACAATTTAGCCTTCATTTCATTGGTTATTTTTCCAATCAAAACAAAACATTAACATACCAAAATTGCTTAGTATAATTCAAAACTTATGGACATAATGTTCTAGCCAGTCCCAGGGTTTAGAACTGTTGTCTATATGAGGTGAGTTATCTAGGAAATTTGAATCCACTTTCATAGTTTTAATTCCAAAATTAAAAAATACATTTGCTTTTGACATATTCAAACCTATATCTTTGTGCAACTGCTCTTATAAGATAATGACTACAATAATAGCAAAAAAAATCAAAAGGAAGAATAATGATTTGATAAAACCAAAACAAGGGGGTTTTATTCCAGGGAAACATATATATGACAACATTATAATGATTCATGAAGCCCTACACTCAAGTGCCAAGTCCAAAAAGAAAATAATAACCATTAAACTTGATATGGCTAATGCCTTTGACAAAGTAGACATTAGATTTTTAACACGGGTGCTAGCCAAATTTGGATTTCTAGCTCAAATGATATATTGGACAAGAGCTTGCATATAGGGTCCTTGTATAGCCCCTCTAATCAATGGATAACCCACTAACTTCTTTATATCTACTAGAGGATTAAGTCAAGGGTGTCCTCTTTCCCCTTACCTTGATATCCTTCTAGCTAAAGCTTTAGGAAGGACACTAACCAAATTGAGAAGAAGGAAAGAAATCTTAAAAATTAGAGAAACTACAAGATATAGAAAAATCACTCATGCTCAATTTGAAGATGATACTTTTACTGGGGGGAGCCACAAAACTGAATATCAGGTTAATTAAAGAAGTTTTAGATTATTTCTCTTCAGTCATAGGGGAAGAGATAAACACCCAAAAGAGTAGATTTTACATTATAAATACTTCAACAAAAAAAGATAGAGGTTTCTCTTAGATATTGGGATTTCACAAAGGCAGTGATACCTTTAACTACCTAGGTGTTCCTATGGGATTCCATTAAAAAAAACTTGGAATGTAATTCTAGAAAAGATGTCAAGGAGAATACAATAGTATAGCAATGGTTGGTTGATTTTGGCAGGAAGAGTTAATTTAATCAAATCAATATTAGAAAGTATTTCCATATATCAGTTGTTGGTGTATCATGCACCCTTATATATCTTGTAGAAGTTAGATTCAATGTTAAGAACTTTCCTATGGAAAGGGGAAAGGCAATCAAATAATAAAAAGTTCCATTTGGTTAATTAGGAGACTATTACCAAGCCAAAGAAGTAGGGAGGCCTGGGAATAAAAAACAACAATTGTTAGCAAGGCACTAAGTGCTAAGCTACTTTGGAATATTATCACTCCACCAAACTCTCCATGGAAGCAAATCTTAAAATGCAAATATCTGAACAACTCTAATGGGTTCCAGCTCATAAAAAGTGTGAAAATCATAACATACTCCTCCTCAATTTGGAAATATATTGTGGAAGCTAAAGATATTATATTAAATCATACCTCTTGGATTCCAGGGGATGGTAAACAAATTAATATATGGGATGATCCAGTCTTGGAAGGACCTCCAATCATTAAGAATTATTTCCCAAAAATAAAATCAGACCTACAACAATTGGGTGTTAACTCTCTTGCAAGTTTAATTGAATGGGTGAGAGATCCATCTCTACCACATCTTGAACAAGGCTCATGGAGACAACTGCACATCCAAACTGAAGGGATTAAACTTTCTCCCCAAATTCTAGATTAGCTTATATGGGACTCTATTAGTGGGTCGGGTGTTTACACAATCAAACAAGGGGTGTTATTACAACAACAGGTTCAAAAGAACTCAATCATAACTAAGGTATGAAATTATAAGATTCCTCCCAAACTTCAAGCCTTTCTTTTGTTGGTGCCGTAAAACAAGATTCTTACTAGAGACAACCTTGTTAAGAGGAATATCATGGGGCCTCATATTTTCCATAGATGTTTTAAGAACAATGAAAAAATATCACATCTATTATTTCAATGTATGAAAGTAGTTAAAATCTGGTTGAAATAACCCAAAAACTAGGATCAACACTATCAGGAACCTTCAACTCAAAAAATTACCTAACTAGTTGGAGCTAAATGTACAAATGGGGACTAAAGGACAAGCACCTTATCAGGCAACTATGGTATTTAGTGCCAATATTCATCATTTGGCACATATGGAAGGACAAAAAAGAGGATAATATTTGATGACAAAAGAACCAATTTTCAAGTGCTAACCAATAAAGTGTTAAGGAAGATAGTCTTGAACACAAAAGCTATATATCATAAACAACAAGACATTAGGAGATTGAGAAAAAAGAGATACAAATGTTACACCAAATGGACATCTAAAATCTCCTAAATTATGGGCACATGTTAGAACAATCAAGCTTCTAGAGATAAGTTCCCTACACTTTTCTTTGATGGAGCATCTAAATTAAACCTAGGTCATGCAACACCTACTAGTGTGATACTAGTGGCACCACACTATGAAATGCTTTGGTTCAAAATCAATTTGGGGAAAATAACCAATAATATTATATAATTTATAGGTTGTGAAATGGGATAAAAAAAGGCATAGGAACAAGGCATTAAACAACTCCATGTGTATGATAAATTTGAGACTTGTAATCTCTGTGATATCTAAGGGGAAGGATTTATCATTAGTCCAACTACAAATAGTTTAGAGAAGACTAAGATAATTGGATCAAAAGTTTGAATATAACAATACTCCCATGAGTGGAACATAATAAAAAATAAAAGCAGACGCCATGAGTGGCACATATGATAGTAAATGGTAATTTTGGAGCCTTTGAAGATTTTGGTGCCCTTGGAGATTTTTATGCCTCTAGACAACCCTGGAACATTGCATGATTCTGGAGCTTTTGGTGTTTCAAGTTTTCTCAATGATTATGGTACCCTTTGCATATTTAGCACCCTTGGTATATTGTTGCACTTTTTGGAGTTTTTAAATTTACTTTGTTGTTTGTTCCTCATTTTGGACAATAATCTTGTGACCTCCAAGTTGCTTGTTGGATAATTGTTCTTTGCAAATTTTAATATCAATATATAACTTATTTTCTTTAAAAAAAAGAATATGAATGGACCATTTATTGCAATTTTAATACCTTTAATTTTTTCTTCTATTTTTACATTTGAGAAAATTCTTTCCAATGCCTTAGCAAGAATAATAAATAGATTAGGACACAATGAATCACCTTAACAAAGTCTATGAGATGATTTAAAGCATCCAATAGGGGGTACATTGGTCAAAAATAGAATATTTTAGAGTGTTATAATAGCATATAATCAATTCACACCAACCCTTAATCAAAATTATTTTTTTTGAGAATACCATATAGAAAACCTCAATAACAAACCCTATTATCCAATTTTTTCATACCTAATTTTACAAGAATACTTGTTTTTCACAAAATGAAGAGAAGATATGACCTTTCATATAATGATTACACCATCAAAAAAAAATTCCATAAACAAAACCACCTTGCTCCTCTGAGATGAACAATCTAGAATGGTCTTCAATCTATTTACCATAAATTTTGAAATTTCTTATAAATCGTTTTAGAAAGGCTTATTGGATGAAAATTATCAAAATATTTTCTTTAATTTCTTGGAAATAAATGCAATAAAGGTGGCATTGATCTCACTTATCGTATCCCAACCTCTTCAACCATAACCAACATATCATTCTTCAAAAAATCCCAAATTTTTTGAAAGAAAGAGTGTAATAAATCCATCAGGGCCTTGTGTCTTGTTAAGGTGTAAAGGGAAAATTACCTCTTGTGGCTCCTCCATAGAGATCTTCCTCATCAAAATTTTATTCTATCCATATATAATAACTCATGGATATTTTGAATAAACTTACCTTAAGCGTCCTTATCTTCTCTAGCATTTGATAAAATATCTTTTAAATAATTAATTTCTTCCTTCATAATATCTTCTTCTTCCTTAATAATTTTGTTGTTTGAAGTTGAAATATTTTTTATTTGACAAAAAAATAAACCTGTTGTAGCTATAGCATTAAAAATTTGGTATTTTTGTCCCCTTCCTCAAGCTATCTCTCCATAGATTTTGGGGACCAATATGACTTTTTATTTTTAATACTTTATGATAATAAGAAAGTAATTTTTCTTAAACATAGCTATATTGATCCATTTCATTGATTTCTACTCTCTTGTAAATTGTTGAGTTTGGATCTAATTTTCTCTTTTGCTTTAAATAGATTATTGAAAGATATGAAATTTTATTTATCTTCGTAAAACCCTTTAGATATTTCATATTTTGAATAAACTTGTACATACATGATCCTTCAAACCTTGCTTCATCGCATCATAATATAACCATATGGAAGAAATCAATGTCTTTGATCCACACAGAATGAAATCAAAATGGTTTTGGATGACTATTAATGAGTAAATCACATCCCAAGTGAATGGGTTTGTGATTTGATCCTACTCACAATAAAATATTTGAAGAGATGTATACCCTGTTTGAAACCATGTATTAGATAATAAAAATAGTTTCAATCTTTCTATTACGTGAGTTTTCCCAATGCATCTATTATCCCATGTATCTTGAAAGCTTAAAGGAATAACATCCCAAAGTCCATTTGAACTGATAAATGAAGCACAAAATCCTTCATTGATTTAGACAATTTAAAAGTACCACCCTTCTTTTCCAAATGAGGTATAACTATATTGAAGTTCTCTTCAAGAACCCATAGATCATTAATATGTATCATCATTGAACTTGAAATAAATCAACTAAGACCCTTCCAATATATTTCACAAGGAATAACTATAGTTGGAGCATAAACATTTATAACCCCAACTTTGACGTTTTTATCTTTCTTGCAAAAAATATCAATAACCCAATTACTTATTTCTTCTAGCAATTGTCCATATCATTTTTGTTTGTCCCATGTTGTTGCAACACTTCTTGAAGCTTCTATAGCAGTTAAAATGTTAAACAATACCCCATATTCCAAATCATTTTGCATGTATATACATTCCTTATTACTTATTTATGTTTCTTGTATTAAAATAAATTCAAGACTAAGTAAACCTATTAATTTCCTAATAACTCAATTTTTAGGTATCTTATTTATACCTCTAATATTCCAAAATATCATTTTCATTGTCGTTTTTTTTATGTGTAGGATTAACCCACTTCTTATTAATACTTGTGATATTTGCTTGTGTTTTTCCATATGAAAATTTCTCTGATTTTCTTTTCTCATTTTCCACTCTCATCAACACTTTCATATTCATTAATCTCTTTTATTTTTCTAATAATGAGACTTATCATCTATAGGTTTATTATGCCCTAGAGAATATGAAATGTAAGGAATAGCTTCAGTAAAACTCTCATCTTTAGGTTCCCTTGGAATACCCTAAAGTGTAAGGACCGTCCTCCATAATACTTCATTTCTTATGCTACCTTAGAAACCTTAATTTTTTTTGGATATCCTATATTTTTTATCATGCTACTCTTAAAGCTCTAGAGTGTAAGGGATAAACTCTATGTTGCTTTCTTTTTATTGCGAGGAGAGGATTTTGTGCTATTTTAGGAAGATGAATGTGATTTATACTTTACCTCTTCCACCTTATTTGCTTTAATATTTACCTCCATATTTTCCTCTGCATCTTTAAGTCCTTTTAAATTTAAACTTGCTCAATATACTTCCTTCCCCTTGCATGTATCCTTATTTCTTCTAATGGTTGATCTGTGTGAACCATGATGACATTCACCATCTGATAATTTGGAGGTGTTTTTTTACCACTTTTTTGGAAGTGGAAAATCCTTGATCTAATGTGGCTTCTGCTATAATATGATCTCCTTGCTTCGTCTTGAAGTTTGTTTCCTAACCAAAATTTGGAATCTCCATTATTTTGACTTTGAAATCTCTTTCCATGTGTCTAGTTTGATAGCACTTGTAGCATTTCATAATCCACTTGTTGATTTCATTATCTTTATTTGGATTCAATCATAATAGATTGTGGCAAATATTTTGAAATATCCATGATGGCAACACATATGAGGGTATGTCTAATATTCTTTCACTCCTTCCTAGTTGGTCCCTCCTAGATGAAATCCCCTATATTATTGACAATATTCTCTAAAATCTCCTTATTGATAAGCTAATATGAAAGTCTAAAAAGCCTAATCACATTGAAATTCTTTTAGTAGTTTTTGCCTCCACAAAAATATTCTTTTTTTGTTTACATAGGAGAGTTGGTCACAACCACATTATTTTTAGTAATTGACAAGTACAAGGTTCAAACCACAGGGGTTGCTCCCACCAAACTTATTCCACCTCGTTATTGTTAACCCGACATGAAGGGGACCACCGATCGCTCAGGATTCATATCGTCACCATCGATCTGACGCGCACTCAGAGGATTCAAATTAGACTACTACATTTGTAAACAGGTTGACCTCGAGGTTTGAACCTGAGTATCTTCTTGGTAAGTGCCTGGCTAGACAAGCACTTACCAATCCACCTAACCCTTACTTCATGGTCTTAAATATATGATATATCTCCCCCTAAACCATTGGCTATCACAAAATTATTTTATTTATAATCTTTAAATCCTTTTGGAAGAATAGATGTGGAGTAATTTGAATTCAATCCCTACTTCCACTTAATCCAATTTTAAATCTCCAAAAAAACCTGGTGTTCATGGAACTTAAATATTAACCCTATGCTTTTAAGATCCAATATATCATGCTCAATCTTATTCTTGATAATCACTTCTCATGTAACATCTACTACCTAGATAGGGTTTATCATAGACTTACTCTTCCTCTTGTTCCCAATTAGGGTATTCATACTTTTAACTAGGGTGTCCTTCTAGTTATGGCTTTCATAAATTATTTTCCTTTCATACCATTTTTTCCTCGTAAAAATATTTTACTTACTTCATTAAATAATATATAAAACTATTTAATTTAATATATATCATATTATTTTATAACATCTAAAAAAATATTTTCACTATATCAAAATTTATTTTAAAAATAATTTATAAAAAAAAATTATATGAATAAAACCTAAATTCACCAAATAAAAAAAAAAAAACCTAAATTCCATTGCAATGTCGTGGACAACCTATAATTACTTATATGATAGATACAGCATAAAACTCTTTTAACTAAAAAATTCAAAATATATATTAAAAATTAATATATTTTTTCTTTATTATAATAAAAATAATATTTTCTTTTAGTTGAATGGTATTTGGTGTAATGGTAGTTGCCTAATTATTATCATCCATGTGATTGTGAGGTTGATTCTTTTGTGTTTGCTCGAACGAGCGCTGATATTTGTATATATTTATAAACGATGTTCAATATAAAAAAAAAAAAAAAAATTAACTTTTTAAAAATATTTTTAAAATAAAAAATAAATAAAATAATAATTATTTTAATTTTTAATGATTAGCACTTAGATTTTCCATATCACTAGTGTAAACTGTTATATATAAATAGATTAAATAAATAAGTATATTCAAAGCATTATATTGCGAAGAAAAATTAAAACAGAGCCTCATATTTTACATTTAAAGATATACATGATACAACGGAAAAAATTATATAATCACGAGAAATTAATTTTAGTTTCTCTCGCACTAAATGCAGCACACACACGGCCTTGGGGATGAACTTCCTCTTTCCATCGTTTGAAATTTAATTTTAATCTTTAAAATTTCAGTTCAAATTGTATTAAACCATTTAAAGATATATGTCCAGCATAGACATGAAATCGAAAATTTGAAGGCCTAGACATTTGTATCTTTTAAGTCAAACTAAGGTGTAGTGTGAAAAGGAGGAAAGAATATGTAGAAATCAAGATGCTGATACCATTGACGATTCAAGATGGTGATAGTTACGATTGACTGCGGTCAAGTCACCTTTGTTTTCGTTGTGGAATTATTTTCATTTTTATTTTTCAAATGGGTACTTACGTTTCCCATATTTCAATCTTAACGCTTTTGACACGCTCTACATTGACAATATCGTTGATTAGATTTAAGAAAGTTAAAGGTTAATTATAAATAATTATATATATATATATATATATATATATATATATATATATATATATTTAAATTTTATAATAATTTAGATAAAATGTTTAGTAAGATTTGAACTTAAATAATTAAATTAATGTTATTTGATAAAATTCTAGGGTAAAATATAGGTTTTTAGAGTTTAAACTTAGATTTTTAAATAAAAACACATAAAACTAATTTTAATTATTAAATATTAATAAACTTTAATATCTTAATATTTTTCTAAAGATAAACTAGACATGTTTGTCAAAGTTTACTATTGAAACATACCTTAATAACTTTGAATGCTTAGAAAATTTAATAAGTAGTTTCTTTGTCCACGGATTGAACCTCTACGATGAAAAGGGGGACACAAAAAAACCTTTTATGGCTTCCTTTTAGATAGTGGTATATCCGGATGGGACAACGTTATCGGTCACCTGAGATCGGCTCTCAAGGTTTCTTTCTAACCTAAAAGTTGAATGCATCCATACCAGATACCTCACTGGCAAGTTCTCCCAATCCTTCAAAGGAGGTCCAGGGTTCAAGCCTAGCGGCCTACGTCGTATACAAAAAAAAAAACCCTCGACTAGCCTGAGGGGTACACTCGAATGGGACAGGCCCCATGGAATGGAAAGTCCTAGCCTCCAAGGGATACAGAGAACGATTTTCCTTAACAAAGGTTTTGTCCTCAAGGGCTAGGTGGATTGGTAAGTGCTTGTCTAGCCAGGCACTTACCAAGAAGAAACCTAGGTTCAAATATTGGGGGTAGCTTGTTTGCAAAGGTAGTAGTAAGATTTGAATCCTTTGAGTGCATGCCAGACCAATGATGATGGTATGAATCCCAAGCGATCGGTGGTCCCTTTCACATTGGATCAACAATAACGAGGTGGAATAGATTTGGTAGGAGCAGTCCCTGTGGATTGAACCCTACGCTTGTCAGTTACTAAAAATAGTGTGGTTATAACCAACTCTCCAATGTAACCCCAAAAAAACTTTAAATGCTTAGAAATTTTAAAATGTAGTTCCTTTACCCATATTTAAAGCACATAAAGTTCTTTAAGTCCATAAATTAAATCTATTAGTTTAAACCCTAGGATCTGAGAATCCGCCTTCATCTGTTTCATGGTTGTTGCACATCCGATAGCTTCAACTTATGTTGAAGCTATCGGAACAAGGAATTGCGCTAGGAAGAGGTCTCCCAAGTTCGTGCTGAATTTTTTCCACAAGGTAACAATGTCAATCTTGTTGTTCAAATTCCTATCATTGAGTTTGATAATGCATGCAAGTGGCTAAAAGAGCATACCCTTATAGGATATTTATTGGGTCGTATCCTGAATGATACTTTGATCTGATCTTGGATTTAGCAGTATTGGCAACCTTATGGCATTAAGATAGAGAATATCCAAAATTTGTCAAAGGGGTTTTTTTTTTGGTTTGTTGATGTTAAACATGCACAAGAAGTTTTTAGTCGGGGTCCCTGGTATGTCTATAGCTCTTTGCTTATCTTTCAATAGTGATCCAAAGATTTCTCTGTCAATGATGAGGCTTCTTTGGAAGTGCATATTTGGGCTGAGTTCCCTGGTCTTGCTACAGCCCTTTGGTCATTCTTGCAAAGTATTGCTTCCACCCTTGGGAAGGTGGTCTACTTAGAACCAAATAAATTCTATAATGTCCGCCCTAATAGGCATGTGTGTTTCAAAGTTGATCTTTCCAAGGACCTTAATTAGTCTATTGACCTGCAAATTGGTGATAAGGTTTTTACATAGCATGTTGTGTACATTAATTTGCCCAACACCTGTTACCTTTTTCAATCAACAGAGCACAAAATTAAAGATTGTCCACTTATGGCTGATAAATTTAAATCGCACAATGTTATTGTTCCTCCCCTTGCTTTGATAGTTCTAGCTCCAGAAGCCAAGAATCCTCCAGATGAATCGACTACAGTGACAAATAGGAAAAATCGTCCACCTAAGCAGTCGGTGTTGTAGGGAGGTTCTAGTTCCAACCCTCCATACAGCACCACGCATGCGAGCCCTTTTTACTCCAACTGCTCCAGTGTTGTCTCCCTCGAAACCAAGAGGATCCCCTTATGTACCTACTTTAGATGGAGTTTCATCACCTCTAGTATCTTCTTCACCCGATGATCTTGCTCCTTCCATTCTTAAGCAAGCATTATTGGAGGATGTGTCATTCTCTAGGTCCCATTGTTCACATAGTCTAGCTCATGAGGGGTTACATCAAGAAAAGAGACTACAGACTAACTTTCTTAGGGGAAATCATGAACGATTTCTTAGAAATTCATACACTTCCCTAGGAAAGTTGAGAGATTCTAAAGATGTTTTCGAGGGAATGAACCTCGATCATCCGTAATGATTTTTTGTCCTAGAATGTAAGAAGATTTACGGATCCAGTTCAAAAATATCAGGTCCGCAGAGATATTCATAATGTTGCTCGCCTGTATGGTAGTTTGGAATTTTTGTGTTTGCAAGAAGTTAAGGTTGTTGACTTCATTTTGGATAGTACTTGTACCTTTTTATGGTCGACAAGTAAGTTTTTTTGTTCCCATAATACTCCTAGTAGAGGAGGATCTGTCACTTCCATTTCTCCTAGATGGCATTCTCATCTTGTCACATGGGAGGTGGACCCCTCAAATCAAGTAGTTTGGACTCTTTTTGAAGTTGGTGGTATCCCTTTTGGTTTGATTAATGTATATGCTTCTAATAATGCATTGAAAATGGGTGCTTTATGGCAATGGCTTGCTCTATCCCTGCCTGAAGCATTTTGCGTGGTGTGTGGTGATTTTAATATGGTGGAGAAACCAATTGAAAAACTTGTCTTGCTCCCTATGCGTTGGAATATTGGTGAGCGAGAAGCATGATTTTTTTAAAAAAATAAGCTTGGACTGAGTGACCCTAATTCCTGCTTTATACCCTCTGATTTTCCTAAGTCTATGTGGTATACCTAGTCCAAATTTCAAGCTGGCAATGCCCATATTTTAAAGTGACTTGATAGAGCTATGCTATCTAAACATTCTCATTTTTATTTCCATCGCTTATCGACTTCTCAGCCCTTTGTTTCAATTGTTACTGATACTACCCTTTCTAATCATGCTCCCATTGTGTTTTCCATCTCCTGTTCTCCACCTCTACCTCATCAGTTCAAGTCTTAGTTTATCTTAATGTTTCTTTTTTGAAACATCAAGCTATGTCTACTCATATTCACAGGATTTAGAATCTAGTTCCTAGACCAACTGGAATTTATGGTAGAATTTCCTGATGGAATGAAGCTATCTCCAGAACAACTGTTCTTCTCAAGAATTTAGAAATTGAAGTTGTCAAGTGGAGACGAATCTCTAATGCAACCCTTAAATATGAACTGGCTCGTGCTTCTGTTAGACTATAAGTGAGCCCTCTAAGATCTATTCTTCAAGCCCAAGTTGCAAGTCTTAGGAGTTAACTCCTGAATGACAGGCTGGAATTCAATATTGTTGTGTAGTTGTTCCTGAGAAGCTTTCAACTCTTCAAAAGGAAGCTTGTGAGCGTCCTTTTTCATTGGATGATCTTGCTAAAGCCCTATCCAGGATGGCCAATGATAAAGCTCTAGGATTAGATGAATTTCCTTGTGAATTTTATAAGGAGTATTGGGACATGGTTGGCCCAGATTTACTGTATGTGTATCAGGAAGCAATGGCTTTTGGCTCTTTAGATTCTACAATTAATAAGGGTAATATTAAATTCATCCATAAGCAGGGGGATCCAAAAGTGCTCACCAAATGGAGGCCTATTAATTTACTCAATGTGAGTTACAAAATTATTGCTAAGGCTTTGGCCTTACGCCTTAGACCTCTATTGTCTTTTATTATTTATCTTGAGCAAATTGGGTTTGTGTGGAGCAGATATATTCTAGATAATGTGATTATTGTTTGGAAGGGCATGGAATGGGCTAGATCCACTCAATAAAATACTCTTTTCATCAATATTGATTTTTAGAAAGCCTATGATAGGATTGAATGGAATTTCATCCTTACCATGCTTCAAGCTCTTGGTTTTGGGCCACATTTCTTGAGCTTGGTTAGTATGCTTTTGTGGATGCTTCAGCTATGCTTACTTTGAACAATTGTCAGTCTGAATCAATTGTATTGTTTATATCTGTCATATAGGATTATCCTTTGGCTCCTTATCTTTTCATATTGGCAGTTGAAGCTTTTGGATACCTTCCTGCTAACCAAGTGAGTCAAGCTAATATTAAGGGTATTTATTTACCTCGAGAATCTTCTCAACTAATAAATGGACATTCTGTAGATGATTCTTTTTTGACTCTTCATGAGGATGAATGCTTTATCAAACAGGCTCTAGATTATCTGGATATTTTTTGCAATGCATAAGGATCTAGCATTCAATGGAGGAAGACCTCATGCTATAGGCAATCCTCTTTGGACCTTCTAAGCTAGCTTGAAAACTTCCAATGGCATTGGATCCAACCATGGGAGATGTTTAAATTCCTTGGCATCCCATTTTCTTTCCAGAGTTCCCCTGTTGTCATGTGGAATTATATTTTACAAAAAGTAGAGAAAAAAATTCTTTTTGGATCACCAAAAAACTTACTCTAGCTGGTAAGTTTTAGGTGTGTTCCAAAATTATTGCTTCTACTCATGTGTACTATTCATCTTGTTGGGTCCCTTCTCAAGCCTGCTATAAAAATTTGGAAAAGCTTTTAAGGGATTTTCTTTGGGCTAACTCATCACATAAACGAGGGTTTCATAGAGTTTCCTGGGAAATCTATTGTCTTCCCAAAAAATTAGGAGGTATGGGATTGCATGATTGTCAAAGATAAGGTTTTGCTTTATTTTCTAAATGGATTCTTCGAGCCTTAAGTGGTTCTGAAGCTTGGAAAGTTCTCATTCAGAACTGAATCTCCACTGGTTTACCTCTTGGTAGGAAGGCTTGGAGGCATGAATTTTCAATCCCTCTTGGTTGCTCCTATACCAGTTAAAATTCAAGGCTCTTTTATCATTCAGAGCATATGGAGGGCTTGGGAGAAAATTAAGCCCTGGTTGAGTTAGCTAGGGGATAGGCATCAGAAAGGTGTTTCTTTTTCCACTTATAATTTTTGGTGGTCACCTTTTATTACTCTTCAAGGTTCTCCTCTTGCTTCTGTGCAATGGATTCATGCTCAGCGGTTCTTCAAGAAAGGGATTTCAATAATGGTAGACTTTTTTCAAGATATTCCAGGGATTGGATCCCATGGGATGATTTCAGGAGATTGTTTGGTATGCGACCAGATGATAAGATTACTTATGACACTATTTTGGACTGTATCCCCTTTTTCATTTGGCCCATGCTCTATAGACATTCTCAAAAGCCTTGGTGGTCTGATTGGGGATGGTTTAAGAAAACCCCACTTCTTACTTACAAACCTAAGTTAGGGTATGCTTGGCTTACTCCCAATGTCCCTATGGTTTAAAGACTCAATGCCCGATGGGATCTTATTTCCACTCAAACTCATTGGAGTAAGATTTAAAATGTCTTGGGCAGGATATATTGAACCCAAACAGGCTTTCTTTGCTTGGAGCCTCTTATCCTATGGTATTCCTTTTGGACAAAGATTAAACTACCTTGGAATAGAGAATCCTTCCTATCTTTTTTGTGGTGCTCCAAAGGACCCACTTCATCTTTTTTGGCAATGTAAGAAAGCTCCAATGGCCTGGGATTGGCTTGAGATCTTCTTTCGGCCTCATATGGCAAGTTCATTCACCTGGCATCATGTTTTGCTTCACAACCCACCAGATTTTTCCTTGCCCTTGTTGGAAGTGTGGAACATTCTTCGCATCAATGTGCTCTTTCATATTTGTAACACTCGTAACAAAATTCTCTTTTCTTAGCAACATAGTTCAGATGAATTTTCAATTGTTGATAAGTACACAATTTACTCTAATTTTTGGCTCCAGATTTTAGTTCAAGTGGATAAAGTTCATATAGAGGTGGAGCATCTTTGCACTCTTATGCAACACTAGGGTAATACCCCATGTACAATCATCCAAGTACCTTCCATACAACCTTCTCGGTCTTGTATCTGATGGCATTGATGGTTCTGGTACAAGTGATAATGTTGGCACACCTGGGGAGGATGGATGGTTCATTTCAATTCCCTCTAATATTGGTTATTAGCATCTAGTGGGTGATGGACATTCACCTCGTGAGAATACCTCCATGATTGACATGATTTAATGCATGCTTTTTGGTGTTGTGGTTGGTGACGGGTTTAACCCTGTTTTTATTGTTTTGAGTAACGCTACCTAACTCCACCTGAGTTAGTGTAACTACATATTGGCGTGTGCCTATCCACCTATTTTTTTGGTTGTAAAGACTTGTATTTTTAAATTAATAAAAATTTAGGCCTTTACATTCAAATCTATTAGTTTACACATATACCTTCACATCTATGTAAAACCTTTTAATGAATGATACAATAATGTCTTAAAATTTATAGCAATAATTTTTTATTTATATGAATTAAGTTTAGTATTAATTATAAAAAAAAATTCGGATTTGGATAATTTGAGAAACCCCTACGATTAATACTTAGGGTTGAGTATTCCCAACCTAGTCATGACCCCTCGTAGGATCGAGAACTAAGTTTATCAATATGGGATTAACACACACCTACACACATGCCACAATTTGAACCTTAGATATCTCGAAGAATATCCAAAGCATGAACCATTGTATTTTTCCCTTGGGACAATTATAAAAACTTTTTACATATTTTAAATGAAACATTATATTGATATAATTTTTTAATAAGGTGAACCAAGGGGGAGTGCGAGACGATCAATGCTTCAAACCCTTACCATGAATGTATGGAACATTATTTCCAAAAAAATGTTGAAGCGAAGGAACGTCGAGAAAAAAAATGATATGAGTTATTGCGAGCCAAGAGGGAGTGTGATGCAGGAGAGAGAGCAAGTTGGGAGAGAGTGCAAGTCGAGAGGGAGTGCGAGCTAAGAGGAAGTGCAAACCAGAGCGATCCCCATTAGCTAGTATGGAAGGAAAGTTGTATTTGAAATCCCTAATGGGAAGTTAGGATGCCTTAGTTGGAAAAATGGAGGTTCAAGTTGGAGATAAGTAGAAGAGTGAATATATGGCAAGTTTGATCCAAGTAGAAGATGTTACACCAAAAGTGAGCATCAAAGATGAGATGATTGAGCATGATATAATGGTTCTTAGAAGTAGAGGGTTAATATGTAAGTTCCATAGATCATGGTCAGGATTTTTGAAGATTTAAAATTGGATAAGTGGAAGTGGGGATTAAATTCAAATTACTTTGCGACTTTTCTTCCTAAAGGTTTTTTCCTCATCATCTTTTTCATTTTAGAAATTAGGGATAAAATAATGGTTGGTGGCCCATGGTTGAGGGGAAGGGATGCACTTTATTTGAGACCATGGAATGAATTATTATTTTTTTGATACAAACTATTTAGAAGCTTCCAGTATGGGTTAGGATTTTTGGACTTCCATATCAGCTTATAAATAATCATGTTTTTAAGAATATTGGAAATACCCTAGGGGAATTCATTAAGAAAGGACTAACTACTAAGGCGCGAAAGCATGCTATATATACTCGAATATGTGTTGCTATGGATATTTCAAAATCTTTTCCAAAATCCATTAAGATTAAATTAAAATTAGAGAATGGGATCAACAAGTAGATTATGAAAATATCACATTTCATTGCCACAATTGTTATGATATTAGACACATGGAAAGAGTTTACAAAGTGAAAACTATGAAGAAAGAGACAAAAAATTATAGCCATGAGATAAAATTCAAGACGAAGCAAGGAAATCATATAGTAATAAAAGCTAAGATCATATCAAGGTTATTCCACTCCGAAAGAAGAGGAAAATAAAGCCTATCTATAGTATCATTTGAAAATTTCATAAGGAATTAAAGGTGCAAAAGATGATGTGGAGAGAAACCCTAAAACAAAGATGGCAAAAGATGTCAAGTTTGTTCCAGGTAAATCATCTTCATTTTCCTCAAGTAGTATATAATCCTCTCTAGGTAATAAAAGTGAAAGGGGTGAAGAAGTTATCCCTTGCACTTCAAGGTTTCAAGAGCAACATAAAAAAAAAACAAGGATGGAAGAAACCCATAACAATTTCGGTGTTTTAGGACATAATAAGAAGATAATTACTACAAAATAGTATCCTTGAACTTTAGGGTTTTTAGGGCAACATAAATAATATTGTGCTTTTGAGGTTATTCCTTGCACTTTAGATCCTTTAAAACAAGGTAAACCTAAAGATGATAAGTCTTACTATGAGTAGTGTGAGAAGATTGAAGAGATTTATGAAGATGAAAGTATTGTTGGGAATGAAAAAAAAAAGAGAAAGACCCAAGAAGCAAAAACAAAGAGAAAAAGAAACCCAGAGGAATATTGATATGGGAAAACAAAAGCAAATATCACAAGTGCTAACAAAAATTGGGCTAAACCCACAAATAAAAACAAAAAATAATAATGAATATAATATCTTGGAATATCGGGAGAATGAATAAGAACCCTAAACAAAGGTATTAAGAAATTGTGAGGTTTTTATAGACAAGATATTTATAGATATAGAAGTTGGGCAACAAATATTTTAGCCATTCATGGTGTTGAATTTCATCTTGACAAAATTTAAATTTCAAAAGGCATCTGATATAAAAGGAGTTGATTGTGGAAACTTAGCAGTTTGAGGAAGATGGAGAATATCTTTGATAGAAAAACAAATGAAGAATATCTTTGATAGAAAGGTAAAGTTTGATATGCTTTAATTAACTTGTTAGAAATGTAATGTTTGTTTTTGTAATGGAAGTGACCCCAAAAGAAGTTGCACATTAATAGAAAATAATAATTTTTAATCTATGATTGAAAATTGTTAGTTGGTCGTCCGCTTCACCTTGTTAGCTGGCCCCTTCTATCCTATCTTCTATCCTTTCCTCTTGCTTTTACGTTCTGTTTCCATTTCTTGTGTCATTGTTGATGTGGTCCAATGTCATAGTCCTATTGTTGAAGTTCCAAAAAAGCATTGGAAAGTGCCTACTATCTTGTAATCCCTTATACTGCGAGCCTTGGCACTCCTTATTCTACCACCTTCTGGGGCGAGTTCATTTGTTGATTAGCATCCTTGCCTCTGTGTTTTTGTCTTGGTGCTTTTACTGCTACTCCATGTTCGACATTTTGGTCATTCTTGAGTCGTTCGTGTTGTAGCTCGAACCTGTTGTTGAAGCATTGCTTGAAGCCAAGGGATTCATTCCCTTCTTTAAGCTCTTTGGTGGCGTGGACGAGGGTGTCACCAGCAAGTTTGTTAGTTCATGGAATGACGACATGGTTCAGATTTGAGGGATCCAAATTGAGGTAAACATCCATATTTTAGCTAAAATTTTTGGGTTGTCTTCCAAGGGCAGGGCGGTGAGATGGGACAAACATAATTTCAAAGAAGAGACTGAAAGCTTTCCTGATAAAGGTAAGGATTTAACTTGGGTTAAGGGGGGAGTTGTCCGCTCCTCTCTCCCTCGTCCCTAGGACTCTGTCATTATTCCCATTATTTAATATATCACAGTGGATAATGTTAACAGTCCCCTCCATTCCTTCCACCAGACCTTCGTTAATTATCTACGGTGACATCAAGCCGATTAATATTCTTGAATTTCTATTTTGGTCCATGATCCTTACCATAGAAAACTACAGGGATAAGAAATCTTCCAAGTATCTTTTGCACCAGGGATTATTCCTCATTATTTAAAAACACACCCTCTTGTCCCAACCTACTGTCAGACCTTCTATTTCTCCTTCGATTGCTACACCCTTTCTTGAGCCAAATTTTGGTCCTAAGTCTCATGATCCAAATCCCCTAATTGGGCCTTCTGGTGCTGCTCCCCTCTCCCACAACCCCCCTACTGAAGTGCCCCTGTAGTCCTCTACCCCTTCTGATGGTCTCCTGAAAGTTGTCAATCCCATTCAGACCAGCAGCAAAGATGAGGAAAGTCCAACGGCCAAGCCCAAGAATTTAACCCCATTGGAATCCCGAGCTACTAAAGCCAGAAGCAGACCCTTGAGGAGCAAAAGAAAAGTGGTTTGAAGCTCTCCTAGCAGAAGTTCACGACGCCTGAAAAGGAAGGGTATTGACGAATCCTAGCCCATGCCCGAGATCATTTTAGATGATGAGGAAGATGACAGGTACAACGTTGATGATGCACTTTGAACCATGACCATCTATCACGTTTCCAAAGCGGTGGAGCAACTCATGGCAGTAGCCAATATGGTCAAGGAGGCGTGCGTCATATTTTTGCACACCATCAAAGAGCTCCATGAACTCCTGACTGCCCTCAATGTCTTCCTTGCAAAAGATCAGAACACTACTGTTAAACAGGAGGATGAAGATGATTCCCAATAGTACTGGGAGTGGGGTAGTTGGAAGATGGTTTTCTAATAAAATTTTGAATTACGTAGTGATGTTGTTTCCCCTGATCAGGGTTTCAAGTCTGTGTGTTTGTTTTAATCTTCTTGTTCAGTTCTTGGAGCTAGTTTGTATTAGGCTTTTACAGGTTGTTGGGTGTCTTCATGTTCATCCCTGTGACCGTTGGGATGCTTCAAATTTTGTACTATTGGCATTCTGAATACCCTATGTATTAGGGATTGGGTCCCTTCAACCCGAAAATTAATTAAAATATTTTACCTACCAAAAGAAATTGTTTGTATTACATTAAAATCTAAGTGGTAATATTACATTAATTTAATAATTATACATATATTATTCATTTATTTTTTTAATTGAGTAAATACTTATACATATGCATATTCGTCCTGGGGGTTGAACCCTGGTCACATCATCGATAATGCAAGTGGCATCCTTGCCGGTAAACCACAACACGCAGATTATACATATATTATTTTATAAGATTTGAAACTCACATTTTTCTTTAAAAATAAAAAAATTTAATTAATTAAACTAATTCCATTTAATTCTATAACATAATAAATAATTATTTAAATAATCCTAATTTATATATTTTTAATATTTATTAGTTTTTTTTGGCGTAAAGAACTACAACAAGACCCGACCACCTGAACAGGCCACCGACAAGGCAGGGTTATTGGGTTATATTTTTATAGCAAAAGTAAAACAAAATAATTTCTAAAGATATTAAAAATATCTATATTTTAATTTTAGTTATAGTTGAGTAATAAATATAATTATTTAATGTAATAAATATTATATTTATTTATCAATGAAATAATATATAAGATCAATTTAAGTGGAATTCATTTTAATTCTTTATAATCTATTAAAAAAATATATATTTTTTACAAATCACATGAATATGGTGAAACTCTTTTAAATCCATATGATTAATAATAAAAAACTTTATATATATATATATATATATATATATATATATATATATATATATATATATATATACCACTCCTATTATATCATTGACCATATAATAGTATTATAACAACTTGGCTATGCTTGGCTATGATGTATGTATAGTTTGGTACGACTTAACATTAATCTCCTTCAAATGGATGAATTTCAAAATATATATTTTAATTATATATTTTAATAATAAAAATATAATGTTGAAATTATTTAGTAAATATTTCAAAGATAAAATTATTTGTATGTATTTTAATCAAATAACATCCTTGAATCCATTAAATTCCTCAACTTTGGAAGAGAATACTAGGGCTCAAATATTGTCAAATGGTATATGTTTAGGTTGTTATAATACCAATATATGGTCATGATAATCATTAAAAAATAAATTTAGGAGGCTAAGCTTACTGCTCAACTGGAGGAATGAAAAAAAAAAAAAAAAGATATTATGGAAACAAAAATATAAGATCTAATGGTTGATGGTTTTTTAGCCAAATTAAATCATGGGTCCCAATATCCAAGATTTTAAACAAACTCAATATTTGAGTATTCAATATAAATAATCAATATCAATGAACATAATATTCATGAAATAACAATATCAATCAACAATATACTTACAATATTACTAAAACAAATATATACAAGCTTCTTGATCGATATAATACATGAAGCTTTGTCTCCACAATATAACTTTACAAGTGACTCTTCAATAGTTGAACTATTGCTCTTATCATATGACTGAGAGATGCATCCTTTCCTATTCCTCACATATGACAAACCTCTCATGTCTTTTCATTTGTATACTTGACACCTAATACCTATGACTTTTGTCTTATACACTTACACATAATAATTACAAATATGTGACGTTTTTTTGGTTACATAGGAGAATTGGTCACAACCACACTATTTTTAGTAACTAACAAGCACAAGGTTCAAACCACATGGGCTGCTCCCACAAAACCTATTCCACCTCATTATTGTTGACCTAGCATGAAGGGGACCATCGGTCGCTCAAGATTCATACAATCTGTTAGAATTTCCCAAATAGATGTGCAAAGCATTACAAGAGAATGAAGAAGCAAAATAGAACTGATTGATTTATTCCAAGGATCAACTCTGTATAAATAGCAGAGTTGATCATTGACAGTCGTTGGATTACAACAACTCATCTTACCTGATGAAGACACCATTGAGAGTTCTCCTGACACATGGAGGAGTGGAAACTCAAGTGTTTATCCTAGTGGAACTTAAGAGAATATTATCTTATTCTAACACCCCCTTAAGTGATACTAGGGGATATTTTTACAAATGAGTCCCGACAACAAGGCTTGATTAGGTACTCATATACAATATAGATAGTTGGTGGAAAAAACCCCTGTGGGGAAAATCAACTATCACCTCTTCGTTTTGAAGTGATGGTAAAAACCTAGTGGGAAAAGCCATCAATCAAAAATAAGAAGTATGAAAGAGGCTTATCTTTGGATGGTGAATATTGTCCTCTTATACTAAAGAATGATGAGTCCCGACAACAAGGCCTGATTAGGTACTCATATACAATATAGATAGCTGGTGGAAAAAAACCCAGTGGAGAAACACCAACTATCACCTATTCGTTTTAAGTGATGGTAAAAACCCAACGGTAAAATCCATCAATCAAAAGGAATAAGTATGAAAGAGGCTTGTCTTCAGATGGCGAATATTGTCCTCTTATACAAAAGAATTATGAGTCCCTAAAACAAGGCCTGATGAGGTACTCATTTACAATATAATGAGGTGGAAGACCTCTGTGTCAATGCAGCTATAATACTCCAAGTTTTTCTCGCAACTGAAGGTAACGTAGAGAAGGAAATGACTTGGAGAATATGTTTGTAATTTGTGCCTCAGTTGGAATATATTCCAAGTGTATGTCCCCACTTTGAATATGCTACCTTATGAAGTGCATGTGTATGATGTTCAACTGGATTGCGTGCAATATGAATTGTGCTCTGATTGTCACACCAAATATTTATAGGATGTTCATGGGTGAAATAAAATTCTCTTAAAATTTGACAAAGCCAAAGAGCTTCCTAACTAGCCAAAATTGTTGCCCTGTATTTTGCCTCTGTAGAAGATAGGGCTACTGCTTGTTATTTCTTGCATAACCAGGCTATTGATGAGGAACCAAGGTAAAAGACATGGCCTGAGGTGGAACATCTATCTTCTACTGAACCTACCCAATCTGAATCTGTGTAGCCAATGATATCCATGGATTTTACCTTGTAGAATATCCCAAAGTGAGTAGTGCCCTGCAAGTAACGGAGGATTCTTTTTGATGCTTTCCAATGACTAAAGTGAGGCTGATGAGAGAATTTGGATATGAGGTCAACATCATATGAGATATTTGGGTGAGTATGAGGATCAGAGGAAATAGATTGACATACAAGACCAATGTCTATGGGGTTAGATGATCTAGTTGAAGGAAGATTTTGGATGTAAGAAGTAGCTTCTTTAATAATGGTGCGGGCCCATTTTGGCATAGAGGAAGGAGTTGAAGGAGTTGAAATACATTAAGATGGAGTTACAGGTTCTTCATATTGATTATCAATGACTAAGTTAACTTCAAGAGTTGGCTCTTCATAATATTGAGGTTCTACTATATGAGAAGGCTCAATGGAGGAAGAAGGCTTTTGAGGATATTTTTGAGGGAATGTTTCATCAAATTGGACATTATGAAAGAAAACTTCATGAGTTGAGGGATCAAGAAGCCTGTATGCTTTCAATTCTTCACAATAATAGATAAATATGAGCTTTTTGCTTTTCTTATCAAGAGCCTTCCTTTTCTTCTTTGGGATGTGAGCCCAAGCATTACACCCAAAGATCTTGAAGTAGGAAACATCTGGTTTTGATCTGGAGCATGCTTCTTCAGGAGTTAAATGGTCAAGAGCTTTATGAGGTGTGCGATTTTGAATATAATTTGCATAGTTAATAGATTCTACCCAAAAACTTTTGGAAGATCTCTTGAATGGAGCATACAATTTGCCATTTCTTTTAGGGTTTAGTTTTTCCTTTCTACAATGCCATTTTGTTGAGGATTATGGGAGACATAATGTTGATGAATGATACTATGATTTGAAAGAAATATGTAGAACTCATTACTACAGTATTCCCCCCCCCATTATCAGTGTGCAACTTCTTGATTTTGCAAGATGTTTGATTTTCAACTAAGGCTTTAAAAAATTTAAAGTGGGATAAAACATCACTTTTATATTTTAGGAAGTAGACCCAGGATCTTCTAGAAAACTCATCAATAAATGTTAGAGCATACTTTGCACCTTTGAAAGAAGGTTCAATAAAAAACATCAAGTCACTATGGATTAGTTCTAGATGGGATGAAGCTTTTAGAGAACTACTTGGGCGAAAAGAATCTTGGTGTTGCTTTCCAAGAGTACATCCGAGACAAACTCCATCAATAGAAGATACTTGGGACAAAATTTTTACCATATTAAGGGTGCTTAATTCCATTAGGTAGTTGTAATTAAGATGACCAAACCTTTCATGCCACACCTTACTTTCAAGATCTCCATGATCCACAAAACAAGATGGCCCTTCAGGATTTTTGAATCCTTTAAAGTGAAAAAGGTGAGAGTTGTGATCAATATCTCCTTTGGCTATTAGAGAATGAGGATCTTGCAAGTTCCTTATCTCAACTCCTGTTGGAGAGAAGAGAATTGTTTTTCCCTTTCTATAAGTACACATTTGGTAGAATGAGAGAAGATTTGTGGAAATGTTTGGAACATAGAGAACATTTTTTATAGAGCCACCATCAATGGTTATGTCCCCATTTCCTTTGAATGGTATAAAGGAAGAGTCACCCACTTCTATGCTACTGGTGGAACTAGAGGATATAGACGAGAAGGACTTATCTGAAGTAGTCATGTGATGAGTTGCTCCAGAATCAAGGACCCAAAAATCAAAGGAAGAACTGAAGGTTTTCCCTTGAACATTTAGAGCTTTCCCTATTTACTTTTTAGTATCTATCTTCTGATCCTTCATAGTTGCCTCTAGTTGTTGCAACCTTTTACAATATTTTTTAGCAGAGTGACCATTCTTTTTGCAGTGAGAACAGGTTACGAGGTTCCTTTCCTTATTTTTGTATTTTTCGTTAGAAGAGGTGGAGGCTACTAAAGCTTTAGAGGAAGAGGAAGAGGAAGAAGAAGAGGACTCATATCTTGCAATTTTAGTTTCTTCCCTAGTCAGTCTATTACAAAATTCTTCTAAAGAGGGTATTTTAAAAGATGCACCAAGAGCATCTTTTGTGGATAGAAAAGTGGTTGCAAAGATATGAAAAACACCATTTAGATTAGACATAATTAGACAAATGCACTCTTCTTTGTATTGAGATAAAACTTCTTTGAATTTGGTGAGGAAGTCAATAATGCTGCTAAAATCATAAGGACACAAAGAAGTTAGTTCTGCTTCTAGTTGCATTGATCTTAATTGATCTACTTTTCCAAACAAGGATTTAAGTTTTTCCCAACTTTCATGAGGAGTCTTACAATCTGTAATATGAAACCACAAAATTTCATGAACATTAGAGCTAATAATACCCATAGTTTCATACATTTTGCCTTTGTAAAAAAAAAATTCATATTCTTTATCAAACTCAGGTTGCTCTTCTTCTAATAGGTGAGTAAGACCTTTTTGAGAAATTAGATTTAAAATTTTGGATTTCCATGTATGGTAGTTATGGGGAGTGAGAAGATCAATTGTATTTATTGAATTCATTTTAAAGTTAACCCAAGGTTCCCCCCTTAACTTTGAAAGAATGAAATGCAATGGACTATTTGTTCTAATCCCCAAGGAAATACCAATTTCACAAGAATTACCTGCCCTTACGAGAAGGAAACTATAAGTAATTTTGGGATATCGAAATTCAATGAGGGAAGAGAAAAAAATGAGGCCAATGTTTCAAGGAATACCAAATAATTCAAAAATACCCGCCAGAACGAGAGGGAAACTATCATTATTAATGATATTTAATAAATGTTTGATTTAAGACTATCAAATATGCTAGACCTATATATCTCTTCTTGCAAATACCTGCCTTTATGAGAGGGAAACTTTTTAGTATTTGGTAAGATTTGATACTTGGAACTTAGGCTTTAAATCTCCTAGTTCAAAATTGGTATCTTTATAACTCGCCCTTACTTGAGGGAAACTATAAGTTATGTAGGATAGCCAATAAATATAAGGAGTTTTATATTTGATTGATTAAGAAGAAATAAAAAAAATTATTAATTTTTATTAAAGCTTAAATTTTGAAACTAGAAAAAATAAACCTAAGTGAGATATTTTAGAGAAATAGATCAAATTTTTAGAAAGCAACTAAATAAAATAAGTGACTAATGAATTTGAACTAAAATAAATTTAATACCACAATTGGATTTTACATGAAATAAAACAAGTTTCAATTATTTAGAAAAAAAGGAATTTCAATATTATGATTTTATGATAAGCAAAATAGATTATACAGAAAAAATAAATTTATAAATAAAGATTTAATTAAAAGATGATTATAAATTAAATAAATTTTAATTAAAACTTATGAGATATTTATTTTTCCCAAAACTATTATGCATATCAAAAGCAAAAAAGAAAAAGAGGAGGTTCGTTTCCTTTAAAATGGATGCACAGAAAAAACAAGACACCCCCTCGAGAACGGATAGGTGCAAAAACGCACCTTAAGACCCCCCAAATTTTTATTAAATTAAATTACAAGCTTCGATTCTGAGTCATAAGAAGTTAGAAAGGAAGGATTCAGAGCTGAAATAGAAGATTACAATAGTGATATCTGTTGAGCAAGGTGCAACAACAGTATTGTCATTGTTGTCAACACAGTCAAACAGATCGGTTGATGCAGTGAAGTAGGATTTAAGAGATTACAGATCGGTTGATGCAATGGACAGGAGTTTAGAGGTTACTCAGAGTATGAGCAGTGTTGTCTAAGAAGACCGAAGTGGCCTATATGCTAAAAATCAAAAGAAAATCACAAGGAAGAAAACTGTCGCGATATCGCGACATGTTGGCAAGAAAGAAAAACTGTCGCGATATCGTGACATGTTTGAAGAGAAAGAGGAGAGAGAAAAAGGTGTCACGATTTCGCGACATGTTTCATTTTCGCGGGCCAAAGCAAAGAGAAAGAGGAGAGAGAAAAAGGTGTCGCGATTTCGCGACATGTTTCATTTTCGTTGGCCAAAGCAAAGAGAAAGAGGAGAGAGAAAAAGGTGTTGCAATTTTGTGACATGTTTCATTTTCGCGGGCCAAAGCAAAGAGAAAGAGGAGAGAGAAAAAGGTGTCACGATTTCATGACATGTTTCATTTTTGCGGGCCAAAGCAAAGAGAAAGAGGAGAGAGAAAAATGTGTCGCGATTTCGTGACATGTTGCATTTTCATGGTCCGAAGCGAAGAGAAAATGCAAGGAAGAAAAAGTGTTGTGATATCGTGACATGTTCGGAGAGAAAGCACAAGCAAGCAAAACTATCATGATTTCATGACATGTTCGGAGAGAAAGACAAGTAGAAAAAGTGTCGCGATTTCATGACATATTGCAAGGAAGGTTGTACGGACGAAAAAGTGTCGCGATTTTGCGACATATTGCAAGGAAGTTTGTACGAACAAAAAAGTGTCACGATTTCGCGAAGTAATGCAGGAGAGAGAGTCCGAAAGAAAAAGTGTCACGATTTCATGACATGTTGCAGGAGAGAGAGTTCGAGAGAAAAAGTGTCGCGATTTCGTGACATATTGCAGGAGAGAGAGTCCAAAAGAAAAAGTGTCACGATATCGCGACATGTCGGGTTTTCACGACCCGAAGGCAAGAGAAAGCGCTAAGGAGAAAAAGTGTCGTGATATTGCGACATGTCGAGTTTTCGCGACCCGAAGGCAAGAGAAAGCGCTAAGGAGAAAAAGTGTCGCGATATCGCGACATGTCAGATTTTTACGACCCGAAGGCAAGAGAAAGAGCTAAGGAGAAAAAGTGTCACGATATCGCGACATGTTGGGTTTTCGCGACCCGAAGGCAAGAGAAAGAGCTAAGGAGAAAAAGTGTCACGATATCGTGACATGTCGGGTTTTCGCGACCCGAAGGCAAGAGAAAGAGCAAAGGAGAGAAAGTGTCGCGATATCGCAACATGTCGCATTTTTGTGACTAAAAGAGGAGAGATAAAGTAAGAAGGCAGAAGTGTCGCGATATTGCGACATGCTGTGTTTTCGTGAACGAAAGCTGAGAAGAGGACAAAGAGGTAGAAGTGTCACAATTTCGCGACAGGTCACGTTGGCACGAGCAAGAAGAGAACCCAGTTGAAATAAGATATGTGACAGTTAACTGAAGTTCTATGACAGTTACAGGGGCAGTTGCAGAAGAAAAATATGCTGCTAGAATAAGAAGAGTTAACTGAAGTTAGTACGTCAGTTACAAGTGCATTTACAGAGAAAAATCATGCAGCTAAAATAAGAATAGTGAACTAAAGTCAGAACGACAGTTACAAGGCCAGTTACGGAGTGTAATCATCGAGCGATAGTTAAACTGAAAGTCATCAGACAAAGATCAAACTTGAGCCGTAACTATTTATAGGATGCATGAAAGAATATTGTGAGATAAAAGAAGTTACATATAGAATTTCCTATTAATAAGCTACATGTGAAAATATGGAAGTTAAAAATAGAATCAAAATTTTGTTATAAAAGGAGGTTTGTGTGGAGAATTAGAGTGCTGCGAAAGGAGAGAAAAAGTGTTGCAAGAAGAGGGCAGGAAGTGTGCTGAAATAGAGCGTTAGGCAGAGCCGTGAGAGCCATAAGAATGCAATAAGAAGCGCAGCAAGAGGGCTGTAAGAGGGCAGTAAAAGTGCAGTAAGCAAAGCCGCAAGTGTGTGTGGTGTTTTGGTGAATAGCAATAGAGGTTGGGTTAGCAATAGACCAGTCAGGGTCTTGTATAAGCAAAGGCATCTTTATGTCAAAAATATAGTTTCAAAATTGTAGTCCAAGTTGGTTCTTGGAATTAGAGGTCGGTGCTCCTTTCTATTGGTGCAGATAAATTAAGGGTTGGTGCTCCTTTCTGTTGGTGCAGATAAATTAGGGGTTGGTGCTCCTTTCTATTGGTGCAGATAAATTAAGGGTTGGTGCTCTTTTCTATTGGTGCAGATAAATCAGGGGTTGGTGCTCCTTCTAGTGGGTGCTGGTAAATTAATTATAAAATTGATATTTTGCAAAGGCTGGATTTGGATGGGAGTCTAAGCAGTCATTTTTGAGGAGTAGCCAAAACTGGTGAACCTCGTTACATCTTGTGTTGTGTGATGCTCTCTTGTTGTATTTGCTTTATGTGGTTTTAAGCTTTCATTATTTTGGCTTTAAGAGTTTAAGTTTTTAAGTTTTAAAGAGCCACACTGATTCACCCCCCCCTTCTCAGTGTCATTGTGAGACTAACAATTGGTATCAAAGCCAAGTTCCTGAACAAAGCTTAACCAGCTAGGGTAATATTGGATTAGTACATAATGGCAGGTGGTTAAGGCTTCTCATCAAACAAAGCACCATTTTTGGATGGAACTAATTACTCATTTTGGAAACTCAGGATGCAGACATATCTTTGTGCTTTGGGATATGACATTTGGGATTCAAAAAATAGTGGATACACAATACCCACCACTCCTCCAACCGATGCTGCCGGTAAGAAACTATTTGAGAATAACTCTAAAACAAAGAATGCTATCATGTGCGGTTTAGTGGACAACGAACTGATAAATATTATGAGTTGTAAAATGACAAAAGACATATGGGACAAACTAAGGAGCATTCATGAAGGAGACGACAAGATCAAGGAGGCCAAGTTACAAATGCATCGAGCTCAATTCGAAGCATTAAAGATGAATGACGATGAGAACATAAAGACATACATGCTGAGAGTTAATGGAATCATTAATGCAATTAGAGGAATCGACGAAGAAATGGAAGATGTTGTCATCGTGAAAAAGGTACTAAGGTCTCTTTCGCAAAGATTTGATTCTAAAGTTTCAGCAATAGAAGAAGCTAAAGATCTAAATACTTTTAGTATAGATGAGATGCATGGTTCTTTGACTGCATATGAGATGAGAATAAAAAAAACTAAACCCACAGATAGAGAAGCTGCTTTTAAAGCACATAGAAATATAAAAGCAAAACAAGAATCCGAGGAAGAAGAGACATCAGATGAAACGAAAGCAAACTTTGTTCAGAAACTAATAAAGGGAAAAGGAAAATACAGAGGAAATCTACCACTTAAATTTTTCAACTATGGAGGCGTTGGGCATTTTGCGACTAACTGTCCACTTAATGAGAAGGACGAAAGTAATGAAGGATCGCACCAAGAAAGAAGTGACTTGAAGAAGAAAACAAATTTCAAAAAAGGCAACTTCAAGAAGAAAAGTTTCATCTCCAAGAATGTCAACTCATCGGAAGACAGTTGTAGTGAGGATTCTAAAGAGGAAATAGGTGAAGCTCTTTTCATGGCATTTGAAGAAGTAGAATCGAAAAAGGAAGAAGAAGTGAACTCCGAAGTATGTGGTGAAAACTTTGAGGCTGAAGTAGATCTAGAAGGTGAGTTGATATCTGCACTTGAAGAGTTGGGTTTAGAAAGGAAAAAGAACAAAATATTGTCCAAGAAGTTGGAAGAATATGAGGGTAATATTGAAGATCTCTTCTTACAAATTCACAAATCCAAGAAAATAGAAGAAGCCTTGAAGTCACAGATCAATGAGAAAGAGAGTGTTTGCTACAAAAAAGAAGAGGAGATTGTGTTATTGAGGAAAAAACTAGAAGAGGCCAATACAAATCTTAAATTTGAGAAGAGCATAGAGTTTCTAGATAAAATGATAAGGCAACAAAGAAGCCCTATGTGCAAGATTGGTCTTGGATATGAAGCTGAACAACTTTTATCTTCTAAATATGCAGAGAAGAAGAAATCCACTGCTGAAAGATCAAAGCAAGAAAAGCCTGAAGCTGAATCCTCAAAAGGAAGAAAATCTCAAAGGAGATCTACAGCAAAGCAAACACAACAAAAGAAGTTCTATCACTCTCACTTTATTCATAATAATGCTTTTAATGGCAATTTTTTTAGATACAACCATTATGGTCACAAGGCAATTTATTGTGGACTGAATAATAGATCAAAGAGTTATGCTGGTAGAAATACATCTGTTATTTTGGTTGAACACCATGTGCAATGTTTTAAATGTAATGTTCATGGGCACATAGCAAGGTCTTGTCCAAATCTAAGGCAAGACAGTAGATTTCATTAGACGCAAATAATGCAACACAGACAGAGAAGAAATCATGTGCATCAAAGAAAGGAAAATAATCATCCATCAAGGATGTACAAGAGACAACCACCCAAGAGAAATGTTCAAGTTCACGAAAAGGTTCAAAATGGGGATGCAGGTGAAAACCTTCAGCCTAAGTTCAAGAAATACTGAAGAAAGAAAGAAGAGAGGAAATCGTGTCTCCTTGGATAGAAGGAGATTACTCCTCTATTGCACTAAGTAGCTCCAGGTAGCACATCCTCAGGGGGAGCAATGTTAAAGTTTATTTTAATGCTCCTATGTATTTGTGTAGTTATCTGAGGATGAAAGGAAAGTAGTTGGGGAGTTGTATAGTTTTCAAAATGTGTTTCAGTTCATGTAGATGTTTGTGGAGATAGTGTCAAACTGATGTGTTTCAGTAGAAAAACATGGTGAACAACTAGGTTTTCGATGCAGCAGCTGATAGGCGTTATCTGAGATAGAACATGTAGCACAGATCATTTGGTATAAGAGAGCATCAATTTTCTCTAAAGAAGTATCCGTGATCAAAGAGATGCCATAGTCAAAGCAAACAGTGGCACTAGCACCCAGTTGGTCAAGAGTACCAAGTGGCACATGCAAGGCAGAGAAATTGAAAAAATAGCACCCAGGTGGTGAAGCGCCAAGGAGGACAAGATGCCTATGCACCTAAGAAATTCTTGCAGTATTTGAGAAATGTGAGATATTGCCTGAGGATTCCCTTGATCGTAGTGAGGAGAAATGCTCCCTGGAATCGCGTAAAGAATGTTGCCCGAGCCACATATATGTGTTTCGATAAAAGCAGTGTGTATTTGAACTACACATTGACGTGAAGATTGTTAGATCTATCATGACGTTGTGGTGAAAAAATATTGAAGTCTGATTATTGATTCATGTTTAGATCATCAAGATGAGCAACTTTGCTTTGTGAATCATACCTATCCGAGGTCCAGAAGTATGAGTTTGAGTAAGGTGCACTATAGTTGGCCGTGAAGTGTTTGACAAAATGTTGTCTCTTGATTCGAACAGTTGAAAGTAAGGTGTGACCAACGGTGACTATAGAAAACATAGACCAAGTTGAAAATGTAAAAAGTGATTGGTTGAGTTGTGTTGAGATTGGGATTTGAGTATAGAACATATTGAGTCTCTAACAATTTTCTTTATGCTTCTATGAGATTTAGTTGATATATTGATTGAGCATTAAGTATAGAACATATTGAGTCTCTAACAATTCTCTTTATGATTCTATAAGATTGGATAGATTCTGTGTGAGCCTATTGACAGGGTACATAGGACAGAGTCTCAATGGATATAGATCCAGAAACCAACACAGTTGAAGATAGATCTGAGTGAGGGATCACATTCTCAGGGGGAGCATTTATATATTTGATTATCTTTTTGCTCATATTTGTAATTTTTGCTAACTGTCATAACGTGTGCCTAAGAATGATGTGCATGGACTCAGGGGGAGTCTGCAGCAGCCATTTGGTATTATTGTCAAAGGGGGAGAAGAATTACAGGAAATTGCATGTGTGTTGCCAACAATTCCAAAGGGGAAGATTGTTGAGCAAGGTGCAGCAACAGTATTGTCATTGTTGTCAACACAGTCAGACAGATCGGTTGATGTAGTGAAACAGGAGTTAAGAGATTACATATCGATTGATGCAGTGGATAGGAGTTCAGTGATGCAGTGTACAGGAGTTCAGAGGTTACTCAGAGTATGAGCAATGTTGACTAAGAAGACCGAAGTGGCCCATATGCTAAAAATCAAAAGAAAATCACAAGGAAGAAAACTGTCGCGATATTGCGACATGTTGGCAAGAAAGAAAAACTATCGCGATATCGTGACATGTTTGAAGAGAAAGAGGAGAGAGAAAAAGGTGTCGCGATTTCACGACATGTTTCATTTTTGCGGGCCAAAGCAAAGAGAAAGAGGAGAGAGAAAAAGGTGTCACGATTTCACGACATGTTTCATTTTTGTGGGCCAAAGCAAAGAGAAAGAGGAGAGAGAAAAAGGTGTCACAATTTTGCGACATGTTTCATTTTCGTAGGCCAAAGCAAAGAGAAAGAGGAGAGAGAAAAAGGTGTCGCGATTTCACGACATGTTTCATTTTCGTGGGCCAAAGCAAAGAGAAAGAGGAGAGAGAAAAAGGTGTCGCGATTTCGTGACATGTTGCATTTTCGCGGTCCGAAGCGAAGAGAAAATGCAAGGAAGAAAAAGTGTCACGATATCGCGACATGTTCGGAGAGAAAGCGCAAGCAAGAAAAAGTGTCACGATTTCATGACATGTTCAGAGAGAAAGACAAGTAGAAAAAGTGTCGCGATTTCGCGACATATTGCAAGGAAGGTTGTACAAAAGAAAAGTGTCGCGATTTTGAGACATATTGCAAGGAAGTTTGTACAGACGAAAAAGTGTCGCGATTTCACGACATAATGCAGGAGAGAGAGTCCAAAAGAAAAAGTGTCGCGATTTCGTGACATGTTGCAAGAGAGAGAGTTTGAGAGAAAAAGTGTCGTGATTTCATGACATATTGTAGGAGAGAGTCCAAAAGAAAAAGTTTCACGATATCGTGATATGTCGGGTTTTCACGACTCGAAGGCAAGAGAAAGCACTAAGGAGAAAAAGTGTCGCGATATCGCGACATGTTAGGTTTTCGCGAACCGAAGGCAAGAGAAAGCGCTAAGGAGAAAAAGTAACACAATATCGCGACATGTCCAGTTTTCATGACCCGAAGGCAAGAGAAAGAGCTAAGGATAAAAAGTGTCACGATATCGCGACATGTCGGGTTTTCGTGACCCAAAGGCAAGAGAAAGAGCTAAGGAGAAAAAGTGTCGCGATATCGCGACATGTCGGGTTTTCGTGACCCGAAGGCAAGAGAAAGAGCAAAGGAGAGAAAGTGTCATGATATCACGACATGTCACATTTTCGAGACTAAAGTAGGAGAGAGAAAGTAAGAAGGTAGAAGTGTCACGATATCGCGACATGCTGTGTTTTTACGGACGAAAGCTGAGAAGAGGACAAAGAGGCAAAAGTGTCACGATTTCGCGACAGGTCATGTTGGCACGAGCAAGAAGAGAACCCAGCCGAAATAAGATATGTGACAGTTAACTGAAGTTCTATGGCAGTTATAGGGGTAGTTGCAGAAGAAAAACATGCAACTAGAATAAGAAGAGTTAACTGAAGTCAGTACGTCAGTTATAAGTGCATTCAGAGAGAAAAATATGCAGCTAAAATAAGAACAGTGAACTAAAGTCAGAATGACAGTTACAGGGCCAGTTACGGAGTGTAATCATCGAGCGACGGTTAAACTGAAAGTCATCAGACGAAGATCAAACTTGAGCCATAACTATTTATAGGATGCATGAAAGAATACTATGAGATAAAGGAAGTTACATATAGAATTTTCTATTAATAAGCTGCATGTGAAAATATGGAAGTTAAAAATAGAATTAGAATTTTGTTATAAAAGGAGGTCTGCGTGGAGAATGAGTGCTGCAAAAGGAGAGAAAAAGTGCTGCAAGAAGAGGGCAGGAAGTGTGCTGAAACAGAGTGTTAGGCAGAGCCATGAGAGCCGTAAGAATGCAGTAAGAAGCGCAACAAGAGGGCTATAATAGGGCAGTAAAAGTGTAGTAAGCAGAGCCGCAAGTGTGTGTGGTGTTTTGGTGAATAGCGAGAGAGGTTGGGTTAGCAATAGACCAGTCAGGGTCTTGTATAAGCGAAGGCATATTTATGTCAAAAATATAGTTTCAAAATTGTAGTCCAAGTTGGTGCTTGGAATTAGGGGTTGGTGCTCCTTTCTGTTGGTGCAAATGAATTAGGGGTTGTTGCTCCTTTTTGTTGGTGCAGATAAATTAGGGTTGGTGCTCCTTTCTGTTGGTGCAGATAAATTAGGGGTTGGTGCTCCTTTTTGTTGGTGTAGATAAATCAGGGGTTGGTGCTCCTTCCAGTGGGTGCTGGTAAATTAATTGTAAAATTGATATTTTGTAAAGGCTGGATTTGGACGGGAGTCCAAGCAGTCATTTTTGAGGAGTAGCCAAAACTGGTGAACCTCGTTACATCTTGTGTTGTGTGATGCTCTCTTGTTGTATTTGCTTTATGTGGTTTTAAGATTTCATTGTTTTGGCTTTAAGAGTTGAAGTTTTTAAGTTTTAAAGAGCTACACTGATTCACCCCCCATCTCAGTGTCATTGTGAGACTAACAATATCCGAGCCAATGAAGGTCGGTAAAGAAAACATAACGTTTTATTCTTAAAGCTCCAGAAAAAATAAAATAAATAGCTTTGAGAGGGGAGTGAGTAGGATAACCTGGGATGCGTTGAAGAGAAATATGGGCCTCACAACTTTGATGCAACATCCAAACCTTTGGAAGCCAATGTAAATAAAAGGAACTTCGCGGTAGAGAGGAAAAATGATGGACCAATAAGACACCTGCAGACAGATGTTAGATAAAAAAATAAATTTATATGTTTTATACCAGTGTAAAGTGTAGGCGACATCATTCACATAGCAGTGAGGATTGAGCTGAGGAGGGCATTTGAAGAAAAGACCATCGGACCAGGGCCCAACGAGCGGTGGTACAACACAGTGCAGGGCCCAACGGGTGGCGGTACAATACAATGGTTTATGTTTAGAACCTTCACTATGCTCAGAACGTTTCCTCAGAATGAACACTACTAAAATAAGAGATGTTGCGGTACACCAGTATCTAGAATGAACACTATTGAAAGAAGAGACATTGTGGTCCTTCAATGAGGAAGGAAGCACTTAAAACCTGTAGAACACAGAGCTGTAGATAAATATAGAAGAGCCTAAAAGCTTTTATCAGTGATGCAAAGCAGAGAGGTAATGATATCTCATGCCAATGAAGCTATTTTATAAAGAGAAAATGTACGAAAGAATCCCGGAGCACCAAAATAACCAACGAGAGAGATCGTAAAATATCAAAAAAATTTAATACCTCAAGCATGTCGAAGATTAACAGGCATAAAAGGCCATGTTTTCTTTTTGGAGGAAATGCTTCTTGGTTTATTTATTAAACCATTAGTCTTTAATTTGACGCAATGAGGGAAATCAAATATAATCTATTGATGAAGACTAACGAATAGCAAAATAAAATATTTAAATATTCCTCAACATAAAGAAGGCTACATTTTTAAAACAAGTGCAGCGAAGGCTAGAGAAGGCAAATCGTCTGCAATCTCATGGGAAACGTAGACAAAGATATGAGGAAAAAAATGGCCTCTTTAATAATTGCTTAGTTATATTGTTTCTCCTCTGAGATTACGCAGAGTTGTTGTGCTTGAGAAGGAGAATAAAATATAAGCAAATGCAATAGAAGTAGAGGGCATTAAAAATATATTTTATTTTAAGAAGCAATTTTTGAGATGAAAAAAAATTGCATAAATGGTAAAATAGATGTTAGAAAAAAAATTAAAAACAAATTACCATAAGCTAATATCTCAAAAAAATCATCTAAGATAAACTATAAGATCTTTTCTTCTTAAAAAAACAAAGAAGAAGAAGATTAAGAACCAGTTCGGAAGACTTCCTTCAAGAAAGAATGCTAGAAGAATCTATCCTGCTCTGGTACCATGTTAGAATTTCCCAAATAGATGTGCAAAGCATTACAAGAGATTGAATAAGCAAAACAGAACTGATTGATTTATTCCAAGGATCAAATTTGTATAAATAGCAAAGTTGATCATTGAGAGTTGCTAGATTACAACAACTCATCAAACCTGATGAAGACACCATTGAGAGTTCTCCTAACACATGGAGGAGTGGAAACTCAAGTGTTTATCCTAGTGTAAATTAAGATAATATTCTCTTATTCTAACACATCATCAGTCTGGCGCGTGGTCAAATAATTCAAATCAGACTACTACCTTTGCAAATAGGCTACCCCTAAGGTTTGAACCTAGATGTCTTCTTGGCAAGTGTCTGGTCATACAAGCACTTATAAATACAACTAACCCTTGGGGGCTACAAATATGTAATGTTACCAAATAATGTAATTATTGGCATAAAATATGCCTAGTCTATGGATTAGGAATGTGCCCTAAACTTCAACCAATGGTTTGATTGGATGAATGATATTTTTTTCAATTCAACCTTTGAATAAGGTCAACTCCTTAGAGTTCTTATAAGTAAAACAAGGGTTTTAAGCTAAGAGTAAAGAGATAGAAAGGTTGGAAAAAAGTAAGGGTTTAGAGATATAAGCTAAAAGTGGATGGGATATAGTGTAACAACATTGGATGTTACTATATAATAAGCTAACACAACCAATTTAAATGACACTTAACAGAAATTCGAATGTCAGAAGCAATTATAAATGTAATTGATTTTAACTATTTGCTTTAATCTTTTCAAAGACTTATATGAATAGCAATCTAACAATGATCCAAATAGTAGAATTCACTTTAACAGAATAAACTAAACATGAAAGTGTAACAAAAATGACTTAAAATAAAAATACATTCATAAAAAACTATAATTACACAAAAATGAAGGCCAAACAACTATCACTTCTCATTAATTGGTAGCGAGATTACACAAGTATCTAGGCAAAGACTATAGAGTCGATCCTTCAACTAGAAGTGTCGTGACTTATTTATAAACTGCATTTTTAAACTTATAGTGAAATATTTATAATCAATTATAGGTCTATTATGAAAAAAACCTGGTAGAGAAAGATCAAGATGCTGAGGTAGTTGTTTCAGATTTTATTCTACATTTGAATTTGAAATTTCGTATAATTTGCTCCATCGATCTACAATTGTCTGCTGCAAGTAGTCAAATTACTACAACTAATTTGTCAGGACTATCACTTTCATGCTTCTATGTCATTAATCTAAAATAACTGGAGGGCATTGTGGTGGTTGTAGGTCTTGAAAGAGAAATTTTGTAAGTGTGTGTTTTGAAGTCAATCTCGTCACTTTGGTTGTAAAACTTCTTAGAACAAAATTGGGGCTTGTGAATTTTTTGACATCGTCACTTCAAGATGAACTTTGGCTTTGTTCATTGCTTAGTTCATATAACACTTTGGCCTTGTCCAACTCTGACTTTGTTCATCCCAATGCACATTGGCTCTCCTTGTACAATCTCAGATCTTGGATTGAAGATGATGACAACATTGTCAAAGGACCCCTAACTTTGTGCACTTCGGCTTCAAATACTCTAACTTTATGCATGTTGACCTTGAGCGCTTTTTCCTTGCATCATTTTTGTATTTTCCTTTCTTTTTGTTGACATCACTTGCTACAATTGCCCCACTTTGGTCATCTCGATTCTATGAATCCAGGCTTTGTGCATAGTGGCTTTGAATGCTTTGACTTTGTGCATCCATCATTTGCATGACGTCGAACTTTAGTTAGGATATGCTGACATCATCATCAAAGAGCATTGGACTTCATCCATCCTGACTTTGTTTATTTTACGCATTTTCGAGCTTTCACAATGTCATGCTAAACGTCACTATTGAGGAGGGTCCAGTTTTATTCATCCTAACTTTGTGCAATCTCCAAAATCATTAAAACACTTAACCAAATTTTTAAGAAAAAGAGTTTGACTTCTTGTCTTGCAAATGAGGTCATGAATTTGACCTACATTCTTGGTGCCTCCTGAGGTTTTTTTCTTGCAAAAAAGATGAACCTATATAGCCTTATTCTTAGGTTATAAACTTGCAAAGAAAATGAGCTTGAAGATAAGCTAATAAAAATTGGAAGGGGAAGATGATATTATATATGGTAATTACTACAAGAAGCAAGAAAGGCAGGGATAATAAAAGGTGGGGTGATTGGAGTTTATGGATCAATATACAAGTGAACTAAGTATGGAGAAGTGGAACAAAGAGGAATATAGGATGGAAAGAAGAATGGATGGCGAATGGGAACACTCGATCTTTGGTAGTTCCAACAAAAATGGTACCTCCATGAACATATTCTACCATAACTAAGGGTGATTTTAGGTCCAGGCAAGATGCCTTAGGCAAATATTCCAGCTCTTGTAGGTCGAAGCATTTCAATATTGTACATTCTTATTTTCTTCACAAAATTATAGAAGAATTCTTTCTCTTTGTCACCAGCAGTCATGTAATACCTTAGGCTTTCAATGATGCTCATGGTTGCATGGTGAGCATTGCATTTTAGATTGTTTGACCTTTCACAATCTTATATAGAATTAGATATGTGCTAGCTAAGTTTCACACTAATTGCATGATGATTTATTTTGACTTGGCTCATTTCCCAAAATATTTGAAACCTGTATTAGAAGATTTGTTCGCATGCCTTATTTAATATTTTTATGCCAACTAGGCTTCTTTGGTCTAGTCATCTTGTGTTCTACCTTCGTCATATAGCAGATAGAATATCATGTAGCACATTTTATGCCTCACTTATTGACTCAACTCGTGTCATGTCATGACATCTGGGTACCTTTGTGTTATTTTTCAGCTCTTCTTGCCTTATCCATTGGGCTACGGAGTCATGAGAAGGGCGACAGAAGGAATAGCGGATGAGTAATGTGTGAGAGTTAAGTAATGGGATGAAACAAAATACATGAGGGAAAAATATGAAATTTGAAGAGCATATGCTACAATGAAAGAATGTTGGAGGGATGATAGTTGAGGGTGATGGGCCTTCCCTTATTTCCTTTGTTTGATGTTTTGCCTCTGATCGTACCATGAAACTTCACAAGAAGAAAAATTAAAACAAATCCTTATATTTTAGATCTAAAGATATATCTCATAAAACTGAAAAAATTATATAATCACAAGAAATTAATTTTAATTTCACTTGCACTAAATGCAACACACATTAACTGAGGAGATGTGACTCCTCTTATAAACCCCACATTAACTGTGTTGTGGGACTTGAGTGGTTTGTAAACCCCAACACTTGCCATACTCTTTGCCAATGGGGTAGCATGCTTAAAGGTGCAAGTTCTTGGTTTCACTTTATGGGATTCCTCACCCCTATTAACATTGAGTTTGGGCATGTGTATGGAGGGTTGGCCCTCTTACTTTCTAACCGGTTAATGTGATGATGCAAGTCTAGTGGCATATTCCATAATTGAAATTTTGTTTACATTAATACTTATCTATCTATATTTAAAATTTAATTTTAATCTTTAAATTTTTAGTTCAAATTGTATGAAAAGTCCAGCATAGATATGAAATAAAAAATTTGACGATCGATCACCAATTAGAGGCCGATCACCCTACTTAATGTGAGCTACAATATTATTGCTAAATCCCTTGCGTTTAAGCTTAAATCTCTCATGCCTTTGATTGTCAAACCTGAACAAACTGGTTTTTTTAAGGGAAAATACATTCTTGATAATGTTCTTGCTATTTCGAAAGGTATGGAGTGGGCAAGAAATTCTGAACAAGATACTTTATTCATTAAGATTGACTTTGAAAAAGCCTATGATAATATGGAATGGTACTTCATAACTGCCATGCTTCAGGCTCTGGGTTTTGGGCCAGTATTTGTGAGCACCATTTTTATGTTATTTCAAGATGCTTCAGATGTTCTTACCTTGACTAATAGTCAATCTTAGTCAATTTATCTTGGTCACTCTGTAAGACAGGGGTGCCCTCTTGCTCCATCTCTTTTCATTCTTGTTGTAGAGGCTTTTGGCTATTTTTTGGCCCATAAGATGGATCAAGGATTAATCAGGGGTATTGCTCTCCCCAATTATGACTGTTAGTTGGTCAATGGTCATTTTGCAGATGATTATTTCTTAACGTTTCGAGAAGATGCGTAATCCATTTCCTCAGCTATTAGTTGCTTAGAGGTGTTTTTTTTAGCCTCTAGTTCTTCTATACAATGGAAAAAACCTCCTATTTTCGATAATATCAATCTCAGCTACCATGCTAGTTGCATCATTTCCAATGGACTTGAATTAAACCAGGCGAGGTGTTTAAATTTCTTGGAATTCCTTTTGCGTTTCATGGTTCCTCTGCTCAATTGTGGTAGTATGTTATTGATAAAGTGGAAAAGAAGCTTTCTTACTGGTCTAGTAAGAAAATTTCTTTGGCAGGAAAATTTCATATTTGTTCTAAGGTTTTAGCCACTACCCATGTCTATTATTCATCGTGTTGGGTTCCATACAAATCTTGTTATAAAAAGCTAGATAAGCTTCTGAGAGACTTCTTGTGGGCCAAAGACTCTTTCAAGCAAGGTTTTCATCGGGTAGCCTGGAAAATTTATTGTTTGCCCAAGGACTGTGGAGGCATGGGTTTGTTTGATTGTCACTAACAAGGTTTTGCCTTTTGTGCTAAATGGATCACCCAATCTTTAATTGGGGATTAATCTTGGAAAGTGTTGGTCAGGCATTGCATTTCTTCTAGTTTGCTTCAGGGGAAGAAAATTTAGAAAGGGGTGGGATTGCAATCCATTCTTACTGCCCCTATCCCTATTAAAGTTAAAGGTTCTTTTGTCATTCAGAGTATTTGGAAATCCTGGGAGGCCTTCAAACCCTGGCTTAGTTGGAAAGGGAGTTTTTGCAAAGCAAGTGCCTCTTTGCCTTCCATGAATATTTGGTGGTCTCATGTTATCACTTGGTAGGGTTCTCCCCTAGCTTTGGTGTAGTGGGTCAGAGCGCAGAGGTTTTATAAGTGTTGTATAGATTCCATTTTCAATTTCTTCTATCGACATACTAGGTGTTGGATACCCTAGGAAATTTTTCATCAAATTCACAATTTAAATCCTGGTGATAGAGACACTTATGAGGTGGTTATTGATAGTATTCCATTTTCTATTTGGAACAAACTACATAGGCATTTTCAAAAACCTTGGTGGTAAAATTGGTGTTGGCCTAGGGAGATTCCTATTTTGCAATATAAATATCATCTTGGTTACAAATGGCTCACCCCACAAGTTCCAATGGTTGATAAGCTCACTCTGATATGGGACTTAGTCTCTCTTCCCTCCCAATGGAATAAGAGGTTTCATATTGCTTAGGCTACTTATATTGAACCTAAACAAAGTTTTTTTGCTTGGAGCCTCTTACACCAAGGGTTACTTGTTGGCAATAGGCTCAAGCATCTGGGTGTTCATAATCCCATTTACCCGGTTTGTGGATAGGCGAAAGATTTATTGCATGTTTTTTGGTTTTGTGATCGGGCTCAGTCAGCCTAGGAGTGGCTTCTTGAAATTTTCAGACCTTTTATGCAGGAGGATTTTACTTGGGTGCATGCTATTTTGGGTGACCCTATTGCTTTTTCCTTCAACTTGGGTGTTGTTTGAAATATTTTTAGAATTGGTACCCTGTTTTATCTATGGAAGTCCCGGAATAGAGCTGTTTTTTCTCAGCAAGATGTTGGGTGTGTCTTCTCTATTGTTGATAAATATGATATATCTTTTTATTGTTGGTTACAGATTCAAGTACAGGTTGAAAAAGTACAAGTGGAGCTGCAGTACTTACATACCCTCAATGATGAGTGGTGGAATGCACCTTGCATTATGAGTCATGTGCCTCTTCCTTCCCATTCCAGGTGACAGTGATTTATCGACTTCTTTCTTTTTGAATGTATATCTGACATTGTTTTGACAGTTGTTATCTGAAAATTTGTAGACTGTTTTTGACACTCTTGTATACTCCTAACCACAGTGGTTAGTGTATTGGTTTACAAGGTGTTCTAATCCCACCCACCTTTTTTTATGATTGAACATTATTTTATTAATAAAAATACCTTTTCATCAAAAAAATAACGGTCATTTTAGACCTTTGTATTTTTAAGTCAAACTAAAGTGCAATGTGAAAATGAAATAATATGTAGAAAACAAGATGCTATAAGATAGACAATTCAAGATGGTGATAGTTAGGGTGGACTGTGGTCAAATCACCTTTGCTTTCGGTGTGGAATTATTTTCATTTTTATTTTTCCAAGGGGTACTTACGTATCCCATACTTCAATCTCAAGCGCTTTTGACACGCTCTACATTGACGATATCATTGACTAGTATTTTATGATTAGGTTGTAAAAAGGTTTAAGGTTAGCAATGAATAATTTAAAATATATTTTTAATATTTTATAATAACATTTGATATTATTTTTTTTATAGTTGGGTAAATTTAAATAGTGAAACATAAATATTTAAAAAAGACTAATACCTTTAAACATAGAAAATTTTAACTTAAAATTTTTAAACAGATTAAAAATATATTTAAAAACTAATTTTAATTATTAATATAAAAATTCAAATTTCGGTTTGAGTCTCGTTGGATTGAATGCTTGTCCCTTTCTCGGTATTTTCAGCGACGTAAAAGGCTGGTTATAGGTGCAGACTGCGCGAAGATATTGAGCCAAATAGGGCTATAATATAAAAAATAATATTTATTAAACTCCAAAAATTTCATTACAAACCTCACGTAGTTCTTAGTATTTATAGGGAGTAGGGAATTATGGAGGAAGAGGAGGTGGAGGGATAAGGAGGGAGGCGGTGGGTAATGTCAGCGAGGGGAGATGAGGAGGAATAAGGGATGAGGAGGAAACGAGGAAGGTGGCGAAGAAATAGGAAGGAAGGAGATGAGAGAATATAGGCGAGAATGTAGGTGAGGGAATTTTGAAAGACCAAAAAATCATGCCGACAAACACCTTGCCGACAAATTCCTGATGTGTTCACACTTGGGCCTAGAAATATCTAGATATTTTTGGGCCTAAACCCTTTTCACACTTGCAACATTCTCCCCCTTAAAGTTGAGAGAACTGACTACACAGTCTCTTAGCTTTAAAAATTGAGCTTTAGCCATCGCTTTGGTGAATATATCAGCAACGTTCTCCAAAGTGCGACAATATTGAAGCTCAAAAATTTCATTTTCCACCATATCTCGATGAAGTGGTACTTCATATCAAAATGTTTCATTCTGATATGGTGGATCGGATTATATGCCAACTGAATGGCACTGATGTTGTCACAGTAGACTCTGGTCGGACCACTTTGCTACTCTCTAATATCTTCTAACACTTTTCTTAGCCATAAGGCTTGAGTAGTAGCATAGGTGACTGCTATATACTCAACTTCTGTAGAAGACAAAGCTACTACAGTCTACTTTTTGGAACTCCATGTTATTAGTCCTGACCCTAGACTAAAACAGTTCCCTGAAGTTGATTTTCTGTCGTCAATGTTGCTGCCCCAATCACTATCACTGAAGCCTACAAGCTTGATAGTGTTACATTTATGGTACTGGATTCCTAAATCCAATGTACCCTTCACATATCTGAGAATTCTTTTAGCTGCCTGCAAATGCATCTCAGATGGGTTAGCCATAAATCGAGAGACAAGAGAAACAACATATTGAATATCTGGTCTGGTGTTGGCGAGAAACATCAAACTCCCAACAATGCTTCTAAAAGTGGTCATGTCAACTTTTGGTGCTCCATCTTCTTTGCTTAGTTGGATCCCATGTCCAACTGGAGTTGCAACTGGTTTGCATTGCTCCATAGAAAACTTCTTAATCATATCCCAAGCATACTTTAGTTGACAAATGAAGATCTTGGACTCTGTCTGATGAAATTCCATTCCAAGGAAGTAGTGCATTAAATCGAGATCCTTCATCTCAAACTGCTTCATCATGGAGTGCTTGAACTCCATATTCACTTTTTCATTACTACCCATGAATATGATATCATCCACATACAAGCATACTATGAGGATGTCATTACCTTGCTTCAGGTAGTAAAGGGTGGGTTCATTTCTGCTTTTGGTGAACCCAAAATCTTTGAAGTACCCATTGTATCGCTCCAAATTTTTTTCATCCCTACCTTCAGGCTATTGGATCCGTGCCCGAAAGGAGGATGGGAAAAGGATGTCGCGGTACCTCGGACTGAGAGGACTTTGCGAAGGTCCCGCCTCTCAAGGGAGGTGTATTTTGATGATTTTTTGATGGATGGTGGGTTCACCAGGAAACATTTAAGGGCAGTTTCCACGCCTAGGTTTGGAATGTGTTTTAATGTGTTCATTTTTAACTTTAAGCATTCATATCCTAGGTTTGGCCAAATGAATCTAGATTAATCTACATGAAAATGCAAATTCACTGAATACAAAAAATAGATTTACAGACATAAAACAGAGAATTTACAGAATGCAAACGAGGAATACCTGATCCGGATGTTTGGTGATGATTCTGATGTTTGAAGCAGTCAGGATCATCTGGAATTCGACAGAATCGTCTGAGATCTGACAGAATCGTCTGAGATCTGACGAATTCGTCAGACGAATTTGTCAGAGACCTGCAAGCAGAAAAATAGATACAAAATACGACGAATACTATTGTGCTAATAAGGGGAAACAACACCAAATGACTGTATGAATACTGAATAACAGTTATGAACAATAATTCAAACAGATTATGACATTTTAATAACAAATCATGATCTTAGTATGCAATCTAAGCTAAATGGGTGAACTCCAAATGCAAAATAACATAAACACTGAATAAACTATCTAATTTGCAGACTAAAATAGCAGAGAGAAGGTTGAGAAATGCAAACTTTAGGCACTGATTGCCTCAATATGGACTGCAGTCGAGATCGTCTCACATCAGTACGAAATCGCCTCGAATTCGACAGGTTCGTCTCTGATCTGAACAGGTTCGTTGACGACGATGGGTGCTGGCTTCGGCTAAAAAACAGTGATGTACCTGCAACAAAATTGGTATGGGACCAGTGCAAATGAAAATTGGGATGTTTCAACGTAGATGGAGTTAAATTGTAGATAATTTCAGCCAGGGGGGTGCTAAGGGAATAGTTTAGGATTAAATAGGCTTAGGGGAGTAGTTAGGAGGTTGGAGATCATCCCAATTTGGGAGATCTCCAACGGGGGAGGGTCCCAACGGTGCAGACACGCTTTTGCCCAGATTGGAGACCCGTTGGAACAGAAGCTAACTTTGCAAAATCAGTTTTGCGACAAGATCGTCTGGATGTCCTAGTCCAGATGAAATCGTCAAATCTGGGGCGATATCGTCTGATCGGCGACGATATCGTCAAACGGTCAAAACAACCTCTAAAAATGGCACGAAAAAGGGGGAAATGGATTTCCCGACGGTTAACAGGCGGTTTGGGAGGTTAAATTTGAATTTTAAATTATTTACTAAGGTGAATGTAATTATTGTAATTTTACTGCGCCAATTTTAGGGTGCTACATTTTGCCCCCTCTTTAGCGAATTTTTCGAAGAAAATGCGTTAAAGATGAGTTCTTCTCGATCTACGAGAAAGCAAAAATTATTCCCATTTTTAGGCGACGATTCTTGGTCGAATCGTATGACAACTTACTATGGTGCCCCCTCCGTGTTTTTACCCAAATCGAACGTTTGAGGTAAAAACGCGAAAAAGCAAAAAATTATTTTTGAATAAAATTAAGAAAAATAGGGTAAAACCCTAATTCATTTTTACTGTTCATTTTCTGGTTTTTAGAGCTCTGAAGAAAAAAAATGGTGGAGACGACGCACAGATCGACAGAGGTCCGGCGCGGTCTACGGGTAAGAGTCTAGACTTAACTAGGATGCTTTAATTTAATTTGACATGCTTTGTAGGTAATTTTTAGGTGAATTTTGAGCATCACGGCTATTTTTGGGCCATCGACGTCGTCGAGATGAAATCGTCCCAATTTTGATGAAATTGTCTCAATTTTGTCAATTTCGCCCGAGGGCGAAATCGTCGAAAGGGGGACAATTTTGTCAAATTAGAGAGGATTTCGAACTGCAAAATCGGAGACGATTATGCTCAAATTTGGGACGATATCGTCCAATAGTGGGCGATATCATCAATTGCACAAAATTGAACTTTTAACTTGAAGTAGAGAGGATTACTAAAGAGCAGGGAATGGAAATATGGAGGGTTGAGAGATGACTTGGCCGCTCTCACACAGGCAGAGGAGTAGCCAATGGCTACGATGCCTGGTATGCAAGCATCTACCCTCCTCGGATGATGAGGGCATAGGGTCCGATCCACACAGTTGTGCGTCAAATAGGGAGGCAGCACCAGGCGACGATGGAGGTAGCCCAGGGTCGTGGCGGGAGAGAGGTGAGGAGGCCACAGGCACAGGAGCGGCCGTGGCAGAGAGAGAGGGAGAGGAGGGAGGCGAGACCCCCATCTCCACAGAGGCCACCATCGCCCGATAAGGGCAAGGGTGTGGACACAGGAGAGAGTAGCGAGATGGCTACTCTCCGAGCGGAGAGAGATCATCTCCAAGCCCAGGTGTAGACGCTACAGGATGAGGCTGCACGCCACCGGGCTGAGGTGTCACAGCTGCGGGATGAGATTGCATGCCTCAGGGCACGGGGCGGAGGGGCGAGCTCTAGGGAGCTGACACGGGCTATCGCCCAGCTGACCTTTTACCAGACATTATACTTCCAGCTAGTGCCAGAGGCGGATAGACTACCCCTACCAACTAACATCGTAGATCCGATCAGGATCGGGTCGTCGAGGACCTCGTCCCGATCGAGGACTAGGACTACACAGACGGCGATGGGGCCACCTCGTCCACCTCAGGGCGGGGGAGGAGATGAGGCAGAGAGCTCGAGGGGCTCTCGAGGCTAGAGGGCTGGACACTGTATTATATATATATTTTTTGTTTGATAGAGGATTGAGTATGCCGAGGTACAGATTGTGGCATACCAATCCAATTTTGATGATGTATATATATTTGTGATATATATAGATGAGATATTTTTGATCATATGACTTGTCTTATGTATGCTTATGATGCTTTTAATGTTTTGATTGATTGATTTGATAATTGGATGTAATTATGTCGTTGGGAATATAATTTGAATGTCATGCGTGTAATATTTTAAATGAAATAATCTGATGTAACAAATTGATTTTGTAATGAAATGTAAAAATAAAAAGAGACTTCTAACAATAATTTCAAAGGACATTGTCGCTATTATAGACCATTTCATGGAGTCGCTACTCACTCGGTCGTCAAGCTAGTCCCATTTATAGAAATATTGTTAAAAAGTAAAAAGAGTGCTTAAGAGACTGTCTTAAGACTTTGGTGCAATAGTGCAAATGATGATGATGATGATGGTTTGTTTTCAGATTTTCATAAAAAATATTGTGCATGAAATAATGTTTTAAAATGATTTTTGCTAGGCATAAATTCCTAAGTATGATAAAATTTTTGGATAATTCTTTAGGAATTATACCATCATTGCAAAATTGTAGGTTGACATAATGACATGAAATAATGAAAATGGGTTTGCTTTTTAAAAGCATAATTTGTGTAACATAATGAATTAAGTCATATGGTTTTCATGATTTTAAATAAATGGGGAATAAAAATTGTTACAATGGTTTGCGCTAGGCATAGAATATGTAGGTATAGACTTATACCATCATCGCGAAAATCCAAAAAAGATAGTTTTATTGCATGGTTGATTTTTGATGAACAGAAAATATGAAAATGAGGACTTGCGCTAGGCATAAAATTCCAATTTTGGTTTTGAAACTATACCATCGTCGCGAAAGTCAACCAGATATATATGTATATGTTTTTGATTGTATATTTTGAAAGAAATTTTTGATTTTTGTATTATATAGTTGTCTTTGTGCTAAAGAATTGTACTTGAAAGAAGAAAATGAATCATTCCAAACAATTTGCAAAAATAATATTTCAAAGTATTTTAAAGACAAAAGTTAGATTTATAAGGAATCCCATGTGCATATGTGAATTCATTTCCAATCTTGATTTATCATAATGATACACAAAATCTCTCAAATACAAATGTGTGTGCAATTGCATTGTTCATTTACCAGTTTGAGCAAGGTACTATGATACAAGTGATTTGAATAAACCAAATAAGTGTTCATTAACCATGATGTAGATGCATATAACCATACTAGGCTACTATGTAGGTCGGATTATCAAGAGCTAGCTAATCCATAAGCAGACATAGGTCTGTACAAAAGAAGGTCGCTAATGTGACAGACATATCACCACGCTAGGAGTTACCCAAGGCCAAGCAGGTTGGGCACAAACCACCTGTTATGGGGCTTACCTCACAGTTTTTGAATAATTGAGAATTCCAGGGATTCAAGCTCATCAACCCTTCTTTTCTTTTCAAAGGGTAGGGAAAGGGATTTTATTGCTTTCTTGCTTTCTTTTGAACTTTGCTTATTTTTCTTTTTGTATTTCTTTTTGCTTGATAATGCTTGGAACATTGCTGAAATGATATAAAATAACATTTTTCTTTTCTCTTTTTTTTTCTTGAACTTTTTCTTTTCTTTTTCTTTGCTAGGGATACTTGCTCGGATTAGTTGTAGAGCAAGGGATTTTTATTCTGGGTAGGGGTGAGCTTGTCCTTTTGCCAATTCTCAAAGATTCTAGACCATGTGCATGATAGGATAGCAGGGGAAACTTTTCGCTCAAGAAATCACTTCTACTATGTAGCAAAACATGGAAATTACAAATATAATCATTTTATTGTGAAAAGATGTGCTTGGTTTAAGTAAATAACAAGATCAATTCTCTATGCTCAAACTTTATTTAATTGAATTTTGTGGACTTTGATATAAGAGAGATTAGTAATCATGCCAGATAAAATCAAGATATTTATTTTTGTGAGTGTGCAAGTGAGGGATTCCAAATAAATGCTAATTTATCCCAAAATAATTTGAAACATATAACTGCAATAATTGTAAGAAAATATAGATAAACACTTTTGAGAAAGTTTTTGAGAATGTTGACTCTCTCTTTCTTCTTTATTTTGTTTTGGTTTCGAAAGAGTCAAGCATATAGCTGTTTTTATATTTTTTATTTTGATTTTTGTTTTTGAGCAAAAAATTTTAACAAGTGCCTTAAATAAATGCAATAGATAGTTTTTGAAGATTTTCGATGATTATGAATATTTTTGATGTTTTTGGATTTTTATAAATTTGAAAGAAATATAAGATAAAATTTTTGAAAACAATTATATACAAGAATGAAACGGCCAAATTTATGCATAGTAACGTTTAAGATGCAAAATATTCATGGGTTCTTTAAGTTCTTTACCATCTAAGGTAGATAATTTATATGCTCCTGATTCAAATTTAGCTGTAATAATGTATGGTCCAAGCCAATTGGGCTCAAATTTACCTTTAAGTTCCTTAGTTGCATTTGTATTTTTTTTATTTTCTTTTAAAACAAGGTCGCCAATCTCAAAGGATCGATGACGAACTTTTTTAGCATATGATCTTTTAAGCTTGTTTTGGTATGCACGGAGATGCTCCAAAGCATTGATGCATTTTTCATCTAGGAGTTCCAGCTGACTGAGTCTGCCAGCACGATATTCATCTCCTACTTCGGTATCTTGAAGTAGCAGAGCCAAAGAAGGAACTTCCAATTCAAATGGAAAAACTGCTTCAGCACCATATACCAAAACAAATGGTGAAGTTCCAGTGGGGGTTCGAACACTAGTTCGATAGGCCCACAAGGCTGGATATAATTGAATGTGCCAGTCACGGCCAGTTTTATTGACTAATATTTTGAGAATTTTGATTAAGGTTTTGTTAGATGCTTCTGCTTGACCATTACCCTGAGGATAATAGGGAGTGGACCAGCGATGTTGAATCTTATATTTTTGACATAATTTTTTAACATCTTTATTTTTGAAGCAAGTTCCATTGTCGGAGATGAGATTGGCAGGAATTCCGAACCCGCAAATGATTTGATTAAAAATAAATTTAGAAACTTGTGTGCCAGAGCAGGAAGCTAAAGGCATAGCTTCGACCCACTTCGTGAAATACTCAGTGGCGGTTATGATGAACTTGTGTCCATCAGATGACACAGATTGATTTTGCCAATAATATCCAAGCCCCATTTAGAAAAGGGCCAAGGAGATGAAATAGCCTCGCAGCTCTTGTGCAGGCGCATGGACAAGGTCAGCATGTTTTTGACACTTGTCGCAATGGCGCACATACTCATGTGCATCTGTTTCCATGGTAGGCCAAAAGTATCCTATCCGAAGGAGCTTTTTAGCAATGACACTACCACTAAAGTGTCCTCCACAAGATCCATCGTGGGCTTCACTCAAGGCTGATTTAGACTCTTCTAAGTTTAAACATCTTAATAGGATACCTTCAAAAGATCTCCTATATAAAGTATTGCCAATTATTACAAATCGACTTGCTCGTCGACGTAATAACCGACGCTGGTTTCTATTAGAATTGGCAGGGAAAGTCCCATTTTGGAGAAAATCAAATATGTCTATATACCAAGGTTCGGGAGTAGTTTCATTGATTAGAAACACATCCAAAGGCTCTAAGCATGACTTATTTGAAGCGGGTTCCTGGAGTCGACGAATAATGATAGTGGCATATTCGTCATCTAACTCCAAGGGCAGGAGAGATGCAACTGCGGCCATAGCATCAGTCGCACGGTTGCTAGTTCGAGGAATAGCTTCCAAGGTAACTTGATCAAATAAAGACATTAATTGTAAAACATAGGCCTTATATGGGCGCAGTTTATCATCTCGGGTTTGATAAACTTCATTAATTTGGTTTATAACCAGTTGGGAATCACCAAAGACTAAAAGGTGTTTAATTTTTAGCGCTAGGGCAGCTCGTAATCCAAGGATTAGAGCTTCATACTCAACAGTATTGTTGGTGCAAGCAAATGTCAATTTGAAGGACAGAGGAATAAGATGTTTTTGCGGAGATATTAAAATAATACCCGCACCATCCCCACTCATGCATCGGGCTCCATCAAAGTATAAGGACCATTGTTCGGTATGGTCTGCCTCTAATTGAAGGCATTCATCTGGAAACTCGATGATGAGGGGATGGGTAGACTCTAAGGGTGCAGCAGCTAATTGATCTGCTATGATTTGACCCTTAACAGACTTTTGTCCTATGAATGTGAGATCAAACTCGCTTAGAGCAAGAACCCACTTGGCTGTGCGACCCGATAAATAAGGTCGACTCATGAGATACCTTAAGGGATCATATTTAGCAATGACATAAGTTTTTTGACTAAGCATATAATGTCATAATTTTTGCGTAGCAAACACGATTGCTAGACATAGTTTTTCCAACGCTGTGTAGCGGGTTTCATAACTGATGAAGGTTCGGCTAATATAATAATTAGCACGTTCTCGCTTTTCATCATCAAGTTGAGCTAACATAGCCCCTAAGGCAGAATCTGAAGCGAAATATATAGGAGAAATGGGCGATCGGATTTAGGTGGTGAAAGCACAGGTGGATTAAGGAGGTATTGTTTGAGAAGTTCAAAAGCTTCTCTACATTCTGTGTCCCAATTAAAAGGGACATCCTTCTTAAGGAGTTTAAGAAAGGGACCGGTTTTATCCGCCAGCTTATCGATGAAGCGACGGATGGCTTGAAGTTTACCTTGTAAACTTCGTAACTCAGATATATTAGTAGGTGCGGGCATATCAGTGATGGCCGCAATCTTGAGAGGGTCGATTTCAATACCACGTAAAGAAACTAAAACCCCTAATAGTTTGCCGGATTTAACTCCGAATATGCATTTTGCTGGATTTAATCGAATGAGATATTCTCGTAATCGATTAAAGACTTTCCTTAAATCATCTAAATGATTATTTTCAATAATAGAGCGAGCTATAATATCATCCACATAATCATGTAGGATATCATGCATCATATCATGAAAAATATAGGTCATAGCTCGTTGATAAGTTGCACCGACGTTCTTTAAGCCAAATGGCATCACTTTCCAAAGAAAAGGTACCCCAGGGGGTAATAAAGGCTGTTTTAGCCTGGTCTTCAGGAGCTATCCTGATCTGATTATAACCGGAGAATCCATCCATTAAGGACATCATCCCACTTCCGACAGTGAAGTCAATGATTTGATCCATGTTTGGAAGAGGAAAGTCATCTTTAGGGCATGCAGCATTAATATCTCTAAAATCTGTGCAAACCCTAACTTTGGTAGCTTCTTTCTTGGTGACTGGAACTACATTTGAGATCCATTCAGCATAATCAATAGCTTGTATAAAGATAACATTCAAGAGTTTTTCTAACTCCCCTTTGACTAGCAGAGCCACTTTGGGATGCATTTTTCTAAGTTTTTGTTTAACAGGTTTAGCATCCGGATGGACCACTAGATGATGCATGACTACGTAAGGGTCTAGACCTGGCATATCTTCATATGTCCAAGCGAAGACATCTTCATACTCTTTAAGGAATGCAATGTATTGTTCTTGTTTTTCTTGACTTAATTCTGATCCAATATTGATTATGTGAGGATTGTCCTCAGTTCCAATATTAATTTTAATGACGTTTTCTACCTCCATGTGTAGATCTCTTTCAAAATTAGGTGGGGCGGGTGAAACGCCCAATTCTTGTAATTCTTGTAAGGTTAATTTAGATAAGTCATTCTGAGGATTAGTGGCCTCAAGTTGGGCTATAGTTGGTATAGAACCATCAAAATAAAATCCATTGTGTAACATCTCTTCAACAGAGACATCATGGAAGATATCTCCTTCCAACTCTTCATCGGGGTCGACAATCATTTCAGGGTATGCGATGGATAGCATGTTGCATGAAAACGATTGATTTTTAAGAGGCAAATCAACATGCCTATCCAAATAATCTTGATAGCATATGAGATGATCATCATCCTCAAAAGGAAAGGGTTGACCCTTACTAGGAAATAAGCCCACGCCACAGCGGGCAGGCCACGGTTCTACCTCGAAAGGTTCTTTCATGCCATTTTGGAAAGGTCCCAAGCCTTTCCCTTCATATCCCATTTTAAGCATCATGGGTTTAGCTTTAATATAATCATTGGTAAAATAACACCGAGCATATCCCTCATGATGAGTTTTGATATTCCGAGGGATTCTTCCCCAATCATATCCTTTATAAATGAAGGCACAACTTCCGACTTGGTAAGTACTTCCCATAGGTTGTGGGAGGCCCAAAGTACGAGGAGATGGCGGCAAGTTATTTAAAAGGTTTGAATCTCGCATGAAAGCATTCATTTTTTCTGATATTAAGGTTGTAGATAAATCTGGTAAGAGTTCATCAGAAAGGGCATAAGATGTAGAAGGCTTATTACCTATATCTTTAGATGTGGAAGGTATGATAGGTGTGTCTATAGGTTTTGAATTTATAGGGATAGAACTTGAAGGATTGGTTGTAGATTTAAGATCTTTTTGAGGTTCTAAAATGATTTGTTTAGAGGGTTGTTGGTCTATATAGGAGGATGAAATTAATGGAGGGGAAATAGGTGAAGTTATGGGTGTATGTTTCACAGTTTTAGATGAAAAATAAGAACTAGGATGTGTGGATGACAGAGCAGGGCAAAATTGCACTCCAACGGGTTCTGCCAAAGCACACATATCAAAAGGTCTAGGGTCACCATGAATAGTGACCAACTGATTTTTAAACTCAAATTTAACACATTGGTGTAAGGTTGATGGGACCGCTCGCATGGCGTTGATCCAAGGGCGACCCAAAAGTATATTGTACGATGTTGGGCAATGTACAATAAACACGGTTGTTTCTAGGGTTCTAGGGCCAACTTGCAATGGGAGGGTAATAACTCCACACGTTTCTTGTGTTTCGTCATTAAAAGCTTTGATAATCATATCAGCTTTTCTTCATTTCATCACTTCTAAAGCCAAATCGTTGGTAGAAGTCAAAGGTGCAAATGTTTAGAGATGAGCCATTATCAATCAAAACTCTTTTGACAACTACATCTCCAATTAGAGCAGTAATGTATAAGGGATTGTCCTTATGTAAACCGTGTTGTGGGATATCTTTATCCCGAAAGTCAATACAATCAATCTCTCGAGTGATGATAGTATTGGCCATAGCTTCAAGTTGAATGTTTTGAGGTACCATCATTTGGCTCAATGTAAGCATCAACTCATCCCTATGGGTGGGAGAGGATCTTAATAAATCTAAGAGGGAAATTCTGGCCGTAGTATTGGACAATTGCTCATTAATATTGTAAGGGGGTTTAGATTGAACAGTAGGAACATGATTCCCTTTATTGGGGTTTTTCAAAACGAATGGAGCTGATCCATCGTTCTGTTTGGTTCTTGTTGAGAGTTTTGAGCTTGTTGTCGAGTAACGACTCCAATGGTACCTACAATGTTATAGTGAAGACGCTGAACCAGTCTCGGTTGAGCATTAATGGCTTGTTCATTAGAAAGGAATATATTAGAAGAAGGTCGAGTAGTGACTCTTCTAGGGAATGGTTCTTCTCGGAACCATAGCATCTCGTGACGGGTTGAATAGGATCTGATTCATTTTCAGAACTATTCGATTGGTTTGAAGTAATGTCTAGTTCACTTTCACTATCTGATTCTATATCACTAGAATCAGAAGTTTGAAAATTATGTAAGGGCCTGGTCGTAACCAGGGATAAGGTCGTGTCAAATATTTGAGGATCCTGAATAGGTAATTGTCCGCTAATGGTTCCTACATATCGGGTAGGAGGGGGAACATTATGATGTTCGATTTGATTGGCTACCTCTTTACCATGTCTTGGTAAAGGGTGTTGAAATATGTCTAGAGTTTGATTGGCATTTTGATTTTGATTTTGGGGAATGGTCTTTTGAGTATTATTGGGAGGGTTTTGTTTAGGTTGGAAGGCTTGCACTTCCATTTCATTATTGTCAATCAAATCTTGTATTTTATGTTTCAACCTTTTACAAGCGTTGGTAGAATGTCCAGGTCCTCTATGGAAATCACAGTGCAAGTCAGCTCTATATCCGGGTATAGTTGGATCAGGTTCCCGGATAGCTGGTAATTGGATCAAACCTCTTTCGAGTAATTGAGGTAAAATAGTTGATAAGGGTTGGTTTAATCTAGTGAATTCTCGAGGAGGCTTATCAGGAGGTTTCAATATGAATTTTTTTGTTGTCTTCGTTGCATTGATATTAGCAACATTCTTGCTGTCAGTGACTCCATCATCGACAACTTGTTTGTTTTTATATTGATTTCTGGATGTTTTCTCATCATCCTTCTTCCTAAGTTGGCCTCTCCTAATGAGGGCATCTTCTACTCTTCGAGCTAAATCTATAGCTTGATCGAAGGTAGTTAAGGTAGCAATCGATAGCTCATAAGATATTTGTTCTTGTAAATTGTTGATGAAAATGTCCAACATTTCCCTATAAGGCAAGCACAAAGTGCAGTTTTCCTATCAATTGCCTCCATCTAGCTAAGAAATCGGCAAAGCATTCATCCTTGTCTTGTTTTAAATTGTATAGGTCTTTAATAGTTACATGCCTCTCGATGTAGGCACTAAATTGATGGACAAATGATTCCGCTGTTTCTTCGAAGTTTCTCAAAGAATGAGTGGGCAATTGATAGTACCACTCTAATGCCATTCCACCTAAACTTTTTGGGAACATTTTTAGTAATAGCAAGTCATCATGCGATATGTCGTGACATGCTATCCTAAACATGCGAAGATGCTCTATGGGATCTTCGGTTCCTTTATATATAGGCAGGACGGGCATGGGAAAATGCTTAGGGTATGGTTGAGCTACAACTATGGGATCCAAAGGTTGACTACAGATCTCTCGATAATTATACGAGGGACGGTAGGGATCTATCTCGGTCCATACGTGAAGCTAATTGTTTCACCATGGCTTCCAGATTACTAGTTTGCCCCCCATATTGGTTTGGTAGGGCATTGACATGGGTTTTATGGGCATATGATGGAGGAACATGCAGATTAGATGCCATGTTACTATTGTGTAAAGTATTGGTAGGAAAAGTATTATGGAGGAATTTTGAAGTTGGATTATGTTGTATTCCGGATTGTTGAAAGTTTGTATTTGGCTTTGTTTTAGGTTTTTGTTTACTTGAAGCATATTGCTCAATAGTTTGGCGGAATAAAGTAGTGAAGGGAATTTTCTTTTGTGTGGGAGTGATTTTAGGTTGAATAACAGGTTCCTTAGGAGGTTGGGTAACCTGTTGTTTTGACATGTTTTGAGCCATAGTGACCATATCCGTATTGGATGGCCCAGCCTTGTCACTTTCTTGATCAATGAAAGACAAGGGGTTAGTGTGTATATTACACATATATTCCATGGCTGCTTGAGTGTTACTAATTTGCCCTTTATCAATACGTATTGCCACATTAAGGTCCTCAATGTTATCATTGAGAAATTTCTTGAAATGCTCTGCATTGTCAAAAACAATAGTTCCATTTGGAGTTACTCTAGGGGATGAGGATCCATCCTCTTTAACACTTCCTTCTTGTTCCTTATCTTCACCTAAGTCTTCGTCTGATTGACCTAGAGTTTCTCCTTCCGGATTTGTATCTCCAAGAAGGACATTTGGGTCTTTAGTTGTATCTTGAAACCAATCTTCTCCTTCTCCTAAAGTTTCTTTACCATTCCTAAGTTTAGGCATGGTGCTAAGTTTTGATTTCAGCAAATAAAAAAAAAATAATATATATATATATATATATATATATATATATATATATATATATATATGCAACAAATTAAGAGGTATATATTTATTATATACCTACTACAATATTTGAAAAAGAAATGTTTAAGTTTTTGCTAAGTTTTTAATTTTTTAGTTTTCTTTTTTTTTTGAAATAATATAATAAAGACAACAAATAACACAATAAATGCAAGAAATAATACTGAAGTAATAATCTAGTTTTCTATAAACAACTTATGAATATCATTAATAGGTTCGAGTTGTTCCGGAGTCATGAAGTGTTCTTCTTCAAATTGAAAGTTTTCTTTTAAAAATTTGATGAAAAGAGCTATAGTGATGTTGTTTGTTTCAGATGCTGGTTGATAAAAGTAAAGCTCATGGCAATACTCTCGATATAGCACAGCTCGCGGAACTCTATTCCATATTTCCCTATCTGTAAGAACAACCTCTTGGTCTTCTACACAACCTAGGAACCGGTGCACAATGGCTGCGTTCTCGAGGTATTCCTCGAAGGTGAACAATTCTGAAGATACTAAAGCTCTCCTATAAGCTAACCATCTATGGCAGGCTCTCTGAAGTTCATGATAAAAAACTAGTTGGTGAGGATCCAGGATTCTATCTAGGACTAGCCTCTTGATTTGCTTAAGTTGTGTGGACCTAGATGAGATGAGACTAAGTCTTCTATCAAGTTCGTTCCACAGGAATTGATTCCTACTTGTTTCAGGCACACTAAGGATAGAATTGACTTCTATGGCTGCCAATTGGTTTTCTACGTTTATAGTAACTGCTAACCTTTTCTTAGGAGCTACCATCTAAACATGATTTTAAACTTTAAGTGTTTTAAAATGCATCTAAGTTTTAGTTGTTCTATATATATATATATATATATATAAAAAAAAAAAATATATTTATTTTTGTTTTTGTTTTGTTTTCAAAAGGTTATGATGCATTCACGTCGGGTTCACCAAAATGTATCGCTCCAAATTTTTCGCATCCCTACCTTCAGAGCTATTGGATCCGTGCCCGGAAGGAGGATGGGAAAAGGATGTCGCGGTACCTCGGACCGAGAGGACTTTGCGAAGGTCCCGCCTCTCAAGGGAGGTGTATTTTGATGATTTTTCGATGGATGGTGGGTTCACCAGGAAACATTTAAGGGCGCTTCCACGCCTAGGTTTGGAATGTGTTTTAATGTGTTCATTTTTAACCTTAAGCATTCATATCCTAGGTTTGGCCAAATGAATCTAGATTAATCTATATGAAAATGCAAGTTCAATGAGTACAAAAAATAGATTTAAAGACATAAAACAGAGAATTTATCGAATGCAAATGAGGAATACCTGATCCGGATGTTTGGTGATGATTCTGATGTTTGAAGCAATCAGGATCGTCTGGAATTCGATAGAATCATCTGATATCTGATAGAATCATCTGAGATCTGACAGAATCGTCTGAGATCTGACGAATTCGTCAGACGAATTTGTCAGAGACCTGCAAGCAGAAAAATAGATACAAAATACGACGAATACTATTGTGCTAATAAGGGGAAACAACACCAAATGACTGTATGAATACTGAATAACAGTTATGAACAGTAATTCAAATAGATTACGACATTTTAATAACAAATCATGATCTTAGTATGCAATCTAAGCTAAATGGGTGAACTCCAAATGCAAAATAACATAAACACTGAATAAACTATCTAATTTGCAGACTAAAATAGCAGAGAGAAGGTTGAGAAATGCAAACTTCAGGCATTGATTGCCTCAATATGGAATGCAGTCGAGATCGTCTCGCATCAGTACGAAATCGCCTCGAATTCGACAGGTTCGCCTCCGATCTGAACAGGTTCGTCGAGGACGATGGGTGCTGGCTCCGGCTGAAAAATAGTGATGTACCTACAACAAAATTGTTATGGGACCAGTGCAAATGAAAAATCGGGATGGTTTAGCGTAGATGGAGTTAAATTGCAGATAATTTCAGCCAGGGGGGTGCTAAGGGAATAGCTTAGGATTAAATAGGCTTAGGGGAGTAGTTAGGAGGTTGGAGATCATCCCAATTTGGGAGATCTCCAACGGGGGAGGGTCCCAACGGTGCAGACACGCTTCTGCCCAGATTGGAGACCCGTTGGAATAGAAGCTAACTTTGCAAAATTAGTTTTGCGACAAGATCGTCTGGACGTCCTAGTCCAGACGAAATCATCAAATCTGGGGCGATATCGTCTGATCGGCGACGATATCGTCAAACGGTCAAAACAACCTCTAAAAATGGCACGAAAAAGGGGGAAACGGATTTCCCGACGGTTAACGAGCGGTTTGGGAGGTTAAATTTGAATTTTAAATTATTTACTAAGGTGAATGTAATTATTGTAATTTTACTGTGCCAATTTTAGGGTGCTACACCCATCAATACATGAGTACCAAGCTTGTGATGCCTGCTTGAGGCCATAGAGTGCCTTTTTCAATCTGTAAACAAGGTGCTCCTTACCTTGCTCTTGAAATTCTTGAGGTTACTCAACATACACTTCCTTTGTCAAGTACCCATTGAGAAAGGCACTTTTCACATCCATGTGTTGGACTTTCTATCCCTTGTGTGCAGCTAAAGCAAGAATTGTTCTGATGGTCTCCTGTCGAGCTACAAGAGCAAATATCTCTTCATAATTAATACCATAATTTTGTGTAAATCCTTTTGCAACCAATATTGCTTTGTGCCTTTCAATGCTTCCATCAGCATTGAATTTGGTCTTGAAGACCCATTTACATACAACACACTTCTTTCCTTTAGGAAGATCTACCAGCTCCCAAGTATCATTGTTTTTTATAGAGGTTATCTCCTCTTTCATGGCATCTTGCAATACCTTCTGAGTACAAGACTTATCATAACTAGAAGGTTCAAGTTGTGCACTAGTTAACAAGGCATAGTTAACTACATCTCCCCAAGGTTCTTGGGAGTCATCATCTCCATAAAAATGCATATTTTCAAGTCTTTGCAAAATTGAATCCATTTCACTTGCTTGACTTCTAGTATATCGTCTTTAAAAATTTGTATCCAACATCTGATAAGATGGATGATGTTGGAGAGTTCTCTTACCTCTAGATGGAGAATCAATATCCATTGGTGAGGAACTAACTGATATTTGTGGAGAAGAACTTGGTGATGATGATGATGAACTTGAAGTCGAATATCTTCTTGGGCTTGGACGAGGAGGAGACTTCTTGCTTTTCTATGGTGCCTGTTGAATTTGTGAAGAACTTGCATCATTGAGATTCAACATCGCTATAAATTTGGGGATTTCCCCATTCTCCCCCTTCATCAAAAATCACATCCCTGGAAAGTATTATCTTTCGAGTCCTAGTATTGTAGAGTCTGTAAGCTTTTGTGTTCTCACAGTACCCTACAAAAATGCATGCTTGACTCTTAGGATCGAGCTTCTTCCTATGTTCATCAAGAATGTGTGAGTAAGCCAGTGAACCAAACACTCTAAAATGTTTGACATTCAATTTCTTACCATACCATACTTGGTAAGGAGTTTTCCCTTTCAAACTTGAAGTAGGAATCCTATTAAAAATATACACACTGGTCCTGGCTGCATCTGCCCAACACATATTGCTTAAATGCTTAGTCTGAAGCATAGATCTTGCCATATCTACAATGGTGCAGTTTTTCATTTTAGCTACACCATTCTGCTGTGGAGTATAGGCAGTAGTGAACTGCCTCTTTATTCCATGTTTTTTACAAAAAATCATTAGAGGAGTATTCTCCTCCTCTATCTGATCTGAGACACTTAACGAAATATCCACTCTCATTTTCAACTCTTGCTTTAAAATCTATGAAGCAATCAAATGCTTCATCTTTATGTTTCAAAAAATATATCCAGCACATTCTTGAAAAATCATCAATGAAAAGAAGAAAGTAAGAGTTGTTACCAATTATCTTGGTCTGCATCAGACCACAGATGTCTGAATGCACTAGATGGAGTGGATAACTATCCTACCATGCTTATCCATGAGGAAATTTGGTTCTAGCATGCTTTCCCAAGGTATAACCTTCATAGAATTCCTTATTGTCTTGTACTTTAGGAAGTACAGTCACAACTTCAAACTGGTTGAATACAAATGACCGTATCTCAAGTGCCACAACACACTTGGATTTGCAATAGCAACATTTACTAATTGATCTCCTCCTGGCTAGACAAAATTTAAAGGAAATAACCTGTTCCTTGTCATTGGTACTTGAGTAATGACTCTATCACTATTACTCTTATCAAAAATAGTACATTTACCCTCATCAAATAACAACTTATAGTTCTTCTCTAACATTTGACCAACACTTAAAATATTGTGTTGGAGATGAGGTGTGTAATAGATATCACTTACTTGTTTCATGTCTTCTTTTGTTGGAACCTCCATGTCTCCAATGCCTTCAACTGCCAATGACTTGTCATCTCCCAATTTGATGGATTTGTAGGAAGAATCCAGAGTAGCAAAGAGTTATTTACCACTCATATGATTTGAACACCCAGTGTCCAATATCCAGGTGTCATTCAAGTTCTGATCTGACTTGCCATATGAGATAAAGAGATTTGAGGTCCCTTCCTCTTCTCCAAAATTACCATACTGACTACTCTAGCTACTGCTCCCTTGTGAAGATTTTGACCAGCAGTCATGAGCAAAGTGGCCAAGTTTGACACAATTGTAGCAAGCTTGCTTTGACTTGTCACTTCCTTTTCCTCATCCTGGATGCTTCCCTCTGTTCTGATGTCCACCTCTATTCTGATGTCCACCTCTTTTTGAAGATCCTCCTCTGTTAGGAGTGCCACCTCATGGACTATTCCTACCTCTACCTCTGTGCTAACCTCTACCTTGACTTCTACCTTGTCCTTTTTCTTCTTGTGAAAAGAAGGCTTTGTCATCGCCTTTGTGGCTAGTGGAAGGAGATTCCTGCAATCTCTCTTCATGTGAAAGAAGAGAACCAATTAGTGCATTAAATGAAAGTGCAGTCAACTATTTTGACTCTTCAATAATGATTGCTACATGATTTCACTTAGGAAGAAGTGTTCGCAACACTTTCTTCACCACAACCTCTGGTTTAACTTCTTCACCTAGAGTGACCATTTTATCTACTACGGCTTTGACTCGCACAAAGTAGTCTCCTACTTTTTCATTCTCCTCCATTATGATATTTTCAAAATATCTTTTTAGAGTTTGAAGCCTGACTTGCTTCACTTGATCACTCCCTTGAAAACTTTCCTTTAATGCCTTCCAAGCATCTTGAGCTATTATACAGGATGCTATTATAGGAAATATGCTTTTATCTAAGGTTGCTTGTAAATGATATAGGGCAAAGGAATTGTTTTTCTAGGCTTCTTTCTTGGCTTTTCTATCAGTAGCACTTAAGGTAGACCAGTCAGTAGGAGAAGGTTCTATATAACCCTCTTCAACTATTTCCCATAAACCTTTACCAATCAACATAGTTTTCATTTTTATTGACCAGTATTCATAATCACTACCATTAAATTCAGGAATTGGGAGATTTGAATTTGAAGCCATTTCTACTACTTGAAAGCAAACTTTGATTTGACTAAAAATAGGAAGTACAAAGCAATTACTAGTTCAAATCAAATCTAGATTTCTTAACTCTCTCACTGATTTCTTCTTCTTCTTATGGATTGCCCAGTACTTGAGGCCCAAAATTGTCTACAATAGAATCCTCATCGTCACTGATGACAATAATTTTAGGAGCTACCATAGGCTCAACTTGTGCTGGCTTAGCCTTTGCTAGCTCAGGTTCCGCTGGATCAGGCTTTGCTGGCTCAGGCTCTGGAGAGCATGGGGAATAGCTCTCACTGGATTGTTCCTTAGGTTCAAATGCCACTGAATCAAACTCCTCCACTCGTTGTCCAAAATATTGTCCTCTGAGTCAGCCTCGTATCTAGAATTGGGCTTCCTCTGGTGAGCTATCACTGAATTCTATAGTTGACTGAATACAGTTTGTATTCCGTCTCGCCGGACCCTCTCATCAAAAGACCCAACAAATTATCTCCTCAATAGAGAGCACAAATCATGGTAACATCCAGTAGATCTGATCATCTACTCATCAAGGCAAAAAGAAAAATTCGTTAGAGCTTCTAAGGTTACAATTTTCGCTCTTTTACAACCGATGAGGCTATTACACAAAATTTTTAGCCTTGAACGGGGTTCCAAGGGGCAGCGCCCTGGCGGGGAGTCCAAATTTTTTTGGTAGTGCTAAACGAGCACTCCGAAAGGCTTCCCATCACTTTTATGTTACCCATTTTTACAAAGATTGCCCTTTTAAAGTTTTCAAAAAATCAAGCTTTTCAAGCCCCTTGGGCGATTTACAATTTGCCACAAAGTCTCTAAAGTTTTCAATTAAATTTTTATAAAGCCTTTTTTTAAAAAAAACTTTAATTTAATAATAAATGATGCTTTAAAAATTATAAAAAAAAAATTAAATAATTTAAAAAGCAAATATTAATTATTAAATTAAACTTTTAATAAAAGGCTTTTAATAAAAATTAAATGAAAAACTTAATAGAAAATCTTAAAAAACAAAAACCTTTTGTTTTTTTTTGTGGAGGAGGAGGATTGTACACTCGATCCCGTGCTACCAAGCAGGATGACCTAGCCGCTACACCATGCGGCCCATTTGGAAAAAACGCCTTAACCTTTATTTATGCTACAATTGAATATATTTTAATAAAATAAAATAAAAAACTTTTCGACGCGTCCCTGACGGGTTTCGAACTTGGGACCTCTTGTTTGCGACGAAGAATTTTTTTCGACCACGCTACGCCTTTTGACGGGTAGCAAAGGAGACAAATAAAATCTTAAACGTGCTTCGGGATTTTGTTTTTTAAAAAAACAAGGACTATTATCCCACATGCGGTAGGGTATTGAAAAGCAGATGGTTTATAAATGCAAGAACAAATAATGTAAAACGATTACCTTTGGGCAATTGTGTCACCTCACTTTTACTATGTTCGGCCACTCCCACGACGCCACATGTCACCTCTGCTTCCTTAGTGCCACATCACACCTCTGCGCCATGTCCACACGTTTGGATGCCAGCTCAGTGCCACCTTAACGCCATGTATCCTGCTCTCTACCTCCCACGTCAATGCTCGAACTGCGTGTCATCAGTCAGCATCCACGCCAGCTCAGCTCCTTATGACTACCTCAAGATTTGTGCCCTCGAATCTGCCTCGAAGTCTATGCCCATATCTCAGCTCGCCACCTTAGACCTCGATTTTCATGCCCTCCTGGCGCTCCTCGACCCCTGTGCACACTAGCTCTAATGCCAGTGAGCCAAATCGGGCTATAATATAAAAAATGAGATTTATTAAACTCCAAAAATTTCATTACAAACCTCATGTAGTTCTTAGTATTTATAGGGAGTAAGGAATTATAGACGAAGAGGAGGTGGAGGGATAAGGAGGGAGGTGGTGGGTAATGTCGGCGAGGGGAGATGAGGAGGAATAAGGGATGAGGAGGAAGCGAGGAAGGTGGCAAAGAAATAGGAAGGAAGGAGATGAGATAATATAGGCGAGAATGTAGGTGAGGGAATTTTGAAAGACCAACAAATCATGTCGACAAACACCTTGTCGACAAATTCCTGATGTGTTCACACTTGATATTTTTGGGCCTAAACTCTTTTCACACTTGCAACAGATATGTGTGGCGGCTTTCGGGGTGGATAACGAAAAATATTGTGGCGGCCATAAAAATCGGACAGCTTGCTCGAATTAGTGGCGACTTCTGATTCCACCATGTAAATTCGAAAAAAACAAAAACTAATATTAAAAAACTTTGATATCTTAATATTTTTTCAAAGATGAAATAGATATGTTTTTGTACCAGTAACGAGAACATCATAAGGAAATATAACATGATTGATCTTGTTGTGTAATATGTTTTTAAGAGTGTCTCATTGACTAGAGTCGTGAATAAGGGACTAGAACTGCATATTGAAAGACCTGCATACTAAACTGCTTCCTAAAAGATTTTTTTGACTCGTCAAAATGTTTGCTCCAATTGGTTCTTGGGAAAATAAAAGAAGAAAAAAATCACTTGAAGAACCTAAAAAAGAGGATCTTGATGCTCAAAGCCCAGCAAAAATTTTAAGCTTTGTATGAGTTTGTTGATTGTTCATTGTCTTACATCTTGGGTAATCTTAAATGATCTTAAAGTCAAAAACTTAAATAGTATTTAGGTTGTTTGATCTTCATATTTAAGGTGAAACCTTATTTCTGAAACCATCTTTGAAATGTAAATCTTATTCTTTAATGTTTATTGTAAAAAGTTTGAAATCTTTTTCAAAAACTCCTTCTACCTTAATAAAATAAATAAATATACTTTTCATACCTTAATAACTTTGAATAAAAATTTTAAAGTATTTTACCCATCTTTAAAGCACATAAAGTTCATACCTTCACATCTATGTAAAAAAATTTAACGAATGATACGATAATGCCTTAAATTTATAGCAGTAATTATTTTTCTTAAAATGGATTAAGTGTGAATATTAATTATAAAAACTATTAACTAAAATTATATTGATATAATTTTTTAATAAGTTATATAAGATTGAAAATGTTTTGTAATACATCATGATAATATTACTTTAATTTAACAATTATATATTGTTAAAATTTAATTTGATTTTTTTAATAGTAGAAGAATTTAATTAATTGAACTAATATTATTTAATTCCATGACATAAAATATAATTATTTATATAATCTTAATTTGTATACTTTTATATATTTTTTTAATAAAAAGCTTTTATAAACCCTAATTCATCAAATAAAAAGAAAGTCAAACAAGACCCTGCAACAAATCATTGCTCTCCGGTACTAGAAGAGCATAAAGTTGTTTTTCAGGAAGCTCCCCTTCTAGCGCCTAGTTCGCGAGACCGCCCAGGATTTTAAGATGGATTTGTACTTCCAGCCAATCCAGCTGACCCGCCGCATTTGAGGAGAGAGGGCTTAGATCTCACGTTTTAGTGTATTAGATTTTTTTGGGAGGGAGTTAGGGTTTCGGAGGAGCCTAACCGGTGCAGATGAAGATAACAAGATCCAGATTGCATTCTAGGTTGGGAAGATTTGACCCTTATGGATTTTGGGTGCAGAGTGGATTGGTAGAGGAGCCAATGGAAGGGGAGCTCATAGGGGTAGGACCATGGTTGGATCTCTTAGAGTCTTTGCAAGAGAGATCTATGTCTATTGGTCCGATCGTTGGTCTGATCATTGCTGGTGGTGAAGCTTTTCTCATGTCTGGTAGGGACTTTGTGGTGGTGCTAGAGTCCCCTGTTCCAGTTTTTTTCAATCCACTATTGTGCAACTGGCTAGGCGGTGGTGAAACATATTTTGTGCCTCACGGTGACCTGATGTTAGTACCAGAGTCCCCTGGTCCAGCTTTTTCCAAAACGCTATTGTTATTTTGGTTGGGCAGTGGACGAGAGCTTTTTTGATCCAGGGGTAGTGTTTGGCTGTTTTTTTGTTGTTGGTTCCTTCATTGGGGGGTCTTCTATTCTTCTGCATACCAGTAGGATTAGAACCCACAAGGGTGGGCATTTTTTCTCATTGGTTGTCTATGAGGTTTGAACCCATAGATCCCAAGGTTTTAGGTCCTTTCCAAAACCTTGTTCCATGGCCCCTGGTTTTTTTTTTAGATGGAGGTTTGGTATGAGTTGTTCTTTGGAGTTTGAAGGATGGTTGGAATCCAACAGGATCTATGGGGTTTTAGTCTTCACATATTTTTGATATGGAGGGTTTTACTATCGCTGGGGCAATATGTTATAGATATCCATTTTCGGTGGTTGGTTTCTATTGAGTTGGTTGAGTAGGTGATCCAAAGTTCAAATCCTTCTTCTGCACTCAGGTCCTAGTGGTGTTCTCAGGGAAGAACATTTTTTGTTTCTGTGGAAGTGCAGGGACCCTAAGTTTTTTATGCCTCGAAGATGAATCGTTGATACTTTGCATCCTAGTTTTCAGGGTTTCATGGCATTTTTGGTTGGTTGGTTGGTCCCCCTCTAGGCGGGATGAGGATAATTTTGATTGTATTCAAATTTTTGTGCTGCCATTGGATGGGAATGTAAGTTTGATTTTTTTTCTTCCAACAACTTTTTTTTTTAGCCTGCCTTTGTGCTAGATTGAAGATTGTAAGTTTTAACGATTGGGTGAATCCTTTTGGAGCTCTATGTACAAGGTTATCGGATCCTTTCAAAATCCTCACCTTTTACCTCCAAAAAAAAAACAACCCACAACCCACATGAGGTTATATTTTTATAATATTTATTTATAAAGCAAAAGTAAAACAAAATAATTTTTAAAGATACTAAAAGTATCTATATTTTTATTTTTATCTATATTTGATTAATAAATATAATTATTCAATTTAATTAATACCATATTTATTTATCAATGGAATAATATATGTAATCAATACAAGTGAGATACATTTCAATTCCTTATAACCTATTAAAAAAAATCATATTTATTTTTTACAAATCATATGGAGGCAATTAAGTATTAGATAGTGAAACTCTTTTAACCCCGTATAACTAATAATGAATATCTTCTTATATATATACCACTCCTGTGATATATATCATGATCACATAAAGGTATTATAACAACTTGACTATGATGCATGTATCACTTAGCAAGACTTAACATTAGTCTCCTACAAATGGAGGAATTTCAAAATATATATTTTAATAATAAAAATATAATATTGAAATAATTTATTAAATATTTCAAAGATAATTTTTTAATGTATTTTAATCAAATAGCATATGTTGAATCCATTAAATTCCTCACTTTGAAAGAGAATACCAAGGCTCAAATCTTGGCAAATGATATATGTTAGGTTTTTATAATATCAATATATGGTCATAATATAATATGGGTCAAACTTATTACCCATTAAAACAACAATTCTAGGAGGATAAGCTTACTGCTCAGCTAGAGGAATGAGACAAAAGAGAAGAGATATTGTGGAAACATAATCTAGATTCCAATGGATGATGTTTTTTTAGCTAGATTAAATCATAAGTCCTACTATTCAAGATTTTAAACAAACTCAATATTTGAGTATTCAATATAAATAATCAAATATCAATGACATAACATTCATGAAATAACAACATCAATCAACAATTTTATTGAATCAAATATACAAGCTTCTTGATCGATATAATACATGGAGATTTATCTCCATAATATAACTTTCCAAGTGACTCTTCAATACTTGAACTATTGCTCTTCTCACATAATCCGGAGATACACCCTCTCCTATTCCTCACATATGACAAACCTCTCATGTCTCTTCACTTGTATACTTGACACCTAATATTTATGACTTTGTCTTATACACTTGACACCTACATTAGATAAAATATAAATCAGAATCACAAATATGTAATGCTACCAAATAATTTAATATCTCTAACACCCCCTGTATTACATTATTTGGTATAAAAGTCTCTTGATGTGCGTAAATGACTCTGAATTGTCTAATACTTTTTTCGACCAAGAGATTTTGTAAAAATATTTGCAATATGTTCTTTAGTGGAAATAGTTTTACCTGAATATGATGATCCTAAATATGATCTCTAATAAAGTGTCATTGAGCTTCAATATGTTTTGTTCTTTCATGAATCACATGATTTTTTATTAGTTTAAGAACTCCTTGATTATCACAATTTAGTATTATTGAAACCCTTTTAATTCCCATATCCAACAAAATGTACTTTAATAAAAGTGCTTCACATACTACATCTCTTTTTGCATGATTTCTTGCTTATGTTGATAAAAGAGCCATTGTTTTTTGTTTATTACTATATCAAGAAATAGGTCTTGACCCGAGATAGAACACATATCTTGATGTTGATTTTTTGTCATCTATAGATCTAGCATAGTCAGAATCTGAATATCCCTATAAGTAAAAATTATCATTTCTTTTGTATTTTAATCCATATTCTATAGTTTTGTTGATATATTGCAGTATTATTTTTGTGGCTTTCCAATGACTTTCTCTGGGTTCTTACATAATTTAGGAGAGATAATTTATAGCAAAAATAATATCAGGACTTGTATTTGTTAAATACAAAAGACTTCTAATTAATTTTTGATACATAGTAGTGATGTCTTACCATATCTTTATAGTTTTAATCGTTGTTCCATAGGTGTGTCTTTAGGTTTACAATTTATCATTCTATATTTTCAAGTAATGATTTTGCATACTTTGTCTATATTATTGTGATGCTATTGACATTTTAACATTTTTCTAAACCAATATAATAATGTAGTAGTCATAGATCTATCATTTAAAAAAAATATATCTAGATCTTTTTTCACTTCATCTATCAAAATATTTGAGCTTTCTATGATTACTATGTCATCAACATACACTACAAAAATTGCTCTTTCTAATCTAACCTTGTTTGTATAAATATTTGAATCTTATGTACTCTGTTTGAAATTGTGTCATAACAAATGATCATTAATCTTAATGTAACATGTTCTTGGTGTTTGTTTTAATCTATATAAGGATTTGTTTAATTTACAAACCTTTTTCTCTTGTCCTTTGATAACAAAACCTTTTGGCTAAGTCATATATACCTCTTATTCAAGATCATCATTAATAAATGTGCTCTTAACATCCATTTGATGAAGTTTCCACCCAAGTTGTGTTGTCAATTCACAAATTGTTTGGATAGTAGTCATTCTTTGAGGTGTCATTATGAATTTTAAGTCTTCAATTGGATCATTAAATATTTATGATTCTAATTCTTCATTTGATAAGTTATCTTCATCTAAAACATTTAGAATAGGTCTTGTATTGACCTTTTGGTCTTCAACAAGATTTTTGTTTCCTTCACAAAAACTATATTTTTGCTCACATGCATTTTCTTTGTGATGGGAGCAAATATTTTATATCCTATTGAATCATCATCATAACCAAGAAATATCTTTCATATGGTTTTATCATCTAGTTTTGGCCTTTTTTACTTTGTAACACACATATGCTTTACATCAAAAAAATCTTAGATGTTTTATTGAAGGTTATTGTCCTAACCATACTTATTTAGGAGTAATATTGTTAAGTATTCTCGTGGGTGATATGTTTTGTATGTACACTACAATTTTAACAACTTTTGCCCAATATTGTCGATCAAGATGTGCTTCTTTTAGCATGCAATGTACCATTTCCATAATAGAACAATTCCTTCTTTTTGCTATACCATTTTTTTGAGGTGAATAAGCTATAGTGAGTTGTCTTTTTATACCATTTTATTTTAGAAATGATTCAAACTCTTTTGATAAAAATTCACCACCTCTATTTGAGCGAAGATTCTTGATTGATTTTTCTATTTCTATTTCCACTAGTTCCTTGAATTGTTTAAATCAACTAAAGGCTTCAGATTTAAGTTTTAGAAAATATACCCACATTTTTCTAGAATAATCATTAACAAATAGCTAAAAATATGTATCCTCCAAGGCTAGTAGTGTTCATTAGTCCACACACACACACACACACACACACAAATATATATATATATATATATATATATATATATTAATGACCCTTGAGCTTTGTATTCACTAATTTCAAAAGGTATTCTATGTTTTTTTCCTGCAAGGCATTATGGACAAATTATAGATTTCCATAAAAGTTTGGGTAATCCTCCAACCATTTGATTTTTACTTATTTCATTCAAAAAATATGCATTTATATTTCCTAGCCTTTTATGCCAAAGTTCTTTGGTTTCTAATATTCTTGATGATAGAGCAACATTTTATAATGTGTCTAAAGCAAATAGACGATTAATATATGAACCAAAAGCTATGAGTTTTCCTTGTTTAGTAATAAGATATTTTTTTTGTTGTCAATAATTTTGAACTCAATTGCTAAATTTTGATCATTTGAGATACTTAGATTAGATTAGCAATTAATCCAAGCATATACAATACATTGTTAATTTTACCTTTTTTATTAGATAAATTGATTAAAATATCTCTTACTCCTTTGACCGCATATGTCTTTTTATCAACTATGACAACTGGTTTCTCACATTTCTCTTGAAAAGTATTAAACCATTGTTTATTTCTAGTCATATGCCTACTTGCCCCTGAGTCAATATACCAATGATTTATACCATATCTTCCAGTTTAGTTTCAATATTCCTTATGTCTCCCAATTTAATTTCAATTTTTTTAAAAATTTATAAAATCAGATTAATAATTTCATTTAGAACCTTATAACTCCCACTTTTAATTAAATCAATTTAAAAAATTATTAAACCTTATATCTCCTCTTTAATATTTCATGCACCCAAAAATAACTCAAATATACCCTTAAATAACTTTTCAAATTTCAAATTTATATTCCCTTACCTCATTTTTTGCAACCTTGTCCTCAACATGCAAAAAGGCATCAAGGCAGGGGCTCTTCAGGTAATTATGTGCTCTGTAACTTGACAATAAGTGTTATATTAGTTGTGAAGACTCTTGGATTCAAGATTTCCATGTTCTTGCCTTTGTTCAATGTCTACTACTTCATATTTGCTTGGATTATGATCCTTGGTGCTCCTCTTAGGTGGATTTTAATACTATTTCTAATCATCCTTGCTTATGTTCTCAATAGGCTTTAGTCTTGCACACACATTCGCTTTGATTCTTATGGCTTTTAGTCTCCTTTATTAACTTCTCAGGTGACTATTAGAACAATTTTGTGTTATCAGAGCTCTTCACCCCTTCCTTTTGGTCTACATAGGCTTATATGCTTCTCCACTCTTCAATGGCTCTTTAGAATTATTTCTCACTCTCATGGATATTTGTCCCCTTCTTCTGCTTCATGTAGGATATATATACTCAAGACTCTTTGTCTTCACTCTTTGGTGGTTGATTGGATCTATATCTTCCTTACTTAGTGCTACTCTTAGTTCCACCTTTATCTTCAATACAAGAAATACAATTTGGCTTTTCTACCTTTACTACCAACAATCAATAACATCCTTGTCTTCACTTGCTTTTTACAAACTTTCACCTTTAACATCAAATTTTCAAATGTGTAACTTGTTATTCTCCTCTTGCAATCTTCAAACTTAGAAAAATATCCAAGTGTAATCAACCTAGCTTTACTTTGCCCTCCAATTTTCCATCTAAGGTGGTTAATCTTCACCTTATTCTCATGTTTGATTTTTAGCAATCGGGTGCAATCAACCCATCAAAACAATTTCACTTTTCACAATTTTCTTGAGGGTGAAATCGACCCTTTCAAAAAATATTCAAACCTAGAAAACTTCTCAAAATGAGAATTTATGTGGTTCTGATACCACTGATGGACTTTTAGCTAGATTAAATCATAAGTCCCAATATCCATGATCTTAAACAAACTAAATATTTGAGTATTCAATATAAATATTCAATATCTATGAACATAACATTCATGAAAAGACAATATCAATCAACAAAATTATTGAATCAAATATACAAACATCTTTATTGATACAATACATGACTCCATAATATAACTTTACAAGTGATTCTTCAATACTTGAACTATTGCTCTCCTCACATAACTAGGAGATGCATCCTTTCCTATTCCTCATATATGACAAACCTCTCATGTATCTTCACTTGTATACTTGACACCTAATACCTATGCATTTTCTCTTATTTGACATATACATTAGATAAAAATATAACTCACAATTACAAATATGTAATGCTATCAAATAATGTAATATCTCTAACACCCCCTATATTACATTATTGGTATAAAAGTCTCTTGATGTGCCTTGTTAAGGTGTAAAGAGAAAATTACCTCTTGTGGCTCCTCCATAAATATCTTTCTCATCAAAATTTCATTCTATCCATATATAATAATTCATGGATATTTTAAAAAAACTTACCTTGAGTATCTTGTCTAACATTTGACAAAATATCTTTAAAATAATTAATTTCTTCCTTCCTAATATCTTCTTCTTCCTCAATATTTCTTTTGTTTGAAGTTGAAATATTTTTATTTGACAAAAAAATAAATCTACTTTAACTATAACATGAAAAATAGCATTTTTGTCCCCTTCTTCAAGCTCTATCCCTAGCTTTTAGGGATCAATATAATTTTTTATTTTTAATACTTTATGATAATAAGAAAGTAATTATTTTTATTAAACATAACTATCTTGGTCTATTTCATTGATTTCTACTCTCTCTTGTAAATTGTTGAGCTTGGATTTAATTTTCTCTTTTGCTTTAAATAGGCTACCAAAAGATTTGACACTTCATTTTTCTTCATAAAACCCTTTAGATATTTAATATTTTGAATAAAACTATACATACATGATCCTTCAAACCTTGCTTCATCCCACCATAACATAACCATCTAGATAAAATCAAGGTCTTCAAACCATATAGAGTGAAATCAAAAAATGGTTTTAAATGACTATTAATGAGTAAATCACATCTCAAGTGAATTGGTTTGCAATCTAATACTACTCATAATAAAATATTTGAAGAGATTGTACACCCTATTTGAAACCATGTATTAGATAACAAAAATATATTTAATATTTTTATTACATGAGTTTTCTTGATGCATCTATTATCCCATGTATATTGAAAGCTTAAAGGAATGACATCCCAAAGTCCATTTAAATTAATAAATGAAGTGCAAAATCCTCCATTGATTTAGAAAATTTAAAAGTACCAACCTTCTTTTTCAAAGGAGGTATAATTGTGTTGAAGTTCTTCCTAAGAATCCATAGATCATTATTAGTTATCATCATTGAATTTGACTTAAATAAACTAAGTCCTTCTAGCATATTTCATGGGGATTAACTATAGTTGGAGCACAAACATTTATAACCCCAACTTAGATGTTTTCCTCTTTCTTGTAAAAAATACCAATAACCCAATTACTTATTGCTTTTAGCAATTGTCCATCCCATTTTTGTTTGTCCTATATTATTGCAATACCTCTTGAAGCTCTTATAGAAGTTAAATTGCTACATGATACTCTATCTTCCAAATCATTTTGAATGCATTTTTATATTCCTCACTACTTATTTATGTTTATTGTATTAAAATAAATTCAAGGCTATGAAAACCTATTAATTTCTTAATAAAAAATTTGTAGGGTTCTTATTTATACCTCTAATATTCCAAGGTATCATTTTAATTATCGTTTTTTTAATTTTCATTTGTGGTCTTAACCCACTTCTTATTAATACTTGTGATATTTGCTTATGTTTTCCCATATCAATGTTCCTCTAAGTTCTTTTTCTCTTTGTTTTTTATTATACTAGAGAAATCGGTAACTCGTTACAATTTTCTACGCCTCTTCGTGGGTTCAAATCTCTCTCCTTGTTGCCACTATAACCTCCAATTGCATTGGGTAAATCATTTACATAGCTGGATACGCTAACACGACACACCCACCGGTACTATAGAGCTCGAGGGATTGAAACCCTGGTCTCTGCGCTCCTACAGAAGTGTTTTGACTGTTGAACCAAGCCCTCAAACCTATATATTTTTTCTCTTTGTTTTCGCTATAAGGTCTTCCTCTTATTTTTTCACTCCCACCAACACTTTCATCTTTATCGATCTCTTTTATTATTATAAATTGTTCATAATGAGACATGTCATCTATAGGTTTATTATGCCCTAAATAATATAAAATATAAGGAATAGCTTCAAGAACACTTTAATATTTATATTGCCTTGGATACCCTAAAGTGCAAGGTCCCTCCTCTATAGTACTTACTTTCTTATGCTACCTTAGAAACCCTATATTTTCATAGATATCCTATATATTTTTTTATTATACTACTCTTGAAACCCTAGAGTGTAAGGGATAAAATCTATGGTACTTTATTTTTATTGTAAGGAGAATTTTGTATACTATTTTAGGAGAATGAAGGTGATTTATACTTGACCTCTTCCACCCTCTTTGTATTAAAATTTACCTCCATATCTTCCTTTGCATCTTTAATTCCTTATAAATTCAAACTTGCACAATATACTTCCTCGTCCCTTGTATCCATCCTTGTTTCTTCTAATGGTTGATCCATGTGAACCATGATGGCATTCACCATTTGATAATTTGGAGGTTCTTTCTTTGTCATTTTTTTGGATCTAATGTAACTTCTGCTATAGTATGATTTCCTTGCTTCATCTTGAATTTTGTCTCCTTACCAAATTTTGGAATCTCCACTGTTTTCACTTTAGAATCTCTTTCCATGTGTCCAGTATCATAGCATTTATAACATTGAAAAATAGTATTTTCATAATCTACTTGTAGATTTCATTATCTTGATTTAGATTCAATCATAATAAATTTTGGCAAATATTTTGAAATATCCATAATGGCAACACATATTAGGGTATATATAACATTCTTTCGCTTCTTCCTAGTTGGTCCCTCATAGATGAAATCTCCTATAGTATTGATAAAATTATCTAAAACTTCCTTATTGATAAGCTAATATAGAAGTCTAAATAGCCTAACCACATTGAAATCCTTTTAGTAGTTTTTGTCTCCACAAAAACATTCTCGCTCCATGGTCTTAAATATATGGCATATCTCTCCCTTAACCATCGACCATCACCAATTATTTTATTTATGATTTCCAAATCCTTCTTGAAGAATTGACATGGAGTAATTTGAATTCAATCTTTACATCCACTTAATCCAGTTGTGGATCTCCAAAAAACCTAACTAGTATTCATGGAACTTAAATATTAGTCTTATGCTTTTAAGATCCATTATGTCACACTCACTCATGTTATCCTTATAAAAACTTCTTGTGCAACATCTATTACCTAGATAGAGATTATCATAGACTCACTCTTCCTCTTGTTCTCAATTAGAACATCCATACTTCCAGTTAGAGCATCCTTACTCTTTTTTTGGTAAGTAACAGTATATTTACAGCGGGTTTTTTGCAGAAGGATCCCAAAACCTTAGATACATAGGAAGTCGTGGCTACAATTGTGATTAAAAATCGGGGTTGCGCCCTTGGGCAACGTCCGGGGCCCAGGGCCCTGGTGCCTACAAAAAGACAGACTAGCTATGAGACCAGCACTACAAAATTTGGTCTGAGGCCACCAAAACATGGAAAAACCGCAAAACAACAAACGCCAAAAATGCAAAAACCTGCTCGTCGCCGCTCCGGGAGGCCCTGTGGTCGGGCCTGGCCTAGACGGGGCCCGACCTGACAGATCAGCTCCTCTCCCTGTCAGGGCCATCGCCCAGCCTGCGACGAAGTTCGGCCAGGGCATTGGCCACTGAGGAAGCCGCTTTGGGAGCCAATCGTAATGTCAAGGAGGGCCCTGGACGTCAAATTCTACATCTTGCTGCCGAAGTCAGAACTGACTTTGGTGGCCTCCGAGGCCTCCACCTTGGCCTTCTTGGAGCTACCAGCAGCCCTGCTACCTGGGGCCGGGTCTTTGCAACTTGAGCTGGCACCAGGAGTCGAGGCCCCGCTTGGGCCCTGGATCGGAGATCTGCATTTTTGGGTGGGCCTGCGCCTTTTCGAGGAAGGGGAGCCTTCGGGGGAGGGGGTCTCCTGGGATTTGGAAGTTGCAGGGGAAGCACGGGGCATGGCCACGCATCTTCGGGGCCCCGACGCGGGGCGGGCTAAGCGCCTGGGCCCTCATCGGTGCTGGAATTGTCTTGCGATACTATTTGGGCCAGAGCTTCAGGGAAGTTCGTGGTCCAGGTGGTGAAATCTTCTGCTGCGGTGGCCTGGTTGGCCATGAAGTCGATTGCCCTGTTGCCTTCTCTATACACATGCCGAAGGGCATGATCAGGGAGCCCTTGGAGAATGGTGTGGACTTCCCGGATGGAGTTGTGAATGCGCCAAGAGCAACTTCTCGGGCTATGGGAAGCTTTGATTATAACTTGGGAATCACCCTCGATGATGACTTTTGGGGCGGACTCCTTAAGGGCAGTCAGCCCGCTGAGGAGAGCTGCTGCTTCGACGAAGTTGTTGGTCTGAATGCCAAGCGGAGTAGCGTACGCCAAGATCAGGGCCCCGTGACTGTCGTGGATGACCCCGCCCACACCCGAGGGCCCGAGATTTCCTTTAGAAGCTCCGTCGAAGTTAAGCTTGACCCAGCCGGGGGGGGGCAGTCCACCTTGTCAAAGATCGACGGGAGGGGGCGGGGGGGGACCGGGGGGAAGCTAAATTTTGAGAGAGGATAGGAGGGTGGCCTCGCCCAGCCGTCGGGGCACCTCGGTCAAGGGGATGGAGCGGGAATTCTCAAGGGCAAAGGTCATCGCCTTGGTCGCTATCCACTGGGGGGAACGGGCCGGGGAGGAGAAGGCTCTGCTGTTGCGCTCCAGCCAGAGTTGCCAAAGCATATGAGGAAGGCAGGAGCCCCAGAGGAAGTGGATGAAGGGATGGGCAAAGGGGTTGGGCCACTGAGACAGGAGGTCAGAGATGGAGTTGGGGGCCACCCACTGGATAGAGAATTGGGAAAGAATGAGGCCCAAGACTTCAGATGAAAAGGGACAGTTGATAAAGAGGTGATTAGTGGACTCCCAGGCAGCACAACAAAGGAAGCATCTATTCGGGATCTGAAAGCCCCTCCTGATCAGATTCTCGATCGTCAGGATCTTGTTTTGGATGGCCGCCCAAACGAAGTGGCTGATTTTGGGGATCAGCTTCTTGGCCCACACCTGTCGGGTTGGAAAGGGGGCCTCGTCAGGGACTCTTTGTAGATTGTAGGCCGATTTGACAGAGAAGACTCCACTGGGAGTACCATGCCAAATGCATCTATCGTTTCCTCCGGAGGACGGGATGACCGTCACCTTGAGGAGGCATTGAAGCCTAGCAGCTTGGAGCGGGTGCCTGGGATTCAGGATGGGTTTCCAGGTAGCTCGCCCCTGGTTCTGGGAAAGATAGCCCGACACTCTGGGCCCTCTGTTCGCAAGCCCTGGTTTGAGGACGAGAAGCTCTCTGTCAGCAGTCAGGGCCTCATCATGAATCCATCTGTCTTCCCAGAAGTCGATCTTGGCTCCGTCCCCGAGGATCCATCTGGTCCCTTTTCGGATTATGTCTTTGGTGGAGATCAGGGACTTCCAAAAGGCTGATCCATCTCGAGTTGAGAATCACTGAGGAAGGGGTGGTTATGATAGTATTTTCTATGCACGATGTTGACCCACTCATCAGGGGTATTGGTATGCACCTTCCAGGCGTGTTTGGACAAGAGGGCCTTGTTCATGAGGACCACCCGCCTGAGCCCGATCCCTCCCTCACCTTTGGGGTGGCAGACCAGGGGCCAGGAGACCAGGGGAATCCTCTTCTTATCTTCGCTGCCCGACCAGAGAAAACGTTTCTGAATTTGTTCGATGTGAGCTGCAATGGAGGCCGGGATTTTGAAGACCGACATGAAATATATCGAGATGCTTTGCAGGACTGCCGCCAAGAGGGTGGCTATGCCAGCCTGCGAGAGGAGGTGACCTTTCCAGGGGGCCAGCTTCCTCTGAATCCTCTCAATCACCCCGCCCCACAGGGCCTTGGAGGACGCACCTGTGAATAGGGGAAGCCCGAGGTAAGAGGAGGGAAGGGAACCAGGGGTGCAGCCCAATATCCGCCCGATTCTGATCTGCCTAGCCAAGGGAGTATGAATGAAGAAAATCTTGCTTTTTCGGAGGTTGATTTTCTGACCAGCCGCCTCCTCGTACAGGGTCAAGATATGCTTGAGGGTCTTGGCTTGAGGGATTGAGGCAGAGGTGGCGAGGATGGTGTCATCCACGAACTGCTGGTGGGACACAGGGGGTAGGCCCGACGCAGGCCTGATGCCCGAAATGAGACCGCGGGTCACAACGCTTGAGATGGTACGCCCCAGGGCCTCAGCCAGGATGATGAAGAGGATCGGGGACAGGGGGTCACCTTGGCGGAGGCCTCTGGAACTGGGGAAGAACCCGATAGGGGACCCGTTGACGAGGATGGAGAACCAAGGGGAGGACACGCAGTTGTTGATGAGCCTGACCCAGGAGGGGTGGAACCCGAACTTAAGGAGGACCTTGGATAGGAAAGCCCAGTCAACCCTATCAAAGGCCTTGTTCATATCCAGCTTGAGCAGAAAGGAGGCCTTTTTGGATAGGACGGCCGAGTGAATGGCCTCGTGCATGATTATGACACCATCTGTGATCAGTCTGCCTTTGACCGAGCTACCCTGATAGGGGGCAATAATCAGGGGAAGGATATCCTTGAGGCGGGAGGCCATGGATTTAGTCAGGATTTTGTACAGGACATTGCACAAGCTGATGGGGCAAAAATCCGAGAGGGATCTGGCTGCCTGGGTCTTGGGGATCAGGGCTATGAAAGTGGAATTGATGCCTCTGGGGATGGAGCTGGCAGTCTGCAGGTCCCGGATGGCTGCACACACTTCTTTCCGATGATGTCCCAAAAATATTGGAAAAATTGGGGGGGAATCCGTCCGGGCCCGGGGCCACCTCAGCCTTCATGGAAAAAGTGGCAGCATGGATTTCGAAGTCAGACAAGGGCTGCACTAGCATCTCGTTTGCCATGGCCGAGATAGAAGAAGGGATATGCTCCAGAAGGGATTCAGCTGCTTTTGAGGACATGGGGGGTTGTCACCTAGGAGCTCCTGGAAGAAGAGGGTGGCTTCAGCCTGGATGTCCTCTTCTTCCTTGATGATTCTATCGTCGTTGCCCACCAACTCAGCAATTCTATTGGAACCCCTGTTTTTGAGAGTCGATGCATGGAAGAACTTAGTGTTTGCATCACCATCTTGGAGCCACAGGGCTCTCGACTTCTGTCTCCAAAAGGTTTCTTCCCTGGCCAGAATGTTGTGATACTCGTTGAGAGCAAGGCGTTCCTCTTCCCTGAGCCCCGGGTCTTGGGAGCCTGCTTGAAATCTGGACTCGAGGTTTTTGAGATTTTCTTTAAGTATCGCTTTGTTTTCAAAGATATTACCGAACACCTCCTTATTCCATACCTTGAGTTGCTCTTTGAGGCATCTCAGCTTGTGAAAAACTTGTTCAGCGGGGCATCCAGGGACTGGGGGAGCCCACCAATGACCTACCTGGGCCCGAAAGTCAGGGTGATGCAGCCACATGGACTCGAACCGAAAAGGCCTCTTGGGGGAAGGGCGATGATCGGTTTCGAGGAGGAGGGGGCTGTGATCAGACCCGATTTTGGGGAGGGCCAACAGGGTGGCATCGACAAACATGGGAAGGGCTTCCTTGGACAAGAAAACTCTATCTAGTCTGACCTGGATATGATTTGCTCCCGCTCTTTTGTTGGACCAAGTGAACCTGGCTCCTTTCAGGTTGACGTCCATGAGCTCATTGAGGGCGGTGAAGGCTCCAAAGTCCTCCATGCTCTTGCCCTGAACCGCTGAGCCCCCACTTTTATCAGAGAGGAACAGGGGATTGTTGAAGTCCCCGACCAGGATCCAGGGCAGGGGGCAAAGGCTTCTCTCATCGAGCTAATTTCCTTCCATAAGGCTGCTTTCTCGACGGGGTTGTTAGGAGCGTAGACGTTGGACAGAATCCACGAGCGCCTTGACTTCACGTAATGGACCAGAATGTTGATTATTCTGGGAGACGAAGATATGAGTCTTCCCTCGAAATATCGAGGGTCCCACATGCACAACAAACCCCGGTTGAGCCAGCCGTAGGGGTAGACAGGGACTCGCAATTGCGCCAGGTAGCTTGGGCTACTCGTCGGGCAACAGCATCATCTATTTTGGTCTCCTGAAGAAGGAGGAAGGACGGGCGGTGATCCCTGCGAAGTTGGTCAAGGATCCTTTTCTTGGGGGCCCCATTGAGCCCCTTGATATTCCAGGTGATGAGCTTCATTTGACACCCTTGTGGGGTCGCTTGCCCCCCTTCCCAGCCTGAGCGAGGGGTTTGGGTCGGATGGCTTCCGTCTTGGAGAAGCTTGCGCCAACGTCAGAGAGGGTTACTTGGGAGCCATTGGCTATGTCATCTTCAGTGAACCTTGCCCGTTGGTCGCCCAGGGTGGGCCGCCCTCTTTTGAGTTTGCTACCAAAGTCTATGGCAAAAGTCCTACTCCGGGTCATCTTGGGGCTGACTTCATCGGGCCCGGACGGAGAACTAGCTTCGATCTCTTCATCTGACCTCTCAGATCCGCACTCCAAGGGAGGAAGCCCAGCAGGGATCACCGGGAGGGGCGAGGGGGGTCGAGGGGGGGATAGCGGGAGTGGGGGGGGAGAAGGGGGCCCCGACAGAGGTGGGAGCCGGCGAGGAAAGGAGCCCGGGTGGCTCGCATGCCTGGGGGGCGCAAGCAAGGGCCTGTAGGGAGGGATTCGAAGCGGGCAGGGAAGGAGAACCTGGGATCGGGGCCTCGAAAGATGACCCAGGGGAGGGAGCAACGGGAGGGGAAACCTAGGGAAGACCACCTTCCAGACCGGGGTCCACAAGAGAGTCCTTTGGGGTAGAAGGGGGAGCCTCCTTGCTGGTCCAGGCCTAGGATCTGGGGTCGTCGCGAGGGGGCCCTCGAGACGGGGCCCGACCTGATCGGGAAGGGAGTTTGGGGATAGGGCCATCAGCCTTTCTGGAAATCGGGCATTGGTGGGAGAGGTGACCCTGAGTGCAGTAGGTGGGGCAGAAAGCAGGTTTGTTTTTGTAGATCAGGGGCTAGCGCCACAAGAAGGACCCAGACGAGATGGTCACCGAAGAGGGGAGTTCAGATTCGAGATTGGCGTTGACGCAAAATCTGGCATGCACCATTCGGGATCCTGCCTTGGTAGCGGGGTCGAAGGCCACCAGGTCCCCGACCGACTGAGCAATGAGTCTTAGGACGTCTTCATGCCACAGGTGGAAGGGAAGGTCTGGGAGACGAACCCAGATCGGGGCGAAGTTGATGCTTTGGGTGCTGGGGTGGAAGTCAGCTCCATAACGCCTGAGGAAGAGGCTTTTGCGCCCCAGAAACCAGGGCCCGCTCGACAGGATCTTTTCGATGTCCTCGCTGTTGTTTAGCTTGATGATGAAGAAGCCCTTGGTCAGGGCAACCAGCTGAATATGCCTAGAAACCTTCCATTTGGTAGCCGCCCATCTACGGATGGTTTCCATGTCTGGGCGCCCTCCCAGGAATTTCCCTACCAGGGAGGCAGAGGAACCAGCTACCAAGGAGGAGTAGACCTCCTCCTGAATAGAAATGTGGGTGCCCTCGAGGGAAAGCCCTAGCCCCAGGGCCCGGGAGGGGGCCTTGGTGCCCGCCAAGATCTGCTGATAGGAGGGTTTGGGCCCGCCCGGGACAGAGCCCTGCCCAGGATCAGGGGGCTTTTTCCCTAGGCCTATGCTCGCATCGAGGCTGGCCTGGGGACCTGGGCCCAAGATGTCGTCTTCGCCCTGGCCGCCAAACAGATCAGGCGCAGAGCCAACCTCTGGGCCTGCCGAGGGTCCTACTGGTCCGGGACCGGGCCCTAACATGCCTGATCCCGATCTCGAACCTGATCCCAACCAAAAACCTACACCCGTCTTTGAACCTGTCCCCAGTCCTACGTCCGATCCTGCTCCCGCTCCTGCTCCCGCCATTCTTATTGGTTTTTCATTTATTGTATCCAAAAATTGGGTAGTTTAGAAGCCCCAAGAACCTAGCTCTATGGCCAATCGTAGTTGTCCCATCCGGGTATACCACATGGCATCGATCACAAGGGGGTTGAATTATTAATACATCCACAGATTGGGCATAGGGAAAATGGAGCCTTGTCGGTCTCTACCAGCACATAGGACATTTACCAGCTATGCCTACATATCCAACAGGGTGGAGGCAGTGGAAATGGAACCTGGGTCGGCCACAACCAACACCCTGGGCATTTACCAACTGCTCTACGCACGCGGATGAAGCATCCTTACTTTTAGTTATGGCTTTCATAAATCATTTTCTTACATACCATTTTTTCCTCATAAGAATATTTTATTTTAAAAAATATCTCAAACAATAAAAGACGAGGTGATACTCCTTTCGTGCTCGCACTAGCTTCCTACTCTTTTTGAAAGATCGAAACCAAGAAAAGGTGAGGTTAACTCCACATTCACACTTGCTCCTACTCTAAAAATATTGCAATTCACCATACGATTGAAACTTTAATTTAACACCACACATTAAAATTAAAATTTTTAAATAAAATTGAGTAATACATATAACTATTCAATTTAATATATATCATATTATTTTATAACATCTAAAAAAATATTTTCAGTCTAAACTCATTTTAGAAATAGTTTATAATTTTTTTTTATATAAATACAACTTAAATTCAAATTCTTTGGTTGATATAGTATAATTTTTTTTTTTTTTGGTTAGTGTGAGAAACCCCTACGACCAACGTCTAAGGTTGAGCATCCCTATCCCACCATAACCTCGAGAGTTGAGTTTATCAATAGGAAATTTAACACATAGCTACACACAATGGTTTGAACTCTGAACCTTAAAAAGAATCAAAACTTATACATATACATATCCACCATGAGAATTGAACCCGAATCACATCACTAATAATGCAAGTGTAAAATTTTTTTAACCTTTATTTATTTATTTATATATTTATATTTATTAAGTTGGTTATTAGGACTCTGTATTTTTAAGTTAAACTAAGGTGCAATGTGAAAAGGAAAGAACATGTAGAAATCAAGATGCTCATACGACTGACAATTCAAGATAGTGATAGTTAGGATTGGCTGCGGTCAAGTCACCTCAATTGGTTCTTACGTATCCCATAATTCAATCTCAGTGCTTTTGACACGCTCTCCATTTGACAATATCGTTGAATCATAATATTTTATGATTTGGTTGTTAAAGGTCAAAGGTTAAGAACGAATAATTAAAAAATTTATTTTTAAAATTTTAAATAAATGTTTTTATTTAATCTGAATTACATCCTCGTTTGCATTCACCATCTAAATTCATTTTAGAAACCTTAATCACTTAAGTATCTAAATTCATTTAAAAGACCTTCACTTAATTTCCGTAATATTCGTTAAATGTACTTCCAACGAATAGGCATATTTATGGTTAATTGGTTTACTCACATCCTAATTTTAATTAACATTTTAAAAATTATATAAAATTTAGATTTTAATTTATTTAATTTTAACTAATATTTTAATATTTTTAAACTTTATATTCAATTTCAAAAATAAAATAAATATGTTTATCAAAATCTATAACTTTGAATACTTATAAATCTTAAAATCTTAGAAATCTTAAATCCAGTTCTTTGGTCATCTTTAAAGCGCGTAAAGTTCTTGAAGTCAATAAATTAAATCCACCAGTTTACACACATACCTTCACATATGTGTAAAACTTTTTAACGAGTGATACAATAATCAAAAGTTTTGTAAAAACCAATCAAGTGTGAATATTAATTATAAAAAAAATTACATATAAGATTGAAAACAATTTTATTTATAATAATTAGTGTATTATTTAATAAGATTTGAATTTTATTTTCCTTTTTAAAAATAAAAGAATTTAATAAGATCGAATTAATACCATTTAATTTTAGGACATAAAAAAAAATATATATATATATATATATAGATTGGTTAGGTTATTGTGAGAAATCCCTATGATCGACGTACAGGGTGAGCTATACTTATCAATAGGGAATTTAACACAAAGCCATCACACACCCACCCCCTCACACACTCGCCCATGCCACGGTTTATATATATATATATATATATATATATATATATATATATATATATATATATATATTGATTTGGTTATTGTGAGAAACCTCTATGACCGACGCACAGGGTTGAGCAGTCTCCTCTCAACCATGACCTCTCGTAAAGTCAAGAGCTATACTTATCAATAGAGAATTTAACACAAAGCCACCACACACCCACTCCCTCACATACTCGCCCACGTCGCGGTTTGAACCTTGAACCTTTCGAAGAAGAGCCAAAGCTCGAACCGTTGCACTGCACCCCTAGGTGCTCATAAAATATAAATATTATTTGTTTAAGAAAATGAGTTATATATAATAGAAAAGTTGCAAAGAACAATTAATTTATCTTATAAGCAACTTGGAGGTCATAAGATTGTTGTTCAAAAGGAGGGACAAGCCATAACGCAAAATCAAAAACTCAAAAAAAATAAGTAGGTATACAAAGAACGTCTTAAATCCAAATATAAAAGGTGTGAAAATACAAAGGGTGCCATAATCACCTAGAAAACCTAAAATGTTAAAAGCTTCGGAATAACTCAATGTTCCAAGGTTATCCATAGGCGCCAAAACCTCTAAGGCTAGTGGAATCTTCAAAGGCTCCATAATTTTCAAAGGATCTTGAATCTTCAAAGGCTTTAGAATCTTCGAGTGCTCCAAAATCTCCAAAGGCATTAGAAACACCAAATGCTTTGGAATCATCATATGCTTCCTATCATCTGTGTCACTCATGTTGTTTGCTTTTCTTTTCTCTTATTACTCTAAGATGCAAATAGACTATGTTTATGATCTCATTTACAAGGTGATAAACCGCCATATTTTGCATCCTTCCAATGTGGGAGTACTGTATATATTCAAACTTTTGTTCTAGTTCTCTTAGTCTTCTATGAATTATTCAAAGTTGGATTTGTAAGAATTCCTTCCCTTTAGAAAGAGCAACGATCAAAAATCTTGAATCACCATACACATGGAGTTGTTTAATGTCTTGATCCTGAGCCATATTTTATCTCATTTCACATCCTATCAATTCTACAACATTATTGGTTGTTTTCCCCAAATTGATTTTGAACTAGAGCATTTCACGTTGTGGTGCCATTAGTATCACTCCACCATCTACTACATGACCTAGGTTTATTTTAGAGGCTCCTTCAAAGAAAAGTGCAAGGAATTTTATCTCTAGAGGTTTGATTATTCTAACTTGTGGCCTAGAATTTAGGAGATTTTGGGGTTCCATTTGGTATAACAATTGTATCTTCCTTTTTCTTAATCTCTTAATGTCTTGTTGTTTATGATATATAGCTTTTGTGTTCAAGACTATCTTCCTTAACACTTTGTTGTTTAACATTTGAAAATTGGTTCTTTTGTCATAAAAAGTATCCTATTTCTTTCCTTCTAGACGTGTGAAATGATGAATACTAGCACCGAATACCAAATTTACCTTATAAGATGCTTATCCTTCAGTCCCCATTTGTACATTTGGCCCCAAGTGGTTAGGTATTTTTTAAAGTTGAAGGTTCCTAAGATTGTTGAACCTAGTTGTTGGGTTAGTTTAATTCAGATTTTAACTACTTTTATACACTGAAATAACAAATGTGACATTGTTTCAATATTCTTGAGACACTTATGGAAAATATGAGATGCCATGATATTCCTCTTGATAAGGTTATCTTCCATAAGAATCTTATTTTGGAGCACCAAACAAAGAAAGGCTTAAAGTTTGTGGGGAGCCTTGTAATTCCATACCTTGGCTATGGTTAAGTTCTTTTGAATCTATTGTTGTACTAACATCCCTTGGCTGACTGTGAAAAAACCTAACCCATTAATAGAGCCCCATACAATCTGATATGAATTTTGGGAAGAGATTTTAATCCCTTCGGTTTGGATATGTAGCTATCTCCACGAGTCTTGGTCAAGATGTGACAAGGGTGGATCACCCACCCATTCAATTAAGCTTTCAAGAGAGTTAACACCCAACTATTGCAGGTCTACTTTTAACTCTAGGGAACAATTATTAATGATTGGAGGCCCTCCCACAACCATATTATCCCATATATTAATTTGTTTACCATCCCTCAATAGCCAAGAGGTGTGATTTAATATAATATCCTTAGCTTCCACAATATATATCCAAAATGAGAAGGATCTTGCTATGCTTTTCACACTCTTTAAGAGTTGGATCCCATTAGAGTTCAAATATTTAAATTTTAGGACTATTTCCATGGAAAATTTGGTGGAGTGAGCAGATTCCAAAGCAACTTAGCACTTAGTGCATTGCTAACAATCATTGCTTTCTTGATTCCTATGCTTTATTGCACCTTTGGCTTGGTAATGATCTCCCAGTTCACCAAATGAAACATTTTCATATCCAATTGCCTACCCCTTACCATATGAAATTTCTTAGCATTGCATCTAACTTTTACAAGATATATATGGGTGCATGATATACCAACAATTGATATATGAAAATACTTGCTAGTACCGATTTGATTAAAATTATTCTTCTAGCCAAACTCAACCAACCATTGTTATACTATTGTATTCTCCTTGACATATTTTCTATAATTACCTTCCAAATTTCTTGTTTTTTTAGATGGAATCCCATAGGAACACCTAGGTAGTTGAAGGTATCACTACCTCTATGAAATTCCAAAATCTAAGAGAAGCCTCTTTCTTTTGCTGCTAAAGTATTTATAGTATAAAATTTGCTCTTTTGGATGTTTATATCTATCCTTGTGGCTAAAGAGAAGCAATATAAAACTTATTTGATCATCTTGATGTTTAGTTTTTTGGCTTCCCCTAGTAAAATGATGTCATTTACAAATTTGACATGAGTGACTGTTCTATATCCTATTGTTGCTCTAATTTCCAATATTTCTTTCTTTCTTTCTTCTCAATTTGGTTAGGGTCATCCCAAATGTTTTAGCTAGAAGGGTATAAAGGTAAGGGGAGAGAGGACACCCTTGCCTTATTCCTCTAGTGGCTTTAAAGAAGTTAGAAGGTTCCCCACTGATCAGAGGGGCTACCTAAGGTTCCTCTATGCAAGCTCCTATCCAGTCTATCATTTGAACTAGAAATCTAAATTTGGCTGACATCTATTTTAGAAAGCTAGTATCAACTCTATCAAAGACATTCGCCATATCAATTTTAATGGCTATTCTTTTCTTTTTGGACTTGGCACTTGAGTGTAGGGCTTCATGAATCATTATAATGTTGTCATATATTTGTTTCCCTGGAATAAAACCCCCTTGTTCTAGCTCTATCAAATCATTAATCTTCCTTTTAATTTTGTTTGTTATTATTTTAGTCATTATCTTATAAGAGCAATTGCAAAGAGAGATAGGTCTAAATTTCTCAAATGTAATTGTATTTTTTATTTTGGACTTAAAGGTACAAAAATGGAGTTGATCACCCTATAGCTTACCTCTTATCCTTGTCTCTTTTATCATTGTAAATATGTCATCTCTTACAATTTCATAAAATTACTAATAAAAATTGTTGGTGAAGCCATATGGTCTTGGAGCTTTGTCCTTGGGCAATGAATGTATAACTTCTTCTAACTCTTCTTTGGTTACCACTAAAGATATCTCTTTTTTGTCTCATTTTATCAAAGGAGGGATATTGTTCAAGAGAGTTTCCTAAGCCTACTAATTTATTGTTGTCTTTGTGAGAAGAACTGAGTAATAATATCTTGTTAGTTCCTTTATGATTGTCTAATGAGAATAAATTTTTGTCGATGAATTTATCTAATTGTATTTCACTGGTAGTGTTGCATTATTTTTAGATGAAAGCACTTCTCTTTTCTTAAGCCTAATTATTCTTGATCAAAGTCTCCAATGCGTTGCTTCTTCTCTTAAAGATTGATCTATTTCTCGGTTCAACTAGAGTCTTCTCTCTTCCTATTGGGAGGTTGGAGGTTGATCACCTATGCCTTGCTTTGCTTCCTCCATCTATTTCAACAACATGCTTATATATTTTGAACTTCAATATTATTGGTAATCCAACCCCTAATTGATGAGGACATTAGTTGATTTTTCTAGGAATAGTTTATTTTATTATAGTTCCTAGATGTATTTAGCATATTAAATAAATGTAAACGTGAGGTGATATTCTCATTTAAGTTTCTAGATTCTCTTAGTTGGAGACTTAAGTTAGTAATTATTTAGCACCTAGCTTAAGTTAGCTCTTTGTTATTTAGCTAAAGTTAGCCTAAGTCCTAAGTTAGCGTATTTTGTTAGCTTTCTCTTATCTTCTAAAATCATACTACAATTTGGATGATAATCAAATATATCATGTATTTTGTGCTTATTTAAGCATTGGAAAATAACGCAAACACCAATGTACTTTGCACCCTTATTACTAATGGATATCTTGAGATTGGAAATTTTTATTTTCCATACCTCCTAGGGATTGTTTGTATGGACATGCTACTTCCGAATACTTTCTACTAATGGTGCAAACTCCTCATGCTCAATTCATTCTAAATTGTATTTGAAAGGAATATTCCTTTCTCCAAGAGCACTATTGTCTGTATCAAATATATACGATTGTGATCTGAGATTGAATTTTGAATTATGCCACTTGATACAAGTAGATACATGAACAATATATATTCTTGTATTAGGAATCTATCTAATATTTCTACAATGAATTTATCCCCAACTCTTTTGTTTGTTCATGTATTTTTTATTTATTTATGGGGATTATGTCCTAAAGTTTCTACTCAATTATAATTTGCATAACCAAGTCCTTAGAAGGATGTTTTAAGGGAATGCCTCCTTTTTTATCCCATTGAGCTAAAGTCACATTCATGTCCCTTGATATGATTAAACTTGGAGGTATTTCTTGGTGAATCCAATACTAAATACTTTTCCAAGCCTCCTATTTTAAGACTATTATTGGTCCATAAAAATTGACTATGGTCCAAGTCTATCATTCTAGAGAGGAGAAAGAAGTTGCCTTGCAATTTGAATGTCTCATTATGTTAATACATATCAAGACCTATGGATCCCATACAAGGAAAAACCTCCCCAAGGATCTTGATGAATCTATTGCTTCTAGGTATGAGGATCTCCATTTATTTTTCCATTCTACTCTTGTTGACTATGACATTTTAGTTTCTTGAATGCAAATAACCATTGGTTTTTTCTAAGGTATTAAGTGACTTAGGTAGTTATTATTTAGGGGACTACCCACTTCTCTTCCACTCCACGACATAACCTTCATTTCTTAGTTGGCTTCTTAACCTTGTTGAAGTCTAAGGTTATCTATGCTTTCTCTTGAATCTCTATATTTGCTTATTTTGTACTTACCTCTTGATTTGATTTCCTTCCACTAGTAGAAGATATGGTGGTTGGGGCTTCTCCTGGAATCACTGTTGCTACCAACTGATTCTCTTCTATTTCTTCAGTCTCCTCTTCTTGAAGATTTTCTTTTGTAGCCTAAGTTTTCTCCACTTCATCTTTTGATTTAGTATCTAATGGTTAGATGGCCCTATATGTTCCTCTTTATCATTTTGTGATAAAATAAAGAACTTATTATTATTTTGTCATTCTAGTTGTGGCTAAGACCTCGTACTTATAGATCTTCTTTGTTGTTTTCTTCTTATTGGTTGGAATTCTTGATCTTTCTTCTTTGTCTCATGTTGTACCTTAGTAGGATAGTTCCTTAATAAATGACCATATTGATGATAAGTTATACATTTAAAGGGAATGTGCTCATAATCCAATGCATGGGTATGGATCCAATCTAGGAATTTGATACATATGCTTTCAAGAATCCATTTTTTTAGGTTGACTTGAACACCTAGCCTAGTACAAGTTGCATTATTGGCCTTCGGAGGAGCCCTGTCTACAAATGTGCCAATAGAGTTACCTATCATATCAAAAGTTAGTTTATTCCATAGATATAGAGGTAAAAATGGAAATTTTACCCAATTGAGTCTTCTTTTGGTTCTTCCACTTGTGTGTCAAAATTGACTGACAAGGGGATCATGTAGAGAGTGTTTGATCTAAGGAAACAAGGCCCTCCTTGAAATATTGCATCTCTTTCCTCTATAGAGGAGAAAATAACTATGAAAAATCCTCAAGCCCCATAAGAATAAGTGATCCATATTTGAATGGTTGTTGGGATGGGCCAAATACCCACAAATTTGTAAGCAAGATCTCTCACAGTTAGGTTGAGGATTGGGCTCTTAATATAGTCCATAAGGATATCCAACATTATAGCATCATCCAAATTAGGAATAAAGGAGTATTTTTTACTTGATTAGGACTATTGTGATAAGACTTTGTATCTATCTTCATGCAAGATAATATTTAATATTATCTTCATGAGAGATAATATTTAATTAGTTATTATAATAGAATATTAAATTAGTTATTCTAGGAATAGAATATTAAAATAGTTATTCTAAATTAGTATCTTCTAAAATAAAGAGCATGTCTTATTTTAAAAAATCATACCTTCTAAAATAAGCATCATTGTACTCCTTTATAAATATTGAATATCAATAATATTGAGTGTATGAATTTTCATTGAAAAAAGTCGCTCTTTCTCTTTCAATCTTTCTTCTATGAATTTTCATACTAATTCTTGCATAAATAATTCTTGCTCATATCAACTGGTAACAGGGTCTAGAGATCGTAGCCTCAGATTTGGTTTACTAAAATATTGCAACGACACAATATTCACCTAGATCTATCATCTTAGGTTGCCAAAGATCTAGCCTCCTCAAGGGTTTTCACATATTACCCTTTCTAGATATCTATTTGCTTTTTCTTAGAAAGTCAAGCGATAACAACCTCACATATGGTTTTCTAAAAATATTTTAGCAGCACAATCTTCACCCAGATATCTCATATTAGGTTGCTAAATATCTAGCCTCTTCAAGGGTTTTCACATATTAACCTTTCCAGATCTCTATTCACTTTTTCTTAGAAAATGTCACTTTGTTTTCCAAAGTTTATTTCTATCTAGCAGTAAAAATTATAATATTTCTATCTACCATCATGTATATCATTTCGAGTACTACAAAAATGAGTGGTCATATGCCAAATTTTGAGCAATATTGAAGAATTTATGGTTGTTTGAAGTTGGGCTAGTAATGCTATTTGTTTTTTTTGCACGTGAAAATTTGTGAAGCAAAAAAAAAGAGCTAAGCTTATTTTTAGAAAATGAAAAAGGGGTGCTTTATTATTTTTAAAAGTGCTTTATTTTAAAATAAGGCAATTATGCAATTTGTTCTTTTATGAATTATAACAACTTGTGATTGTAAATAAGGTGCATTATTGACAGAGTTCGACACCACCATTATTTTTGTTCCACATTTTTTAAGTTTTTGCAGGTAATATCTTGTGGCCATCCCTTTTACAATGGTTTCTAAGCAAGATATCTATCATGGGGAGACTTTGAAAGCATTATTAAGTGAGTATAGTAAAAAAAAATTAGAAGAGAGCTATAATAATTTCATGCAAGATATTGTGATAATTTATCAAGCAATGCTTCAACATTTAGCACTTCATGTCACTCATCCACCTACGAAGGATAATACTTGATACCCTCTACTACCAAGAATTTGGTTGAGCGTTACTTCGATGCGGATACTTATGTAAAAAGCCAAAATAAGTATGCCAATAGGGAGGACAACAAAAATTATCCCTTCTTATACGATAACATCATCAACTGGTTCAACAATAATACTCTCAATTGCAACCATATTGATATTCCTTGTAGCAATTTGGCTATTATATTTGAACAACATAGGACAAGCCTCATGTGTAGCCACATATAACCCCTATCATGCAACATGTTCCTTCTTGTTTGTAAAAATAACTACATTTGTTCCTACCTCCTCTTCAACAATAGTGACAAGAAATTATCACAGTCATAACAACAATTTTTACTACAAGTTCAGTCACCAACACAACAACATTTTTCACTGCAAGTACAATCACCAACACAACTGCAACCACCACCACAACACCATGCACTACCATGACTCTATTTTTATTTACAACAACAACATTCGAGTAGCACTACATACTTGGTTGGTCATATGGATACACAAATAACCCAAGCACAAGGGGTCTCTATGCCATATTTTTCATAGCCTTTTCCCCTTATTCTAGTGAAAGTGGAGACACAAGCATGGAGGGTCTTTTTGCCATATTTTTCATAACCTTTTCTCCCTATTCTAGTGAAAGTGGGGACACTTTCCACTAAATAGGGAGGAATTGATAAGACTTTGTATCTATATTCATGCAAGATAATATTTAATATTATCTTCATGAAAGATAATATTTAATTAGTTATTATAATAGAATATTAAATTAGTTATTCTAGGAATAGAATATTAAAAGAGTTATTATAAATTAGTATCTTTTAATTTTTTTTGAATTTAGTGAAAAACCCCTTGTGGGGCCGCCTCGGTATGAGAAACCATGACCAGGGGTTCTACACCATCAAAATCACCCGAAAGTCATGCTTGGCCCTAAACACACCAGCATAATCAACTGGATTTTGGGTACCCAATGTGTGTTTGAAAGGGTGGAGATTCGAACCAATGACCTCCCTTGGAGGATTGCCCTACCCTCTCCAACTCACCTATATCACGTGGGTAATTAGTATCTTTTAAAATAAAGAGCATATCTTATTTTAAAAATATATGTCTTCTAAAATAAGAATTATTGTACTTGTTTATAAGAACTGGATATCAATAATATTGAGTGTGTAAATTTTCATAGAGAAAAGTCTCTCTCTTTCTCTTTCAATCTTTCTTTTGTGAATTTTCATGCCAATTCTTCCATAAAAAATTCTTGCTCATATCATTTCAAAGGAGCCTTGTCTACAATTGTGCCAATATATTTACCTATCATATCAAAAGCTAATTTATTACATAGATGTAGAGGTAAAAATGGGAATTTTACCAAAATTGAGACTTCCTCTGGTTCTTCCAATTATGGGTCAAAACTAACTGACGAAGGGGTCATGTAGAGAGGGTTTGATCCAAGGAAACAAGGCCCTCATTGAAATATTGCATCTCTTTCCTCTATGGAGGAGAAAATAACTATAAATAATCCTCAATATCCCCAAGAAGTGATCCATATTTGAATGGTTGTTGGGATGGACCAAATACCCATAAACTTGTAAGCAAGCTCTCTCTTAGTTAGGGTGAGAATTGGGCTCTTAATATAGTTCATGGGGATATACAACATTATAGCATCTTACTTGTTTAGGACTATTGTGGCCTCCTTGCCTTTAAAGCTTTTGTCATATTTTCTAGTTTTGAAATAAGTAGCAAGAACAAGGAAAACGAGCCATTGCCAACATTTTTGAAATGGAGGCAATCGTCATGATAGCTACATAGCCAAGAGACCAAGTCTAAAAACTCCACCAGTTTTGAGGAAGATATTGTCACACAAATCCCTCAAAAATCTTTGAATTAGGCATCAAAAATAGCCAATGCACCGAAAACACCAAATGGGAGAACGCACAAGGAAAATACGCTAGAGGTAAAAGCCAAACATGCCCAGAGCAGATGCAAGCAAAGGAAAATATGCCAAAAAGGAGTCAAGATGATGCTAGGCATGAAGCATTGAACATGAGTAGAAACAAGAGCTAGAAAACCCTAGCCACCATGGAAGTAGAGGAGTTATCACCTTTTTAAAAAATTATTATTATACCTTAAAAATTATTTAAATATATTAATATATTAAGTGTAGATTTCAATTATAAAATAATATAAAAAATATGTTAGAAAAAAAGAGAGGAAATCCTTTCCAATAAAAAACTAAAAGGTATTTCCTTTCAAATAAGATTATTTAAATAATCTTATTTTTTTATAATATTTACTTATATAGCAAAAGTAAAATGAAGTAATTTCTAAAGGCCTTAAAAATATATGTTTTATCCTTATGGGACACCATAGTGGTATGGATTTGGGCTCTCATTCGAGAGATCTATTTGTCCCAACCATTGATTATCTTTGATAGCCAAGTCCATTCTTCCTTTTTTTGCCTCCCAACTATAAGTGGAATTCCTAGGTAGGTGATTGGAAGAGATGTCTTCTTGTATCTCAATTTATCCAACAACATCATCTCCTACCTAGGTGAGCAATTAAAATATTGACCATGGACTTTTCTTCATTTATAAGTTGTCCAGTCGCTTTTGTAAACAATCCTAGAATCATTTTAAGTCTAGAGGCATCCCTTGTTGTTGCTTTTCCTAATAAATTAGAGTCATCATAAAATTATAGATGAGTAATTGGTTTATCTCTAGTTTCTATTATTATTCCCTCCAAAGATTTGGTTTCCCTATCCTTAGCTAATGGTCTTTCCAAACATTCATCCAATATGATAAATAGGTATGAGGATAAGGACTCTCCTTACCTGATACCTCTGGAAGTTGTAAATAACTGGGTAGAAGATTTTTTTACTAGAACCAAATAGGATATCGATGAAATACATCCCTTGATCCATTCTACCCAATCCGTTGAGAATCCAAATTATCTCATCACGTATATGCATAACTGCTAGTCAACTCTATTGTATACTTTAGATTTATCTAAACTAATAAACATGGAGGGTATTTTTTGTACCTACATAGAGGTAATGGCCTCCTAAGCTAAGACTATCTCATCCAAGATTTGCCTTCCTTCCATAAAACCACATTGTTATGGAGAAATAATTTTGTGAAGAAGAGGTTTGACCCTTTTTGCCATGATCTTAATGATAATTTTATATAGGACATTACAAAGAGCTATTGGTTGAAATCCATAGATGTGTTTAAACTCCTGGGTTTTCAAAACCAAAGCTATATATGTCCTTTTCACCTCTTTGAGAACCACTTTGGCTATCCTAGCCTCTTCTACTACTTCCAATAATTCTTCCTTAAGGATATCCTATAATTCTTGGTAGAATTCTATGAGAAATCCATTTGGGCCTAGAGTTTTGCCTTTTTGCATCTTGAAAACTATATTTTGTAGTTCTTTGATAGTAATTGGGGTAGTCAAAGTTACATTATCTTCCTCTATGATGAGAGAAGGAATATCTTGGAGTACTTCTTGTTGTACCTCTTGGTTCAATGGTTTTCTCTTAAAGAGTTGTGCAAATTATTCTCTTGCTATATCTTTCATCCCATCCTATGTGTCTATTGAATCACCCACTATTGTTTTTAGGGATGAGATGAAATCGTGTGATTGCCTTGCTAGGAGATATTTATGGAAGAAGCTAGTGTTCCAATATCCCTCTTAGAGCCATTGGATCCTAGATTTTTGTTTTCACAAGATCTCTTCTCTTTTATCCCATTCCTCCAGTTGAGCAGTAAGCCTAGCCTCCTTTTTTTAGATCTTAGTAGTGCCATCTGTTCGTATTTTCTCATTTAGTTCCTAAAGTTTGGTTAAGATATAATACAATGGAAAATTATGGTTGTTGATCCCTTGGCTGGCTCTTGTTCTGGTTGGTGGGTGTGTTGGGTGGTTGTGTTTCTTGTATTATTTATTAGTTTCGAGGACTTGGTTGGATTGTGCACCATTTCTTTTGGGTTCGGTAGTTTCATGTTTTTTTTTGGCTTTCTAGGGAGAGGAAAGGGCCATCTACCGACCCAAACCTATTGGGGTGAGCTTGGTATGGTGTTTGGCTACACAAATATGATTGTGTTCCCTTGGCTGGCTTCGACTCTAATGACTTGGCTACTCTGGTTGGATGGTGCTTGGATGACTCTATTGCTAGGGTTCTCTACTAGTAGTGGGTTTGTGGTTGATTTGTATTGCTTTATTTTGGATTCGATAATTTCTTGTTGTATCTAGCTATTCCGGGGAGACAGGGCCAAATACCAACCCAAACCAGTTGGGGTGAAAGTGGGTTGTTATGTTGCGGTGGCTTTCATATTTTGATCCCATGTCTTTGGTGGGTTTCCTAGCTTCGGTGGTCTGTAGAGATCTCTTTCTCCAATTCCAGCAATGGTGGTGTGTTTGATCCCAGGGTTCTAAGGCTTATTTTTTGGGATCTTACCCTTCTCCCTCTTAGGTGCAATGCAAAATGTTGTTATCTCCTTTTTCTTGTACCTGAGAGCAATTTTTCTTGAAACTTTTTTGGTTGGCTCCAGCAGGATTTGCGGGTTTCATGGAATTTCTTGTGTAGATCTCCTGGATGGTTTTTATGTTGTGGATTTTGTTGACCGTTATTTCTAGTGTTGTTTTCTTAAATTGACTATTCTCATGAGGGATTCTCCTATTATGTGCTTTGTTGGATAGATTTGTTGATTGTGATGACATAATTCCTCTGTTCTCCTTTCTTGTTAGGTGGTAAATGCTTCGGTTTGGGTAGTTTTTATTTGTAAATTTATTTTTAACCGTAGCATTTTCATTATTCTGTTGTTTTTCTCTATTGCTTTAGATTCAGAGCACACGGTGGTTTGACCATGGGACAATCTCTTGTATTTGCTTGATAAAAATTTATGGTTTATTTGCTAGGAGGTTGTTTTATTGGATTTTTGGGTTTGATTTGTGGAATTCTTGATGTCTTATTACTAGATCTAAGGTTTGGGGGTGTATTTCAAAACCCTACTTATAATAGATTTGGGAACTCTTTTAAAACCCATTCTATTATCAATAAAATAAAAAATAAAGTTTAACAAATGATTTTTTATAATTTCATTTTTTAAAAACTTTATAAATAATTACATCTAAAAATTTGAATATATATGTATTATATTCTATAAAAAAAATTAAACATATTTTATTTTATCAATTAACCCATGATATTAACCTAATCTTAACTTTTGTAAAGTTTCTAATATACATAAATTTATTGCATGAATAAGAGAATACACCATTGTTATATTTATAAGTAATACATAATTTTAAAACATATGCATTATGTTCCATAGAGAAAATTAAGCAAACTTTTTTTTTTTTTTATAATAATGCAATCCTAGTTTTTTAAAGTTTCTAATACACACAAATTTTGCACAGCTAAAGAAAGAACACCATTATTACATCCACAGATAATAAATAATCAAAATATAAGAAATATTATTTTAAAAATAATAATTAAAAATATACATTAATATTAAATAATAATATTTATAAAAATAAAAAATTATTAATATTAAATGAGTAAAAGGTTTAAAAAGTGCAATCCTACCACTCACCACTATTAACATAAGATGAGAACAATATAACCTTTAAAAGTAAAAACTACTCATGAATTCAAGAATATTATAAGATTATCTTATTAAAATTTTGAAATTTTAAATGTATAAATAAAAATATAACTTTTAAAAGTAAAAATTACTAAATATGAATTCAAGAATATTATAAGATTATTTTATTAAAATTTTGAAATTTAAATATATTTAGAAAGATGCAACCTTTAAAAATAAAAACCACTCGATATGAATTCAAGATTATCCCATTTAAATTTTGAAGTTTTAAACGTATTGAGAAAGATATAAAGCTTGAAAAGAAACAACCACAAACCAAATTTAAAGGTATTGAGAAAGATATAACAAGTAAAAACCACAATTCAAGAATATGTAGACAGTCAGGATGATGATACTTACAATTGATGGTTGAAGAATCTGAAGTCAGTCAAGATGGCGATACTTCCTTAGGACCCACCGTTGATTGCGGTGCTGAAATATTTTCCTCTGTACCTACGAACCACATAATTCAACCTATTGCAACCATATTTCTAACCCCTGTGACACGTCTGTGAACTTTGCATGTACAAGGCCTCTTATAAATGTGGTAGCAGATGGGGAGGATTTCATCAGAGAGAAGTGAGGAAAGTATACTTTCACCTTCACCCCTTTTGCAGTTCGGTCATTTCATCTCTGTTTGTTTCGGTGGGAAGCCACAATTCACCCAGCCTTTGCCTTTGCCTTTGCCTTTGCCTGTGTTTTCTTTTTTTGGCTTGTGGAGTCCCACAAACTTTGAAAGAAAAAATGGCGAAGCAGATAATGCCTTGGGCCCTTGTGCCCATCTTCTGGTGCTGCTGCATTTTGCCCTCCCTCTTCTTCTTCTGCTGTTTGGGATGTCCCCAACAAGAAAGAGCCGCCCTCCTTGATTTCAAGCAAGGCCTTAATTTGGCAGAATCTACCGTGAAGTTGGAGTCATGGAAGGGCCTAAATTGCTGTACCTGGGAAGGGGTGAGCTGCCACCCGCATACTGGCCATGTGATCAGCTTGGATTTATCTCTCGATTATTGTCGAGGATGGAATTTGTTGAAGCATATCCTCCCTACCTGTCATGGAGCGAATTTCGTGCAGGGCTATTCCAATTGAGTCGTCTGGAGCACCTCGATCTCAGTGGGAATGACTTTACAGCCCTTGCCATCCCTTCAGGGCTTGGAAATCTCACTAAACTGAGATTTTTGAACTTGGCTGATTGTGGATTCAGTGGCCAGATTCCAGATGACGTCAGCAGACTGCAGCAGTTGGAGCACTTGGACCTGCAAGGAAACGAAATCCACGGTGCCATTCCAAATGAGATTGCAAAATTGTCCAGCTTGAAATTCCTAGACCTCTCTTGGAACTTATTTGATGGTTCCGTTCCAAGAGAGATCGGAAACATCTCCAGCTTGACATTCCTCGACCTTTCCTACAATGGAGGTCTAGAGGGCAGCAAGTTGGACGAGTGGATAAAGCATTTGAGAGGGTTGAAGCACCTTGGACTCGGCGGGGTAAATCTCACGGTGAATGGTGATAAGTGGGGTGAGGAGATTGTTTCGCTTTCCAATCTCAATACGCTTCACATGCAGGGCTGTGGTCTCTCTGGAGTAATTCCTCCCTCCTTTGCAAATCTTTCGAAGCTTGAAGAGTTGGACCTTTCACAGAACTCATTAAGAGGTAAGATTCCTGCTTTTGGAGGGCCTCTTCCTTTGTCATATGATGAACCTTCCTCAAAGAGTTTCAAAGGTTCCGATCCTTCATATTTAAGTAGACTTTCAAGACTATCAAGCCTTGATCTGTCAGGGAACTCATTGAGCGGCACAATCCCCACTTCCTTTGCTAATCTCCATAAGCTCACACGTCTTGTTCTTAGGGAAAACAGATTAGAAGGTACTTTCGAGTTTTCTCTTTTGGATAATCTCACCAGGATGGTAGAATTAGATCTCTCGGACAATCTTTTGACCGTAAAAATTAGTCCCCTTTCCATTCCCAACTTTCAGCTGAACTACCTACATTTACGTTCTTGTAATGTGGAAGGGAATTTTCCAGATTTCATTTCAACTCAATACTCCATTATTGAGTTAGACTTGTCCAATAACTCCTTGAATGGTAATATACCAAACTGGCTATGGGATTCTAGCTCTCTTTCTCAGCTCAACCTTTCCTCCAACCAATTTGTAGGTAAGTTGTCTGCTAAGTTTCTTGGTCTTGCAAAATATGCTGACGTAATTATTGACCTACACAAGAACAATTTACAAGGGAATATTCCTCTTCCTAATCGAGATGTGATGGTCTTAGATCTATCAGAAAATTTATTTAGCGGATCGATTCCAGCAGAAATTGGCAAAAAAGGGCAGGGTCTTACATTTCTATCATTAGCCAAAAATAATTTCACTGGTGTTATTCCAGAGTCTCTTTGTGAAGCCGAGAATCTGAAAGTTTTGGACTTGTCAAACAATAAGCTTGGAGGTAGGATCCCTACGAGTCTAAAGAGTTGCTCTCACTTGTCCTCCTTAAATCTAGAAAGAAACAACTTGGAGGGTGAGCTGTCAGACGTGTTTGGGGGAATGACTTCTCTTCAAACATTAAAACTAGGTCATAATGGGTTAAAAGGGCAAATGACACCATCTCTTGCAAATTGCAGCTCATTAAAAATCCTAGATTTGAGAAATAACAATTTGCAAGGGAACATTCCAAATTGGATTGAAAGGTTGCACAATCTTCAGATTTTAGTGTTAAAATTTAATAAGCTCGTTGGTAAAATCCCATCACAATTAGGAAACTTGCAAAATCTTCAAATATTGGATATTTCAAACAACCAAATTTCAGGAGTTATTCCAAGTGGTTTTATGAACTTAACATCAATGGCTGATCTGTCAGAAAACCCAGAGCCTTTTAAATATTTTTATACTAACGGTTTCTTTGTGGACGGTGAAATCATTAGGAATAAAGGACAAGATATGGAATTTGTGAGCTTTTTGAGATTAGTAAAAGGTCTTGATCTTTCTAACAACAATTTATCAGGTCATATTCCTTGGGACATTGGATCCTTGAAAGGTTTGATTATTCTCAATATTTCCAGAAATCATTTAAGTGGCAAAATTCCAAAATCCTTGGGAAGCATGGTGCAACTGCAGTCACTTGATCTTTCACAAAATGAACTTTCTGGAAATATTGATGAGTTGCAATCTCTCACATACTTGAGTTTTTTGGATGTGTCACACAATAATCTATCAGGAATGATATCACAATCAGGGCAAATGATGACATTTGATGCCTCCTCTTTCTCAAACAATTCAGGCCTATGCGGCCTTCAAATCAATGTGTCGTGTTCAAGGAGTTATCCTCCACCACCAAAGAATAACGAAGAAAATAATGAAGACTTGAAGATGGATATATGGTGGTATGTGGGAGTCGCTGTATGCTATATATTTGGGTTTTCACTTATGATTTGGGTGTTATATTTCAGCTCTTGGAGTGTCAAGTGCTTCAAGATTATGGATGACATTCTCATTTACCTTTTTCAAAGGTAGAGGGAAAAGTTCCAGTGTAGAGGACGAGGACGAGGACAGTTTTTGGTTCTTATTGTAATACATTTATATTGTCAGTATAACATATATGTTAATTGTGAGACCACAGTCCACCAATGATGGAAGAGTACATGTAATTCACATGTAGCTTTTATAATGCCAATGATTAAGTCAATTTTGTGTTTATTGAGTACCCATTTTTCACTAGCATGTTGACGAACCTCACATTGGATGTCGGGCAAAGATACACATTTCAAAGTGAAACACGACTTGGGCTTTTTGAAGTGCATCTTACTCAGAGAATTACATAGAATTTGACATATATTAGTTCTTTCGTGGGTGATTTTAGAGTTTGAGACTCGTTCTCAAAAAGAATATTTACCTTAAGGAGAAGGAAGCAAAATCTTTTAAATGTAGCATATAAAAATAAATTTAAATATATATATTACACATATAAATAATATAAAATTTAATAAATTTAAATAAAATATAAAGTAAGATAGAAATAAATCAAATCATAGATATTAATATTATGTGAAAAATCTTGTAAAGAGAAAGATTATGGTCAAAATTTTATCTTCATTTATATTATTTTCAACAAAATATACAAACCTTTTCCTCAAATATGATTGATGCAAATCACCAGCAAGAAGATAATGTCTCTAGTAAATAATAGTGTCTCTCATTTAGCTCTTAACACACTATATTAACACAAGGAGTTAGCCCAAATATATAGTTTAGGCTATCTTCAAGTTGAAAAATGGTCGTAGAAGAAAACCTCCACAACATGTGCCACCACACTTATGCCACATGCCACCACACCTATGCCACATGCCATTATGTGCCCCACACATGCCACCACACTCAAGTCTCATGTCATGTCACTTTTGACTTTGAGTTGACTAGAGTTAGACTAGATATTGGAATTATTTTAATTTAGTAATTGTAGGAATAATAATATTAAGGTGTAGGATAAAATAAATATAGGTATATATTTATTTTATCCATATACCTTAATATATATTAGTCTAACTGAGGTATATATATATGCATATAAAATACTTATCTATTTAATTTATATTAAAGCCTAGATACCTACTTTTATTGTTCACCTTTATACTTGGTGAATTTACAATATACTCTCAAAGTTGAATTATTTGTTCCGACACATCCCCTTAACCTATTTTGGGGTTATAATACAATTTTACAAGAGATGAGGTTCCAAAGAACCAATTTACAAAGGAGCATATGTTTTGGTAAAGACTTCTTCAACAATGGCATAGTAGAGACTCCAAGTTGTGTGGCAATAGACAAGGCACCATCCATCAACATGGATCTACAAAATAAAAACATGACATAGAGTCAACACTCATATATAAAATATGACATGTAACTAAGGTTTCCATCAATATGGAAAACATCAATAATAAGTGGCATATATATATTCCATCAACATGGAAAAATAGCATCCATCAACATGGATAAACAAGTGGCATACATATTCCAATAACATCCATCAACATAAAATTCACAATACCTTAAAACACTTAAATAATTGACATCACACAATATTATGCATTACTCCCCCTTAAGGGTAATTCTTTTAGGCCTAGTCTACTTTTAAAGTAAGAAAATTTAGATTCTACTAATGGTTTTGTGAAAATATCAAACATGTTTTCATTTATGGGGCAATATATGAGTTTAATTATCCCATCTAATACCTTCTCCCTAATGAAGTGTGCTTGAATCTCAATGTGTTTTGTCCTTTGATGCATAACATGATTCTTTGCTAAAGCTATTAAAGATTGGTTATAAGAAAATATTGTGATAGATTTATTGTTGTTAAACCCAATTTTTGTTAGTAGTATTTGAAGCCAAATGGCTTCTTGACATGCTAGAGTAGCACTTCTATACTGAGCATTAGTTGAGGAGAGTGTTATGGTTGGTTGTTTCTTACTACACCAAGAGATCAAACCTGATTCCAAGGAGAAACAATATCCTCTTGTGGATTTTCTTTCAACATTATCCATAGCATAGTCACTATCACAATAACCAAACAAATTTACATGAGAATTATTTAAATATTTCAAAGCTAAATTAGTAGTTCCACTTAGATATTTAAGTATTCTATAAACAACATTAAAATGAACATCATAAGGCTTATACATAAATCTAGCCATCACATTAACAACATAAGCAATATCAAGCCTAGAAATAGTAAGATAGAGTAAACTACTTATAAGTTGCCTATATTGAGTTTTATCTACAAGCTTAGAAGCTTTATTGATTTCAATTTTTCTAGAAACCATAGGAGTATAAACACATTTGTAATTTTTCATTTTAAACCTTTGTAAGATTTCTAATATATACTTAGATTGAGAAATCATAATCTTATGGGGTTGTTGGTAGATTTGCAAGCCTAAATATTAATGCAACAAACCCATGTCTATAATTTCAAATCTATTTAGTAATTGCTTTAATACATTTTAATCATACATTCATTGTTACCTGTTAAATTTAAATCATATACATATAAAACAATGATAGTAATGCTATTATTTTTTTCTAAAAATATACAAATTTGGATCAAAAAACACTTGAATAAAAATACTTGGAAACCTTATCATACCAAACTCTTGGAGCTTGCTTAAGTCCATATAGGAATTTCTTTAATCTACAAACATAATTTGGCTTTTATAGGTTCTTAAAGCCTTGAGATTGCTTCATATAAATCTCAACATCTAAGTTGCCATTAAGAAATGCACTCTTTACATCTAATTGATAATTTTCCAATTAAAAGTAGCAACTAATGCTATTATTAATCTAATTGTAGGCATTTTAGCAACTGGAGCAAATTTTTCCTCATAATCTACTCCATACTTTTGTGAGAAACCTTTTGCTACTAATCGAGCCTTATGTTTGTCAACTTTTTCTAAAGAATTTAACTTAAGTCTAAATACCCATTTACAACCTATTACATTTATCTTAGAAGGCCTTGGGACTAAATACCAAGTATCATTTTTGGTAAGAGAATTGAATTCTTGTTCCATAGCTTTGATCCAATTTGGATTATTTTTAGCTTGATTATAGGTTTGAGGTTCATTCAAATTTTGAATTTTAGCCATTAAGGTTATCCTTGATGTTTAGATTCTAGTTCTATATTTGTACATTTCACCAAATGGAGAGTCTTTGGTTGTTTGCTCTAACCATTTTGGTCTCTTAGTTTGATTTTCTAAGGAAGAATTTTCATCAATGCTAAAAGAACTAGATTTATATAAAGTAGACTCATCAAATGTGGCATTCCAATTCACTAAGATAGTCCTACTATTAGGGTTATATAATCTATACCATTTGGATTTATTATTATAATCTACTAACACACATTTCAAAGATCTATCATCTAATTTTCTAATATCATTTGAATTATTATGATGTGCATAAGCAATGCACCCAATTACTCTCAAATGCTTAATTGATGGTTTTCTCTAAAACCAAGCCTCAAAAGGAGTGAATCCATTTAGTGCCTTAGTGGCATGCCTATTAAGCAAATATACAAAAGTACAACAATTTTCAAACCATAAGAAATTAGGCAAATTTTGGAGGAAAGTCCTTGCCATATTTTCAATGGACCTATTTTTCCTCTCAACAACCCCATTTTGTTGGGGTGAATATGGGTATATGAATTATCTTAAAATGCCCATTTTAAGACAAAAATAGTTAAACTCATTACTCACATACTCTCCTCCATTATCAGTCCTTAATACTTTTATGGAGAAAGAGGTTTCATTTTCAACAAGTGCTTTCAAAATTTTCAAATATTCAAATACTTGAGACTTGTTTTTAAAAAAGAAATCTAAGTGTACCTTGAAAAATCATCAATAAAACTTAAAAAATACAAACATCCTGATTTAACTTGAAATGGACCCATAAGGTCAAAATGGACTAATTACAATCTATAAGAAGATTTAAAAGAAGTTTCACCAAACTTAGTCCTTGGTTGCTTGGATAACATGCAAGCCTCGCGAAGTCCTCCATCATCTTCAATTTTAGAAAGACCAATTACCATGTTTTTATTAAACATATCAATCATGTTTCTTGCTCTTTATGTTTTTGGAGGTTGTCTTCTTCTTGTAACAATTGTTTTCTTTGTGGTCAAAAATACCACAAAACTTACAATTACCATAAAATTTAGGATTATTGCTCTTTGATTTATTCTCAAACTTAGATTTTGAAGAACTAGTTGGATTCTTACCTTTGTTCCACTTTCTAGGTTTATTACCTTTATGAACATTCAAGGTAATAGAAATACATTAGGGCCCTTACCTTCACTCCGTTAGTGTAGGTAGATCGAAGAGTTCTGTTAGTGTAGGTAGATTGTCTTCTTGATCAAATCTCGTATTGAGAACATCTATAAAGTCCTTGAACTTTTCAATAATATTTCTAAGTACAATGAAGCATAAGAGCTTTTCATTCACCCATTCACAACTACATGCAAGTAGTTGTGTCTTAATTTCCATCATTTTAGTTAGGTATATTACAACATATTCTTCACATGACATTTTTGTATTAAAAAATTTTGAAAGAAGGGAAAATTTCTACCCATGTTTGACCTTGTGAACATGGTTTTTAACTCATCCCATGCTTCATATACTAAAGGAAAATTAGAGATATGCACTAATATGTCATCATTTACAACCCAAAATAACATATAAGTTCCATGGATACTCGCTAGGTTTTTCTGAGATTCAAAATTGGATCAAGTGGAAGTGGGGATTGAATTCAAATTACTCCATGGATTTTCTTATGAAAGTATTTTTTCTCAATGTCTTATCTATTTTAGAAGGGATAAAATAATGGATAGAGGCCCCTGTTTAGGGGTAAAGATGCATTATATTTAAGACCATAGAGTGAGAATTTCTTGTGGAGATAAAGACTATTAAAATGCTTTTGGTTTGGATTAGACTTTTTGGACTTCCTTATCAACTTATCAATATGAAAGTTTTGAAGAAAATTGGTAATCCTCTAGGCATGTTCATCTAACAAGGATCATTTACTAAGGAGAGAAGGCATGTTGTGTACACTCAAATATATATTGCCATGGATATTTCAAAACCTTTATCATAGTCCATTAGGATCAAAATCGAATCAAGAGAATGGAATTAACAAGTGGATTATGAGATTTTGTATTCCAATGTTGCAAATGTCATGAAACCGAATACATAGAAAGAGATTACAAAGTGAAAATGATGGAGAAATATAAAATTTTGGGCATGGAACAAACCTCAATATAAAACAAGGAGATCATATCATAGGAGAAGCTAGGTCAAATCAAGGATTTTCCACTCCTAAGAAAGTGGTAAGAAAACCCCTCTACATTATCAAATGGAAAAGGCCTTTATAGTTCACTTGAATCGACGATTAGAAGTAAAAATGACACAAGGGATGAGGAAGTACAATGCACAAGTTCAAATATAGGAGTCAAAGGTGCGAAGGAAGATGGGGAGGTAAATTTTAAATCAAAGGAATATGGGGAGGCAAATTTTAAAGTGAGTGATATCAAGGTTAATCCAGGTAAATTATCTTCATTTTTCTCAAGTTGCATAAAATCTTCTTTGTGTAATTAAAATGAAAGTAGTACGGAGTGTATTTTTTGCACTTTAAGGTTGCAAGAGCAACATGATAAAGAAAATCATATGGATAATATCTAAGGAGATTTAGAGTTTCCAAGGCAACACAAGAAAGTAATGACTATGGAGGATCATCCATGCACTTTGGGGTTTTCATGGTAACATAAAGAAAAATGTGTTTGTGAGACTATTCCTTGCATTTTGGATTCTTTAGGGCAACATAAATCTTTAGAAGATAAGTCTTGTTATAAAAAAATGGAAAAATAGAAGAGATTGATTAAAATACGAGTGTTAGTGAGAATGAAAAAGGAGATGAAGGTCATCAAAGCATGAACAAAGAGAAGAAGAAACTTAAAGGGATATTAATTTGGGGAGCCGAATAAAAATTTCATGTGTTAACAAGAAGTGGGGCTAAGCCCACTAATAAAAGTAAACAATGATGATGATAAAAATGATATCATGGAATATTAGGGTTATGATTAAGTCCCTTAAAAAAGAGTTATTAAGGAATTAATAGGTTGTTAAAGTCATGAGTTTATTTTAATACAGAAAACAAAATTAAGTAGTGAGAAATGTAAGGATGCTTTCAAAAGGATTTGGAAGATGGGTGATTGTCTAATAGTTTCTTCCACAAGAGGTTTAGGTGGTATTGTAGTAATATAGGACAAACACAAATGGTATGGACGTTAGAAGAAATGAGTGATTGGGTTGCTAGACTATTTTGTAGAAAAGAGGAAAACATCAAAGTTGGGGTTCTAAATGTATATGCTTCAACAATAGTTTCTTCTTGTAAAAATTGTTGGAAGGATATTAGTATATTTTTGTCAAACACAATGATGATTTATTGTGATCTACGGATTCTTAGGGATGATTTCAACATTGTTCTATCTTCTTTGGTAAAGAAGGGTGATACTTCAGAATAGTCTAAATCAATGCAAGACTTTGCTTTATTTGTCAATTTAAATATCCTTTGGGATGTTAGTCCTTCAAGTTTTCAATATACATGGGATAATAGACACATTAGGCAAACTCATATTGTAGAAATTTTGTATAAAATTATTGTTATCCAACACATGGTTGCAAATAGAGTATACAATCTCTTCAGTTATTTTTATTACGAGTAGTATCGGATTCCAAATCCATTCTTTTGACTTGTGATTTACCCAATAATGGTTATCCAAAGCCATTTTGCTTCCAATCCATGTGACTACAAGATCTTGATTTCTTCCAAATGGTTATATTATAATGGAATGAAGCATGTTTTGAAGGATCACATATGTACAAGTTTATTTGAAAGATGAAATATTTACAGGACTACATGAATATTTGGAATGCCAAATATTTTGGTAATATTTTTGAAGAAAATAAAGAAATTAAATCCAAGCTAAAAACTTTATAAGAGATAGTAGAAACTACTCAAATGGATCAATATTCTTATATGAAAGAAAAACAAATAGTTTATGATTATCATAATGCATTGAAAAAAGAGGAGCCATATTGGTTCCAAAAATCTAGGGAGAAATGGCTCAAGAAAGAAAATAGAAATACAAAACAAATTCATGTTACAACAAAAACAAAATTTTCTTTTCATCATTAAAATATTTTAACTCTAGATGGAAGAAATATTGAGGAAGAAGAAGATATAAGGAAATAATCAATTAATTATTTCAAAAAATTTATTAGATACTAGGCAAAATAAGGAGGCAGAATATAAGCTTTTGCAAATATTCCATCAACTATCACATAGGGATAAAATCAATGGTTGATGAAGAGTATATCAATGGAGGAGTTATATGAAGCAATTTTCTCTTTCCATCATAGTTAGGCACCTAGTCCAGATGGATTTCCTACAATTTTCTTTCAATTTTTTTGGGATTTATTAAAGAGTGATATGTTAGTTGCAGTTGAAGAGGCTGGAAAAGGAAAGCTATAACAAGTGAGATCAATGCCACTTTTATTACATTGGTTTCCAAGAAAAGCAAGACAAAATATTTTTATAATTTTCATCCAATAAGCCTTTGTAATATTATTTATAATATTATTCCAAAAATTATGACAAATAGGTTGAAAGGCATTGTAGATTGTGTTATCTCAAAGGAACAAGGTGGTTTTTTTATGGTAAACAAATTCTTGATGGTATAATCATTGCATAGGAGGCTATACATTCTCTTCATTTTATGAAAAAACTGGTTACACTTATGAAATTAGATATGAACAAAGCATATGAAAGGGTTTCCTAGAGTTTTCTACATGATATTCTTAAAAAGTATAGCTTTGATTAGAGTTGATGTGAATGGATTATATTTTGTTATAGCACCATGAAATATTTTATTTTGATCAATAGTTCTCCTGCTAGTTACTTTAAGTCATCTTGTGGACTCCACCAAGGTGATCAATTATCTCCTTATATATTCATTATTCTTGTGGAGGCAATAGGGAGATCTTTCTTAAAGGCAAAATGGAAGGAAAAGTGAAAGGTATTCAGGTTGCAAAAATTGGTCCCTTTGAATCTCATCTCCAATTTGATGATGATACTTTTCTTTTGAGCCATCTCTCATTCAATGCGGTCATGGTGTTTAAATAAATATTATCATGCTATGAGAAGGCTATTGAACATTTGGTTAAAAGTACAAAATCAAGTATTTTTTATTAACAAAGCCCTAGATTTACAATGAATTTTTATGGATATTTCTGAGTTTAAAATTAAAAATTTTGATTAACCTACTTGGGTAGTCTTTTATCTCATAATGGAAATAAAAAAGAGTTTTTGGTCCCTTGTTTGGATAGAATGAAAGCTTATTTCGCAAGTTGAAAAGGTAAGTTCCTAACTATGGTAAGAAGGCTACAAATTATAAGAATACATTGCAATATATCACTATTTATATAGTTAATTTTAAGATTGTCAATAGGCATAGCATAAAAAATTGTTAAAATTTAAAGAGACTTTCTTTAGAAATATTGCAAGGAAAAATTTAGGTTTCCTCTTTGTAAGTGGAATAGGGTTTGCAAAGGAAAGAATATTAGAGAAGTAGGCTTGTAGAATTACAGATTGGCCTTAGGGACAAAGCTTGGGTGGAGATTATTTAGAGATCAAGGAAAGAATTGGGTAAATATATTACTTCAAAAATATATAGGTTCTCTTAATGCAATGAAATTATTTACGAAAATAACCCTACCTAAAGGGTCGTAAACATGGAACTTCATATTAGATAGTTTTTAATTGATAAATAAACATATTAGATAGTCATTCATGATGGCTTTTGAATCCTTAATATTAATATTAAACTTACAAGACAAATTCCATAAGATCAAATATATGATAGCCACAATATAATAAGTTTAAATAATAATGTGACACAGATAATATGAGACAACTAATATGTATATATCAAGGCTAGTAATATATGAAATAACATTCATTAATAAGCTAAAATATGAATGTAATAGCCTAAATAATACAATATAGCAAAACTTACAATATTAGTTGCTCAAATGTATGCAATCTTTATTACTCCACTTTCTCTTACAAATTTATCATAAAACTCTATTACAACATCTACAATGTAGACTCTTTTGTTGGCCATATCAACGATGTCCTCTATGGAGTGATATATAGCCATTGTAGGATGACTCTTTGGTTACTTTACTCTTCCTTCTCCTCATGCCAAGTCTCATGACTCTTGGCTTCTCTACTTGATACTTGCATACACATGACTCTATCTTGTATGCACATTTGGACATGGCTCTTCAAATAAAACTTTCTCATCTAAGAACACATGCGCACACTTACATATGAGACACTTGTGCACATTTTCACACATTACACTTGCACACTCATTTACATGACACTTGTGCATTTCATGCACATTATTACATTACATAAAATATTTACTCACACTCTAATCTAGGACACAACCCTAATATAATATTTACAAGGTTGTACCAAGGAGGTACATTAGCATGTACCAAATAATATAATATTCTCTAAAAAGTCAATGAGGGGAATTATACAAATTTTTGGTCTAATGCTTGGTTGAAGCCTTATCCTCTTATCTCTAACTCAAAATGACAACTATTGGCTTGGGCATGCCTAGCTTGTAAAGGTCCAAAGGTCAAAGACTATATTAATATGATCAACAACTCTAGATCTTGGATTTCTATTAGCAACCTGGTTGAAGGAGAGGAACTCAAACAAAGTACATATGAACTTCAAAAGATGCTTCAAGAGTTTTATTTATTGATTTCTACATGAAATGATGAATTGGTTTAAAATCTATCAAAATATGGTAGATACTCGATCAAATTGGGATATGAGGATTTAGAGCAATCAAAATTTTCTACTCCCAAAGATTTTCCTTGGAAGAATGTTTGATCACTAGAGAATCTCCCTAAGACCATAACAATCCTTTGGTTAGCAACTCAAAGTAAGGTTCTTATAGAAGAGGATCTACAAAGAAAAGGATATCATGGACCTTTCAAATGTGCCTTGTGTGAGAAGGATTTAAAAACATTAGGTCATTTACTTCCTTGTTGTCTCTTTGCTCACATCATTTGAGGTTACTTTTTAAAAAATATAAAAATATATTAGATATCTCCATCAACATTGAAAGAGTTTTTTTACAAAAAAATTATCGTAATTTTATTTCAAGAGTGAAAGAAAATTACACTTCTCAGGTGCCTTAGCACAAATAGAAACCCAAATAAAAACAAATTACTGGGATTCAAGATATAATTACAATCGAGCAGATCAAAGAGGAAAAAAACCCATCTTCAAAATAGCATGGGGATAATAAGGATAAATATCCTTATATATCAATACTTAATCATCCAAACAACCTCCATGACCAAAACTTGGATAGAAATTAGTGAAAAAAAACCAGCAGAATAGAAAATAATCAGTTAGAAGCTGCCATAAAGTTCTAATCAAATGAAATAGGCCCACAGTAAAAAACCTAGAGCTAGCATAGAAACTAGGGATATGATATGTGGGTGAAAGAAGAAAATCCATCCTTGTTCTCTTTCATTTGCAAGAAACCTTATGGAACTGGTTGACCTTATTTTTATAACCTATCTGCTGCTTGATTTAATTCCCTATAAAAATGTGTAAAAGATATATTTTCAAAAAGGGAAATCATCTCCAGTAGTTCATATCCCATTGGTCTAAGCAGATTATTTTTTAATTGAGTATATCTATTCATCCAATTGATGACTAGAGTGGAATCTCCAAAAATTTATAATTTTTTCATATTTCTCTCTACAACACACTTCATTAGCAATCTCAATGCTTGAATTTTAGAAAAAATGTTGGAACTTGTCCCAAGACCTGCTTTAAATTTGATATAGTGGGTATTCGAGAAGCATATAATACCTCCCGCACTACTAAAATATGACTATCTCTAATTAGCCCCATAAAAAAAAAACCATGGTTGAGACATTTCAATGAAAAAATTGTCTACTTGTCGAGGTTTATTATGTTTGTCAGATCATTTGTTGATTGAGACCAAAGTCCTCACCTGAAATATGAATTGAAATGGGGGAATTAACTTCCCTTAAAAAATAGTTGCATTCCATGCCAATCATATACCCCAACATATAAGACATGGTAAAGAAAGAAACCATTTCAACTCTTTTTTAAAAAACCATTATCTTAAGCATACCTCCACTGTTTCTCCTTCTCAAATATTTTGTACTCCAGTTATTTGTTTAGCTTATAACCAAACCTGTTGAGAAAATGGGCATTTGATTAAAAAATGTGTGATGTTTTCCTCCTCTGACTGACACAACATATAAATACTTGGACCTCGTATGCTTCTCCTCTGTAAAACTTCCCAAGTCAAAGCCTTATTTCTCAAAGCTAACCACATGAAAATAATTGTCTATTTTGGGGCAAATAATTTCTAAATTTTGCTTCCACCACCAAGTAGATCCTTGAGGATGAGGGTCAAAACTTGCTTTATAACCAAGTCTAGTCGTATATTGATCCCAAGATTTGTTGTATACCAAAGCAATAGTATCTGGTTCAGATCTTAACTTGATATAACTCTTATTAAGACTATAAGTGTAAGCCTTCCACAAAACAACCTGCTCATTAGAAAATCCCAAGACCCTTCCAACCTTGGGTCTAAAGACTAGAAGAATCTGATTCCCCCACCTGATGAAGAAAGTAAAAACTCTTGTCTTGTAAAGAACTTATCATAGCTTCCGATAACAAACTATTTTCTCCACAACCCAAAATAGAATTAGTCCCTATTCTAACTTTTCACCGTTGCCCACTTTCCAAGCCAAATATTTTCCAATCATAGGAAAGGCTTGTACTAGTGCCTTCCATTGAATGGAAATATTTTTAATGCTTTTTTGTGGACTTTTGATCCAATCCATAAAGGTCCATGGACAAATATACTTTTGTTCAATAATCTTCTTCCATAATCCTTCTTTGGTAAAAATCCTCCATAAACTTTTTTCTACCAAAGAAGAACAAAAAATATGGATATTTTTAAGGTCCCAACCACCTTCCTCCTTTGGCCTAGCAATACTCTGCCACTTAAATAAAATAATACCTTCATGTTCCTTACGTCCAATCTAAAGAAATTTGAAGCAGAGTTTTCTTATTTTCTCTAGAACTCCTTTAGGAATGAAGGCCAAGGAGTGCCAAAAAATGGGAATTGCCTCAAGAACTAATTTTTGAGTTTTAATCTCCCACCAATAGACAACCATCTATTACACCAATGGTTAATACTAAATTCAATCTTCTTTAAAAGCCATCGTCAATCTCTCTTCCTATAAGTATTTGGATTCAATACAAACCCCAAATACTTAAAGCCTTCCTGGAAATCTAAGAGATTAAAAGGAAAAAAATCTGATTAAATCCTATTTAGTCTCTTGAACTAGCCATTAGAGCAAATAGAGATTTTTTGAAAATTTATCTCGATGTCGGTAGCAATACTATAAGTGTCCAAAATTTCTTTCAATTTTTTAGCTTCCCTTAAATTACCATTTGTGAAAAACAATACATCATCAAAAAATAATAAATGATATAAATAAAGGACCCCCACTTTGATCCCGAACAAGGATCCTGCCCTCTTTGCATCTAAAACAACTCTACTCAATCCTTTAGCAACCAATAAAAAAGTAAAAGAGATAAAGGACATCCCTGTCTTAGTACTCTTGAGGGTCTAAAGAATATGGAAGTTGATCCATTGATAAGAACAATAAAATATACAGAAGAAATATATCCCATAATTCACTTTACTACCGGATAGCTAAAATCCACATGTAAGAGCATCAATTTGAGATACAACAAGCTAGTTCTATCATAAGCTTTAGATAGATCTAGTTTAAGGACCATTGCGGGAAGATTTTTGGTTTTAATAGAGTGAAGGCCCTCTTGTGAAGCTTCTATGGCTTCAAAAATTTGTCTACCTACTAAAAACCTAAACTACTCCTAGAAAATAACTTTGGAGAAAATCTTCTTCAATCTAATAGCTAGAATCTTTGCAATGATTTTATAGATACAATTACACAATGAAATAGGTCTAAATTCATAAAATGTTTCAGGATTCTCCTTTTTTGTAATCAAATCTAAAAAAGTGGAGTTAAAAGCCCCCAAAATCTAACCACTCAACCTAACTTCCTCCATTACTATGATAAGATCCTCCTCAACCAGATCATAGAAAACTAGGAAAAAATCCACAGGCCATACATCAGGACCTAGACTTTTATCCTTTTTGAAAGAAGTCAGGACAACTTTTAGTTCTTCCTTTTTGACCTCCTTCATAAGTAACTGATTGTCCTCCTCTATCACAAAACTGGGGAATAAAGTAGTTAACTTTAAAATTTCCCCAATATTGACTCTATCAAGTTCTTTATAGATAGATTGAAAATGTTTTACTCCCAAATTTGCTAACTCAAAAAAACTCCTAATGAGGACCCCTTCTTCATTCTACATCTCCTAGATAGTGTTAACCTTCTTCCTATGATTAGAAAAATTATGAAAAACTTAATATTTTCATCCCATAGAAAATATTGACGACGTACAGATGAAAATAATGTCTGTCAAACTTTTTATTTTGTTTAGAAAAGCATAAGAAAGAATGTAATAGGGTTTTCTCACGCTAATACACTTAGATACCATACATATAATTATAAAGTAAGTTTAAAATAAACATTACAATTTATTCCCCCTCTCTTATTGTCTATTTTTGAACAACGATCATACTCGAGCGAACTTCTTTCTCATAACAAAATAATAGTTTTCTTTTTCTAATTTGTACAAACCGACAACCAAGTCAAAGTATATTTACGACTCACAGGGCATTCAGAGACATGGATTTAAATTAATATTGAACATAAAAGAAGTATACCATTGTCTATACTCTACAACATCAATTCCAAACTAGAGGTTATACATCAATTATATCTCAAACTCTACAAGGAATGTATGGGCATAAACTAGTGTTGGGGAATGCAATCATTTTAGCCTAACAGGATTAATAAACTAAACCATTGCATCTTGGGCATCACCACACTAATATTCATTTCTCCATTATTGATGCTTGGAAAAATAGTGGCACTACGAGGGATCATGACGGCTTTTGTGTGTGCACGTGAATGGATGTAACTAGAGCCTAATTGTGTATATATCTTTAGCAAATCAATAATTCATTTTGCATCATCATATATATAAACCACTCAGACTAACACAATTTTAAACAATAGTAACGCAACAACTATCAAAACAACATACATTTAAGCTACCCCTTTTTACTTTGCTTGACCTCCCATTTCAAAGATTCAAACTCAACCATAAATGTCGATTTCAATACTATCAATTTGTAGTTCGACCTAGCAAAATGTCACAATAGTTGATCAAAATTATAGAATTGCAAAGTTTTTCCTAGGTTATGGGTTACATATGCTCTCACATTTCCTCACTCATCATCGATATTTTATATACATAAGAGTATTATCCCAGTTTTAAAACAATTTGTTCAATAATAACAACACTATCTATAATATAACAGAAGTATTTTGAACCAATCTTTTCAAAATAACATACATCCATAAAATAATTTATACAACATGCAAAGTCGATAATATAGTCACACTGTCATATAAAATTTTGACCTATTTTTAATAAAAATGAAACCTTCACACTTTTTTATCAACTTTCTTCAAGATTTCCTTCCCAATCCTTCTAGATGAAAATCTAGTTTTTGGCACAATCAAGCATAACAAAGCACCTTATAAAATGACAGAGCTTAACAAGCAAGATACCCATCCTCACCTCCTTTTATCCTGTTCTCCTATGTTTTCATTCTCAAGAACATGGAGGAGGTTAAACTAATCATTAGGAATCGTGTTTTGTTATCCAACTCAATACATTCACCACAATCCCATTATGCCCAATTCTAAAATAAATTTAGTTTATATTTATATTTTATTATTATTTCTCATTTATTTAACCTTGTTTTATTCTTATGAAACCAACATGAGCAACAAATAATTTGTAGATCACCAAAATGGCTCCCATGCCCTTGGCACTTTCATTGCCATCAAAATTTAGATATCAAGCTATTTCAAGACAAAGAACGTATATCACATAATTCGAAACATTCACACGATGCAAGAAAAACATTCTATATGCTCATATATGAGATGCAAATGTATGAGCTTCCTTGTACTCACAAGCCACGATGATATTTCACATTGCCATCATATTCCACTTACCTTTTTTGATCAACCTTTATCTGTCCGTCAAAGGAGTGTACCTGGTCCTGCAATCACAAAAGCCATCAATAGTACCACATTCTAGCAATAAAAACAAATATAGTTCTCAAATTTATCAGTATTCAATAGTTGTGCTAGGAGGGTTGTTTATACAACCCTTGTGTTTTAGTGCATGTTTATACAAGCCAAAACATATATATTTATTCATGAATCTTTCAGTATATATGTTCATTCATAAATCATATAGTATTCAAATAAGTTCATATAATCCACTCCATACAATGTTTTATATATACATTCATCCATGAATCCATACCACAAACAAACATGTTTATTTAAATATCTCTATGTGGTATTTCATATATGCATTCATACATATTTACATTCATCAATCCATACAACAATCAAAATTGTTCATGTTCACCCACAAAGAAAAAAAATTGTTTCTTCATGTCTTTAACGTTTTTACATGACATATTGATAAAATATTGCTCTTAAATTCTCCTTCCTATATTCTTGGCCTTGAAACCCAACATCCTCAAGGTGGAAGGAATTTAACATCTGCAATTAGAGTTATTATAAATATGAGATTAATAGCAACATATTTCCCTAAGGAGGGACACATGAAAGATATCATGGATTTTTGATAAACTAAATGGTAAATTCCACTTATAGGCAGTAGGAATAGTCTTGCCAATGGTTTCAAAAGGCCCTACAAATCTAGGGTTAATTTTGGAGGACTTAATGGAATTATTGATAGGTTTCACCCTTAAGAAGACTCAGTTTCCTTTAGAGACTTCCCTTGGTTCTTTTAAGATTTGCATAGCTCTCTTTGTTGATACGAGGCTTCTTTTGAACAGTTGACATATTTTTCTTAGTTTTTCCTCTATCTTCTTGACAATGTCTGATACAATCTCTCAGATTGTCTCAAGTTAGAGAAATTTTTATATTGTTTTTCCCATTTAGGGTTTTTAAATAGAGTCATTCCCATAAAAGCATGATGGCTATTACAAGTAAAAGGGGATAGTCTTCCCATTTTGTAGTATGTTTTTTTTTTGAATTTCCATCCTTATTGAAGCTCTATATTTCTTCAGAGAATTCCCATGGTGATTTATTAAAGTGATTTTATGATCTTATTATTTAATAGGGTCAATATTTGCATTATGAGCACATAGATATAAGCAAATATATTTATAATGGAATAAGAAATATGCTTGCTATGTAATTTTGTTCTTCGTGAGGGACTTAAGAAAAAGGTTCCTCAAATTATCTATTTGGTTATTGCATAAGCCAGCCCCCAGAAACATCCTTTTATAGCAAATTGATTGATAAGCCCCGTGGGATAGGGCGAGTGAAAAGAGATTGTGTTCAACCCCAGTTCATTTCACATCATATAGTGGTTAGTTATTGTGTCATTGCATTTAACTGGAATGAAAAGGTTGTATAACAAGAGTTGAATAAAAAATATGGATACCATGATTCAAAGTTTTCAATCTTCCTTTAAAACAAAGGAAAAAAAATAAAATAAAATTCAAAAAGCAAGAGAGAAAATTCACTTTGATTTTGAATACTAAGAAAATTCCAAATGCTAATCTTGGTCCTACAAAAGTTTGTGAATTCATCCCACCATCTTGTGGATGCAGTGGATGATGGTTTTTCACAACTCATGAATTGTATTAGACTCCTAGTTAGTTTCATAATAACATTGTAGGTGTTGTTTTATATTTCTTGAGTGGATCTAATGGTTAAGAGTTTGAAACTTCAAATAGGAGACACCATCATAATCAAAATGATATAAATGTTTTTTTTTTTTGAAAAAATGAAAACTTGTATTAAAACAAGAACCAGATACAAGCGGGAGAGAACACATCCCGAGCCAGAGCCACAAGCAAAACAACAAGGAAGGCGCACCAAGGCAAAGCTAGGTACCGCAAGGCACAGAGAACGGAAGGCACGAAACAGCAACAGGTCGCGAAAACGCGACATGTCGCGAAATCGCGACAGGAAAACCCGTCACGGCCACTTTGGCACCAACAGGCGCGATAACGCGACATGTCGCGAAATCGCGACAGGAATGGCCCTCGACAGCCACCCGCAGAAAGCGTCGCGACAGCGCGACAGAAATAGAAAGCAACATTCAAGCCTCATGAAGGTCGCGATATCGCGACGGAAAACCACCCAGTCGCAAAGGAGCCAAACATGCCGCGAAATCGCGCAAGAAAAACGCCAGAGACCAGGAGGGCACAACCTGTCGCGAAATCGCGACAAAAACCAGCTCAAAGTTGCATCATCACTACAGGTCGCGATATCGCGACAATTTTCCACCCAGCCGCCTAATTGCCAAAAGTGTCGCGAAATCGCGACAGAAGAACCATGCAGCTTCCAAAACTCAAACTTGTCGTGAAAACACGACGAAATATTAACATTTCTATTCAACTTCAAGAAGGGAATGAGAGCGCGGTAAAAACACCAATCGAACCTGGAAGGCGGGACCTGTCGCGATATCGCAACGTGTCGAGGAATCGCGAGGCGCGAAAACGCGACATGTCGCGATATCGCGACATGTCGCGATATCGCAACAAGACGCGGGATCGCGTCACGCGATAACGCGACATGTCGCGATATCGCAACATGTCGCGGAATCGCGACCCGCGATAACGCGACATGTCGCGATATCGCGACAGAAACCAGCCGGAGACTGCAGAGGCTCAACCTGTCGCGATATCGCGACAGTAACCAGCCAACGGCCGCGACAGGGCAACATGTCGCGAAATCGCGACAGAAAGGACCCTTAGCAAAAAAAACTTTGCACATTATTTCAGGAATTGTTCAAGGCCTTGTCTGATCTCGACATTCTCCACAGACAAATTGCTATGCAGATGAATCCCAACCTCTCTCTCAGAACCCAACTTAGCAAGGAAATCGGCCGCTTTATTGAGAGATCTACTAGCATAAACAGGAATCACATCCTCAATTTCCTTCCAAAGCTCTAAAATTTGGGCGACCAAAATCCGGAGCCTCCAAGCTTTTAAGGCAAAGTTCCGCATGCAATCAAGAGCACCAACCAAGATTTGGGAATCAGACTCAATGATTATCTTTCTGTGACCATGCTTGACGGCCCAGATGGAAGCAGATTTAATAGCAAAGGCCTCAGCTTCATTGTTTGTGGCATATCCCAGACCTTGCAATTCCCAATATAGCACAGTCCCAGCATGATCACGGCAAATAACACCACTGCCAGCATTGCCCGGATTACCTTTAGCAGCTCCATCAGTATTGATTTTGACCCAGCCTTCTGGGGGAGGTTTCCAACAACTTCTTACCTGTCTCTCCAGATCAGCACCTCTCCCACTCAAAGGCTTAGAAGCAGGCTGGTTTTCCTTCTCAGCATAGATGGCAACGGTTTCCACAACTTTGCTCCAAATGATCTGCCAAATCCCCTCCACCGAAGAGAAGGTTTCACGAAAAATACGAGCATTTCTTTCCAACCAAACCTGCCACCAAATAAAAAGGAAACCGATCTCCCAACCAGTACGAAGAGCTTTAGAAATAAATCTACCTCTCTTCCAACCTTTCCCATAAATTGGTCCGGGACAGATCTCCAAGCACCTGAAGTTTAAAGTGGGAGAACCAACGTTGCCAAATCTGCCGTGTGAAAGAGCAATCAAACGAAGATGGTTCACGCTTTCCTCATTCCTATAACATAAAACACACCGGGAAGGACCAATGATGCCTCTAATTCTAAGGTTGTCAAAGGTCAAGATACCATTATGCATCGCTTGCCAAGCAAAGAAGTTCACTTTCGGCCAGCCCTTGGGATGCCAAATCTTCCTCCATTCATGAACAGGAAAAGAGTGTGGGGGGCTCAGTAGGATCGAAGCATAGCCCTCCTTCACGTAATAAACCCCAAGGTTCCCGAAGCCCCAAGCAAGCTCATCCTCCTCATCTCTCCCGTATAGAAACCTTTCACCCAAAAGTTTTTCCGTAGTTGGGGCCTCGCTCCGGAGGGATTGGAATAGGCCATTCACCCAACTCGCTTAAATTTTTTAAACTTATACTCCCCGTAGGGCCGGTAGTGAAGTAGGTCTGAATATGAATCCAACCTTTGTCTTCAAGAGCTGTTTTTAGCGGAAGCAGATCGGGAAACACTGCAAGAATAGGAGGATGCTGATCCCAAGAGTCGACCCGTAACCGGGCCTTCTCCCCTCTCCCAACTTTCCGTAACAATTGATCTTTGATAATGCAAGAACCAAGCTTGAGCGCCCGCCACACAAGAGAACCATTACCTTCCGGAGGATAGCGGCCCAAGTCATTGGGAGGAACAGACCCAAGTATTTACTAGAAAGGATTCTCCTGCAGAGGGACGAAGGCTGGGAAATCCACCTCCAAGACAATTTCCCACCAGGGCCCGATTGTTAAACTTGGAGCTTCTCAAGCCCAACCCACCTTTTTCCTTGGGCTGGGTGACCTTATCCCAACCAACCAAGGCCCATTTCCTCTCTCCATTGGCACCTTCCCAAAGAAAACTTCTAGCCGCTTTGTCCAACTCTTTCCGTATTGAGGGAGGGGCGGCCAGAATTGAGAATTTGTAAATAGGCATAGCCTGAATAACAGACTTCAGAAAAGTTAGTCGGCCCCCATAGCTTAACCATCTATGAGACCAATGATTCATTCTCTCTTTGATGCCATCTAGCAGGTCCTTCCAAAAATCAGCTGTCAGTTTTTTGAAATGCAGAGGAACCCCCAAATAAACAACAGGAAGGGAGGTCCGAGTGAAACCCGGAATCTCCATAACTCTCTCTTGCGACCTTTGATCAAGGTTGAAGAAGACCACTTTTGATTTTGAATCATTGATGGCTTGATTAGAAGCCCGAAGGTAGACGTTAAGAGTATCTTTGATTCCTCTTGCTTCTCTGAGGCTGGCAACCCCCACCAAGCCCGTATCATCCACAAACTGTAAATGAGTCAAAACTTCGGCTCCGATTTTAATTCCTGTAATCTGTCCTTGACGTCTTCTTCTCAGGAGGAGTCTGCCAAGACCTTCAGCCAAGATAAGAAAGAGATAAGGAGAGCAGGGATCTCCTTGACGGAGACCCCGAGAGGCTCCAAAAGGTGGCGAGGGAAGCCCCTTAATTAAAACAGAGTATGAAGGCGTAGAGATACAGCTTCATGACCCATGCAATCCAAATCCCGAGAAAAACCAAAGGCCGCCAACATCTTGACCAAGAAACCCCACTCTACTCGTCATAAGCCTTAGACATATCCAATTTGATGAACATTCCTTTGTTACCCGAATTATGCATAGAATGGATAGCCTCCCGAGCCAAGATCACTCCATCCAAGATCCGTCTTCCTTCAACAAAACCCCCTTGCTCAGGGGAAATTAAATTTTGAAGAAGGGGTTTTAGTCTTTCACCCATAAGTTTAGAAATAATTTTGTAGATCACATTACATAAAGCAATAGGTCCGAAATCAGAAATGAGAGCCCCCCCTCTCCCTTTCGGAATTAAAGTGATAAAGGTATGATTTAGAGCCTTGAGCATTCTTTTGTTAATTCGGGATTCCTCAATGACAACCAACACGTCCTCCTCCAAGATGTCCCGTAAGGCCTGAAAGAACTCAATAGGGAAACCGTCCGGACCAGGCGACTTTCCTGTGCACATCCCAAAGACCACCTTCTTGAGTTCATCACGATCAATGGGCTTAAGAAGGGACTGATTCTCTTCATGAGAAATAATAGAGGGAATTCCGTCAATGACTTCATTTTGAGCTTCCACATCATGCTGCATACTTTCCTTGAAGAGGTTTGAGAAGTACTCCATAGATAGGGAATGCATATCAGGAAGAGTGTCAAAAGAATTTCCAAACTCATCTTGGAGGAACTCCATGTTATTCAATTGCCTTCTAGCACAGGCAGAGCGATGGAAAAATTTAGTATTTCTGTCTCCTTCTAATAGCCAAGTATTTCTAGCTCTCTGTCTCCAATAGATCTCTTCTTGATTATCAATGTCCTCAACTGCTTTGCGTAAGGCGTCATCCTCAAATTTAAGATGCTCATAAATAATTCCTTCTCTGAATTGTTTTTGCACCTCATTCCATCTGTCCAGCAAGGGGGCCCGTTGGAGCCGGAAATCGGATTTGTTAGTTTGCTTCCACTGCTTCGCTTTACTCTTAACATAGAGGAGTCGTTTGTGAATTTTGAACATAGTCGTTCCAAAAGGGGGACGGCCTTCTTCCCACCACCGTGGAATTTTCCTTCGTAGGTCCTCTTTTTGCAACCAAAAATTTTCAAATTTAAAAGGTTTGTAATACTTTCCCCGACATAGTCCCTCCCTCCAAAGAAAATGGGAGAGTGATCGTAAACCGGGCCCTCCAAGATCCGGAATTTGATATTCCATCTAACATAAGCTTCCTCCGAGACCAAAAACCTGTCAAGCTTAACCCTCCTACAGTATGGCTCTCTTCTCTTATTAGTCCAGGTAAATTTTGTACCAGGGCCTTTGATGTCAACAAGGTTAAAGGCCTGAACGTGGGCAATAAACGACTCTATCCCCCGTATCCGCAACAGGGATGCCACCTTCCTGATCTCTAGCGGATAATTTAGCATTGAAGTCCCCAGCTAAAATCCAATCAAGATCTTCCCGGGAGGACCTCATGTTTTGAACAGCTTTCCATTGAGACCGCTGACCTTCGGTATTCTGAGCCCCATAGAAATTTGTAATTAAGACTTGTTCAGCAGTAACTATATTCTTGAAAAGAGATGTTAGGACCCCTCTCCAGGCTATATGATCTACTGCTATCCACGCCAAAGGATTCCAAAGAGTAGCAATCCCTCCCGAGGCACCAAGAGCAACGCATCGCCATATGGCCGACACCCTCCGTATTCGGCCGACAGCTTTACTCATGAGGTCTAATGACATTTTTGTTTCCCGAATGAGCAAAAAGTCCTGTTTTACTTCTTTCTAAAAGTCTTTGAACAGCAGATTGATGGGTTCTACTCGTTTAAACCCCTCACATTCCAAGATTGTATAATCATTGGAAACCTTGGGAGCAATACGAATCAATTGTTCTTGCCAATCCTCCATTGATTAGCTTATCCCCTTGCACTCGCGATTAGATCCTTATTGGATTTCCTCGCCCACCCCTTGGGAATTACTATTTTTCGATCTCTTCTCCACCCCGGGAAATTCCAAGAGCCGGTCTTTCTCTCGAGCTTTTCTCGCAATTCCCATAGAAACATCTTTAATAACGGGCTGGGCTGGGGCGTGGATAACCAGAGTCCCAAGGTTTTCATGGTGCAAAGTCTCAGAGGAATCAAAAGCCTGTTCAAGGACAGGGGTTGAGGAAGGAGGAGCATGAGTAAGGATAATATTATCCTCAAGGATCCCATCTGCTCCTTCCATAGGTTGGTCTTCTTGATCCACAAGAGATTTGAAGATTTCATACCGATTTGTTGGCTTGGGGAGAGCTTGCTCCTTACCATTTCTCTTTTTGTTTCTTCTCCTCTTTTGCTGTTCAAAGCCATCATTCTGGCCCTCAGACCCAGTGGGAATGACAGATGGTTCCTTGGCCGAAGTGGACTTACCTCCTCGGGAGCGATTTGACATTCCCTGTGTAGCATCCGCATTGGTGCTCAAGATATTTGGACAGAACCTTGCCAAATGGCCATGCAAATGACAGACTCTACAACGGAAAGGTAGGGCTTCATAGTCTAGCTGCTGTACCCAAGAATGTCCTGCTAGCTCCAATTCCATCTCAGCTGGTAGCGATTGACTAATATCCAATTCTACACAGATTCTTGCATAAACGGCAGTATTTCCTTCAATGGTATCCTTAGAAACTCCCAAAAATCTACCTAGAGAGTTGCCTATCAATTCAAGAATCCGCTCACCCCAAAACTCCATCGGGAGAGCATACAGCCGGATCCAAACCGGGACAGCCGTGGGTTCAATGCGAGGGTCGAAACCCGCTCTCCACGGCCGGACAAATAACCCCGCCGGCCATGGCTCCTCTTCTCTCGATTCAAATGCTCTGTTTCTATCCATTAGGGAAGAAAAACTAATAATGAAATACCCATTGCTAATGGGCCATAAGGAGTACTCACCGATTGGCTCCCGCTTTGTCTCACCCAAGAATGCAAAAAGTGCAGGGTGGGTCGAATGCCCATGAACTTGCAAATCAGATCATGCGTGGTCCGGTAGTTTATCGTGTCTTCAACCAGCTCTGGTTCGATGACTATTTTCGGTCTTGATGCAGATTGCGGGAGACAACCATTAATTCTGTGCCCAGGAGAGCCCTTGCCCGCATTCTTGGCTAGCAGATGGAAGGCACTGCGTTGAGCTTCAGCAGAGGAAGACGCAGGATTATCTCGAAGAATCTCCGCATAAGAGGTCTTTTTTCCTTCGCGAGAACCAGGAAGAGACCCCATTGGGCCCTCCCGGGAAACCGAAAGATCCTAGTCCAGAGGCCTGCAACAGACCCCAAACACGCTGGAGGAGGTTTCCGAACTGAAACCCTAGAGCCACGGCCGTCGACAGTGCAGAAGGATTCCCGCCAAAACGCCCGTCTCAATTCATGAATTTTCCGAGGTGCCACATCCCTCAATTTACTCATCATTCAAAATGATATAAATGTTAAAATCTAATTTATTTACTTTTAAATAAACATTTTATTCTTATTATTGTCTAACTTTTATCATCTTCCTCTATAATAACTATAGATATTAAATAAACAACATAATTTTGTATTTTTTTATGGGTTATATCATGTTCAAAGAGGTTTCACCATCATTACATTATAATCATATAGTAATATTACAACAACATGACAATATATAATAATATTACAACAACATGACAATTATGCATGTATAATTTTAAATAACCATTTTTTCCTCTTAATTATTATCTAACTTTTTATTATCTTCCTGCATAATAAGAAGTTCAGATAAATTTACATATTAAATAAACATCATCTTTTTCATATAATACAAATTTTTGATAATTTTGTATTTTTTATGAATGATATCAAATCCAAACGACCCTCACCCTTATTACATTATGACCATATAGTAATATAACAACTTCATAATTATAGATGTATAGTTTAAAATAGTTATTTTCCTTTTATTATTGACAACCTCTTAGGATCTTCCTTAATATAAAATTTAAATAACTTTACATATTACATAAACATCTTCCCTTATAATATAAAATTTAGATAATTATGTGTTTTTTAATAGGTTTATATAAATTCAAATGCACCTATGTTGCCTTATAACCATATAATAGTATTACAACAATAACCATATAATAGTATTACAAAAGTAAAAATTATGCATGCATCATTTTGAATGACCATTTTCCTCTTATTATTGTCTAACCTTTTATCATCTTTCTATATAATAATATTTCACTAAATAAACATTATCTTCCCATATAATACAAAGTTCAAATAATTCTATATTTTTTAAAACAAGCCTCACTCATTACATTATTATTTATGACCATTACATTTAATTTTACAACAACTTAACAATTATCATGTATTTTTTTTAATAACCATTTTCCTTTTATTATTATCTTAACTTTCATCATCTCTATATAATAAAACTTAAAAAAAACTTTACATATTAAATAAATAATATCTTCCTTTTATATTCAAATAATTCTAAATTTTTATTTATAAATTATATAATCCAAACAAATCTCACACAAATTATATTATAACCATATAATAATATTTAAAAACATTATATATTCTTTATCCAAAAATACTATTTAATAAATAATTTTATATATTAAAAAACAAATCATCCCATATAATTCACAACTTATAAAGGCTACTTTCCTTTTGTTTTTTTTTGAGTTTTCCCTCCCTATGCGCACTACTCCATTTCCTTCTTTTCCTTTTTCCCTCGTCTTCCTCTTCCGTGGCCTCCATCCCTATTTCTTCCCATCTTTGGGATACAATTAAGCCATCGAGGCTTTGATTGGAGGATCCCCCATTCCAAAGGCACCAATGTGACTTCTAACTTTTCCCACATTTCGTTGACAGGCCTTCCAAACACGCTACCACCTACCCATCAGTCCACTTGCAAATAAAGCCATGGATATCGTAGTAATTTCTGCAATTGCGGTCTTTATGGTATTTCTGAGGTTTAAGGCCAAGGCCTTAGTAGGATATAACATTTCCTTCTAACATCTTAGGAGACAAAGGTACAAACCTTATAAAGTAAGTTTAGTTTGTGGTTGTGACGTAGATTATTTTATTGCACCCTCGTGGTTAAAAAATAAAATAAATAAATGTGAGGTTAAAGATAATTTTTATTAATATTTTAATGTTAATTTATTAAAATACAATGATTTGATTTTTGTATATATATTTTTATTACAATTTAAATTTAGGTTTTTTTAATAAAAAATTAAAATTAATTAATTATAATATCTTATAAAAACAAGAAATAATGTAATAATATATATATTAATGAGTCAAGTTTCAAGAACAATATTAATTAATGTTTTAGTAGATATTTGATAGTGTAAGTTTACTTTTAAAAAAAAAAATAGCTTTTCAAGTAGCTTGATTAATTATAAAATTAAATAATATTATTTTAATTTTTTAATTTTATAAGAAAAAATTAGAAGTTTAATTTTTTTTATTTGATGGATGAAGGAGTTTTGAAAATACTTCCAAACCTCACCCAAAAAATGATAGAATACTTCAACCAAAAAATAAGCTACTCCAACCAAAAAATAAGCTACTGGATGGTACTTACAATAACAAAAAAATTTAAACATTAAGCACAAAATGTCACCCAACCAAGATAGAATCCAACACAATAACCAAAACAAGAGCAAATGAGCATCTCGCCCATCTAAACAAGATCCAAGAACCAAAAACCACTAAAAATATTAAACCAGATATAACACACTGGTTTTGTGCCCAAACCGACACTAAGAGACAATCTAGATCTCTGCTAGAAGAAAGACCTTGCTTGAATCAATTCAAATGCCCCAACAACAAGGTGAAATCGAAAAATCCCAAAAATATAGCCATCTAACCCTAGGATCAAACACAACCACCAGGGCTGAAACTGGAAATAAAAACTCTGTAAACCATCGAAGCTAACCAGAGTAATAGAGCAACCAGAGCCGACGCTAGTCGAGGGAACAACAACCAGACATTATCGCAGCAATAACAGTCCAATATCACCCTCAACGGATTTGGGTAGGTGTTTGGCCTTATTCCCTGAGGGACCTCAACCAGATTTTCAATGACAAACCAAACCCATAAGAAAATAGAGCAATCTAACCAAAGACCCTCAACTGGCACCCAACCCTAGTAACATCGTCACCCAACAACCAACCAAAATAACACAAAGCCAAAGCCAACCAAAATATCTAAAGGTTCAAATATTAACAAACAATACATATAATTATCAAAATATTATAATATCATTATATAATGGTAATCACAATGTTATAAAAACAAACTCGTTTCAATTTCTATATAACCTCTTTAACAAAACTTAAAGATATTAATTATTCATCTGCCTTGTTCTTTTATCATAATGAAGATGGCGTCCACAGCTCCCTCTGCAACTGCGAGCGGGATTCCCCAGGCCCCTTATGGGGATTTGGAGCAAGGTGAGATCCCCCCTCGGAGGATGCTCCCACGAACCCCGAACCGGACCTGGGCGGGATGACTTATATGGAGAAGGTAATAGGGATGACTAAACCCGACCCCTCTAGTAACCCTAACCACCTCCCCGTGATCACTAATGGGGAAAATATGGTTCTTCCAGTCTCTCTCATGGCAGACAAACTCTCTTCAGAATCCCTCTCCTTGGTCGGCAAGTTCGTGGGAAGGAGACCTGACATGGAATCCATAAGAATATGGGCCAAATTCAAATGGCACACAGTAGGTAACCTTCAGATTGTGGCCCTCTCACGGGGTTTATTCCTGATATGCTTAAATAACAAAAATGACTATGCCCGAATCCTCACCGGGGGCCCCTAGTTCTATGGGAGGAAAAGTCTGTTTGTGACAAAAGGGAAGCAATATTTCAATCCCCAGACTCAGGATATCAACATTGCTCCAATCTGGGTTCGCCTCCCTGATCTCCCCATCTAGTTTTTCCATGAAGACATCCTAGGGTGGATTGTATGGTCGCTCTTGACCTTGCAACTAAAGCCCGGTCCCGCATGGCCTATGCTCGAATTTGTGTCAATGCCAACCTTGATTCACAACTTCCAACCCGCCTAAACCTCATCTATGGGGATTTTCATTGGTGTCAAGATATTGAGTATGAAAACAAACCAGCATTCTACATCGAATTGAAAACCTAGGGACACCTTCAAGCCCATTGCCCATCCCTTAAGCTCCAACAGTAAGAACCTAGCACAAAGGATCCCCCATCCTCAGCAGCACCAGGTGGGAGAATGCAACGACCGATCCAGAGGACCTGGTAACTGCAAATCGACCAACAAAAAAGGAAAGTAGGCTGCTATCCAAGACCATCTGTCCACCAACCCTTCTTTAGATGCAGATTAGGTATACTCCATGTTTGCCTTTCCTAATAGATTTGGGCCTTTAAATGGCTCTGATGATGAAATTATTCCCCCTGAATCCCTTCCTATGCACCAACCCTCCACCATTCCCCACCCCCATCCCTCTCCCTCCAGATCTGGGCCTTCCATCCCCATTTCCTCCCCATCACCCTCGTCCCAGCCCGATACCCTTCTAGAACCCTTGATGGAGATCAACCCTCTTCTCCACTCTGTAGTTGCTTACCCCTCGGAAGAACCCCTATCCCCTACTTAATACAACCCTGATTCCCAGGAGGATTCCTTCAGTCCCACTTAGTCCAGAATGGACATTAGCTCTATCATCACCAGAAGCAAGAAAGGTCCCATTGATACAAAGGGTGAAATAAAAAGAGGTCGACCCACCACCTATGAGCAAAGCAAGAAAGACACAAACGACTAGGTTGCCAATGGAGTGCATCTAACCCTCAGTTCAACCTTGTTCACTCAGGAAAATGATGAAACAAAAAATCCCAAACCTCCCTCCATCTCAACCAAGGGAGGTAAGAAACCTGCCAAAATATCTAAATGAAGATCCTCTCCTGGAACATCAGAGGGCTTAACAACATGAGCAAACAAAGGTTAGCTCGAGCCGCCAGGGAAGAGGACAAACCCTCTATACTCATCCTTCAAGAAAGGAAAATTGATGCTAATAAAACTCACAACATAGTCCAAAAAATTTGGAAGACTGGACAATGGGCTTCATCCCCAGTAGAGGGATCTACAAGAGGTCTGCTATGTCTCTGGGACCCTAAGAAGGTGGAAGGCAAAGTCATCTCTAGCTCCAACAGAAACTTAAACATAATGTTTTATTGCAAAGAAAACAAATTCACATGGGTGTTGTCCAACATCTACGCCCCAAATAATCCTATGGAGAGATTCAACATGTGGAAGTCCTTGTCCCTCATGAAAGATACCTTTTTCCACCTCCCATGGATGATTGCAGGGGATTTCAATTATCCTCTCTTCCATTCTGACAAGAAAGGGGGAGTATCCTCCCCATCTAAAAGCATTGTAGACTTTCAGGCGTTTGTCGCTGAAAAAGAATTCATGGATATTCAAATTCGTGGTCACCAATTCACTTAGAGCAACAAGAGAGCGGGCGATGAGCATATCAGGTTAAGCTGGATCGGTTTTTTCTCTCTCAACAGGCCATTCCCCTATTTGGAGATACATCCCTGATCCCCCTTCCCAAGATAGGCTCTAATCACTCCCCACTCCTTTTGGAATCAAATAAGGCTCCATCCTTCTCAACCCTGTTCAAGTTTGAGAATATGTGGATCCAACATCTAGATTTGAATCAACGGATTGAAGATTGGTGGTAGACCCCTGTCCCTGGTTTAGCTATTTTCATAGTATCTCACAAACTCAAGATCATAAAATATAACCTGAAAACCTGGAACAAGGAATTCTTCAAGGATATTTTTGATCTCAAGGCAAAAATGTTAAGTAAACTCAAATATCTAGAGCAACAAACTCAGCATGATCAGTGGACCCACCAACTTAGGGAAGAAGAAAAGCAGTTGCTCACCGAATATCATAACATCCTAGCCAAGGAGGAGACCTTCTGGCACCAAAAATCCTAAGCCCTTTGGCTCAAATAGGGGGATGCCAATACCAGGTTCTTCCATGCTTCTACTATGTGTAATAGAAGCACAAACAAGATCAGAGAACTTACCTTAAGGGATGGCTCTGTCACTTAGGACATCATCAAGATCTGAGAAGAAGCCGCCACCTTCTACAACAACATCATAGGCTCTAAAAATCCTTCCAATCTTGTAGCCCAGGAAGCCCTGCTTGAAAATATCCCTCCTTTGGTCACCCCTGATATGAACAAATCCCTTATCCAACCCCTCTATGAGAAAGAAATCAAAAGTGCTTTATTCTCCATGAAAGCTGATAAGGCTCCTAGGCCTGATGGGTTTCCCCCTAGGTTTTTTCAAACCTTCTAGGACATAGTGGGGAAGGAGGTGAGTGATGCCATCAAGGAGCTTCAGAAAACCAAAACCATCCCTCGAGGAACTAATTCCACATTCATTTCCCTGGTTCCTAAAAACCCTCAATGTAAATCCATGAATGAATTTAGACATATAAGCCTTTGCAGCATCTTATACAAGATCCTAACCAAATCCCTAGATCTTAGGCTTAAGAAGATCCTCTCCACCATTATTGATTCATACCAGGGAAGCTTTTTTGAAGGCAGATCAATCACCGATAGCATCATATCTCTTCATGAAACCCTCCATTCATCCAAGTGCAACAAGAAAGCGGCCATGTTTCTAAAACTAGACATCAGCAAAGCTTTTGATAGGGTGGACAGGGCTTTTCTCCTCAAAGTGCTAGCTCGATTTGGCTTCCACTCAGATTGGGTTCACCTCATAAAGGGCTGCATTACCTCACCTTGGTTCTCAGTTTTGGTCAATGGGTCTGCTGTAGGTTATTTCCCTAGCCTCAAAGGGATCAGACAGGGAGATCCCCTGTCCCCCTTCCTCTTCATCATTTTGGAAGAATCCCTGGGTAGAGCTTTCAAACAGGTCATGGATTTAGGAGGCATGTCAGGTATCAAAGCTTCTTCCAACTCTCCCCCCTTGTCTCACCAACAGTTTGTTGACGATACTATTGTTGAAACTTTGGCCTCTGTTGTCCAAGCTAAATTCATCAAAGGGATCCTTGATACCTATGCTTCTACTACAGGGCAAGAAATCAACTATCTCAAGATTAAGTGTTACTTCCTAAACATTCCAGGCAACAGGTAAAGGAAAATTACTCGTATCCTCCATTATTGCATCGCTATCCTCCCCACCTCCTACCTGGGACTCCCTCTGTTCACCATGAACCTGAAGGAATCGATGTGGGACAATTTCATTGAAAGGATCAACCGTAAGCTTACTGCCTGGAAAGGCTCCCTTCTATCCCAAGAAGCCAAAGCAACCCTCACCATGACAGTCCTCCAAAGCATCCCGGTCTATTTCATGTCAGTCTTCAAAGCTCCTGCCTCAGTCCATTCCAAAATTGAGCAAATGCAAAAAATGTTTCTTTGGGCCGGCCCAGATAATTCGAAGAAATTCCACATTATCAGTTGGGACAAAGTATGCCAACCCAGGGACCAAGGGGGACTTGGTATGAGAATATCAACAAACATAAATATTGTCCTACTAGCAAAATAGGCCTAGAAGTTGGTCACCAACTACAAAGCAAAATGGGTCACTATTGTCCAAAGCAAATATCTCAAAAATTTAACCCTTATGGAAAATAACATCCCTATAAATGGATAATCCTTTTAGCAGGGTGTTATCCAAATGAAACCTCTTATCATGAGAGGGAATCACTAGCAGCTAGGCTCAGGTGCTTCCATAGACTTTTGGGAAGACACATGGCTGAAAGACAAACCCCTCAAGGAAATGCTTGAGGTGTCCAGACTTAGACCAAGTCTTGAAAGGATATGGGGAAGCAAAGTGAAGAATTAGATTTTCCCCAAAGAAAATGAGCACTTCTTGCGGTCTGATAAGACTCTGTCTAAGATGCTGAGAACTACCATCATCCCTACCATAGTCTCCTAAGAATACCCAATCTGGGTGAGAACTGATAGTGGGGATTTCATAGTCAAGTTTGCCCACTTCATGTTAGTCAAATCCTGGGTTACCACTATTCCATTCAAGTTAGTTTGGGTTAAATGTCTTGTATTGAAAATTGGGTTCTTTGCCTGGACATCCATTCAAAACAAGGTCCTCACCACATATAATCTTATGAAAAGAGGGATTCTTGTCCCTAACAGATGCCACCTCTATCTGTCCAATTGGGAATCTGTTGACCACCTACTTTTAGAGTGTATGTTCACTAGGAAGGGCTTAGATCAGTTGTTCACCACCTTTCAAATCCACTGGGCCTGCCCCAACTCCCTCCTGGACATGTTCATCCAATGGCTTGCTCCCTTCAAAAATCCCAAAGTAGCTTTCCTTTGGAAAATTTGCCTCCACCATTTCATTTGGCAAGTTTGGCTCGAACGCAATCGTAGGGTCTTTTCTTTCACCTATTACAACTCCACCTCCATAGCCATCAAAGCCATTTCATACACCTCTGAAAACTCCCATATATTCCCTTGCCCAAGATCCCCCTTGAGAAAGAATGAGGCTGACATCATCAATTCCCTCAACATCCCCCTTCCCATCTTATCCCCTCCCTCGACCCATCCCAGGACCAAAGCCAGCTGGCTTCCCCCTCCCAAGGGATGGATAAAGGTGAAATTTGATGGCACATCCAAAGGGAATCCCAGACTGTTCGGGGCATGGGGAGTGATCAGGGATCTATTGAGAAGCAACACACCCCCATTAAAAAAAATTAAATTCCATCCTTTGAAATTTTTTGGCTTTCATTTTGCAGTAAGGACCCTCTTGAGTTTTTCGGGTTTTAAATTCCAAATTTTGCTTGCCTCCTTCAAGTTTTGCATTTATCAAAATATCTAAGTGGGCTTGCATAGGGCATTGTTTTCAATTTAAAAAACTTTTGAAAGTTTGCATGTAAATGTATTAATTCATGTTAATGCATTTTCTCTTAATCCCTGATGAATTCTAAAGTTTCGTTTGCAGATTTGGGTACCCTTTGGCCTTGTTTAGATCCTTGCAAAGTTTCATCAAATTCTAGGCACTTTGAGTTTTGTCATTTTTTTGCACCAAAAGAGCCCAAGACAGATAGGTGTCGCGAAATCGCAATGTCGCGATTTTGCGACGTCACGAAATCACGACACAAAGGCAAGAGAGGGCCCAAGACAGTTAGGTGTTGCGAAATCGCGATGTCATGAAATCGTGACACGACAATGCAAAAAGTGCCAAGGTCTCGAAAGTGTCACGAAATTGCGACACAAATGCAAGAAAGTGCCAAGGTCCTGAAGGTGTCGCGAAATCGTGACACAAATGCAAGGAAGTGCTAAGGTCCCAAAGGTGTTGCAAAATCGTGACGTCGCGATTTTGCAACGTCGCAAAATCGTGACACAAATGCAAGGAAGCGCTAATGTCCCAAAGGTGTTGCGAAATTGCGACGTTGCGAAATCGCGACGTAGCGAAATCATGACACAAATGCAAGAAAAGCGCCTAAGGCATGGAAGGTGTCGCGAAATCGCGACATCGCGATTTCACGACGTCGCAAAATCATGACACGGTGGAAAGAAGGCAGCGCAAGGGTGAACATGTCGCGAAATTGCGATGTCGTAAAATCGCGACACAAAGGCAAGAAAAGTGCCTAAGGCATGGAAGGTGTCACGAAATTGCGACGTCGTGAAATCGCGACACGGTGGAAAGAAGGTAGCGCAAGGGTGAACATGTCATGAAATTGTGACACAAAGGCAAGAAAAGCTCCTAAGGCATGGAAGGTGTCATGAAATCGTGACGTCGCGAAATCGCGGCACGATGGAAAGAAGGCAGCACAAGGGTGAACATGTCGTGAAATCGCGACACAAAGGCAAGAAAAGTGCCTAAGGCATGGAAGGTGTTGTGAAATCGTGACACAGTGAAAAAAAGACAGCACAAGGGTGAACATGTCACGAAATCGCGACGTCATGATTTTGCAATGTCGCGAAATCGTGACACGGTGGCAAAAAGGCGTCGAAGGCAAAAATAGGTCGCGATTTCACGACGTCACGAAATTGTGACATGTCACGATTTTGCGGCCAAGAAGGAAAGTAAAAGTGCAAGGCAAAGCAAAGCAAAAGCGCAAGGCATGGAAGGTGTCACGAAATCGCGATGTCGCGATTTTGCGACATCGTGAAATCGTGACACAATGGAAAGAAGGCAGCACAAGGGTGAACATGTCGTGAAATCGTGACATCACGAAATCGTGACACGATGGCAAAAAGGTGTCAAAGGCAGAAACATGGTCGCGATTTCATGACATGTCACGAAATCGTGACATGTCGCGATTTCGCGACCAAGAAGGAAAGTAAAAGCGCAAGGCAAAGCAAAGCAAAAGCACAAGGCATGGAAGGTGTCACAAAATCATGACGTCACGATTTCACGACGTCGTGAAATCATGACACGGTGGAAAGAAGGAAGCACAAGGGTGAACATGTCGCGAAATCGCGACACGGTGGAAAGAAGGCAGCACAAGGGTGAACATGTCGCAAAATCGCGACACGGTGGCAAAAAGGCACCGAAGGCAGAAACAGGTCGCGATTTCGTGGCCAAGAAGGAAAGTGAAGGACAAAGTGATAAAAGTGACATGATTTCACGACACGTGTCAAAAAAAATAAAGCCGATATATAATGAACATTAGGGGTTTAATTTAATAATATTAAAATACTAATCCTTGTTTGTCTTTTGCAGGAAGCAAGCTGGCAGTTGCATACTAGTAGAAGTAATGGCGAAAAAGACAAAAATAAACGTGGATCAAGCAAGGACCGTCAGATAGAAATGTGAGATGCCGAGAATTTTTGGTCCATCCAGATTTTATAGATCTGGCCGCAAAGAGACTTTACGGTGACTAAGCAACTGCCCATTTATGGAATATATCGGCAACCGGCAAAAAAACGAAGATATTTACTTGCAGTTACAGATGGATGAGAATAATATCAGATCATGCCTTCTCCATTTATGGCAAGTAACTGCACTAAGATTTGCAGAGTGGTTAGGGTTTATTCAAAACTCTATTTTTAAAGGGCTTTATATTTTAATACTGTAAAAGAGGCAAATATCGGCGGGTTGTTCCCCATTTCAGTGTTTATTTTATTACTCCCAGGAAAGTCCGCTTTATATTTTAAAATGCTACAGACAGACAGATTTCGACAGATTATCCCTCTTTTCCAGTACTTATGTTATGGGCTTTATATTTTAATACTGTAAAAGAGGCAAATATCGGCGGGTTGTTCCCCATTTTAGTGTTTATTTTATTACTCCCAAGAAAATTCATTTTTAGAATTTAAAATCCTGTAGAGAGGCAAGTCCTCTATAAATATGAATGTATACCTCAAAAAAAAGGGGGGGGAAACTTGGAATAGAAGCTATTTTAGCAGTTTCATGCAAAATCTTGTTAGAATGTTTTTGTTCTGGACCTGGAGTTGATGTAATATCGGTTTTTCTGTGATAGCGTGGCCAGGAGCCTAATCTGTTTCGAATTGCGATAAGTGCATTTTCTCCTATTTTTCATCCCGCAAAGGTTTCATTTAATTTATGTTGTAGATCTGTGTTATTAAGATTGGATATGCTGCTAGGCTGCATTCTTTCTATTGTATGCTAGGAAAAATTACAGATTTAAGGTTCAGGCCTATTTTAATTGCTCTGTCTTCACTGTGCGAGCTAGGCTGCTAGTGAAAGATACCAATTCCAACTGGCTTCCCTTCTGTTGGTGATTTTTTGCCAGATTTGTTTCATTTCTGTCTTATGCTCTTAGTGGAAGGTGATCTTAGAAAGCTGGACACTTTCCTCTTTGATTTGTTTCATTGTAAAGTTAAACAACATAACTAAAATTGATAGTTCTGATTTTGCAGCTAAGTTGGATAAACTTCTCTTTTCTGCCCTACCCTACTCTCTCTGTTTTACTGTTAAATGATCCATTTTTATTTTCTTTCAAAATCTGCTAAAGCATAAAGAGCTAGATCAAAGAACTGATTGTAAATCTGATTGTCCACAAAGATAACCAACTCCAAAAACATTACTAAACTGAAGTCCAGAGCCCGTTGTAAGGTAACAGACAGTCCACTTGAAACTATTTCAGAAGTGAAAAAGAGTGAATAGACATTTGAACAAACTCTGTAACTCACACCTTGGATAACCAGCAAGATCCTAAAGTGAGTGGGATTTATCCCTTATAAGTGTTCTTGGTATTTTATGCTAATTCTTCATAGGGTGTGTATAAAAGTCGAACCAACATTTAAACGGCGCTAGAAGGAGGGCCGAACTCTGTTCAGTATCTGTTGAGGTCTGTAGGTTTATTGTCTAAGGCTGGATTCCACCCACAAAGTAACAAGGTCCCACTCCAGATCTGGAGAGCCCCTTGTGCCAAAATTAGAAACCCCAAAGAGAAATAGCCTCAGAAAGGCAAAGTCTTTTATCGAAATAGCTTCGTCACCCCTTGTAATTGCTCCAAATACAATTGAAAATATTACTGTTGATCTAGTAGTAATGGCAAACTGGTTAGGTTCCACTGCTTTGAACATCCCTGGGGCAGCCCATGATTTACCCAAAAACCCTGAAAGGTATCTTCCTACCTACAAACACGATGGAATCAGAACCGCAGAAGAGCACTTAGTGGCTTTTAAAAATGCTTTGAAGTTGTTAAATGTATAGCATGAAGATGTAGCTTGTAGATTATTCCCTTTCACTCTCCAAGAAGGAGCATATGATTGGTTTTTGAATCTCACTAATGATTCCATTACTAGTTGGGATGATCTGGAAAGGGTTTTTGTATCACAATTTGGTGAAGTGATTGATCCCACTTCAGACGATACCTCCAAAATGCCAAAATCCACTAGTAGGAAATCCATTGGCTATAACACACACCGAACAAATACAGAATGCTAAAAAAGAATCTGATAAAATGAGAGTTGAAGAAGTCTCAAAGATGGTCCGAAAATTGGCCAATGACTTTTTGAGTTTCAAAAGGCAAGTGTCTAACGGAGAAAACTCAAACAAATTTCCTTATCATCAGAATAGATTCACTAGACCACCGTACGAACCTAACAAGGATTATAAAGGTAAAGGGCATGATGTGAATATCTGTGATTTGGCTTTGCCCAACTGGTGCAAGATACACGAAACATCTCAGCACGGGGAATTGGATTGTTTGGAGTTCTGTAATGCCTTTGAAGCTTTGACTGACAAGTTAGTTTGTCCTGAGAATCAAAGAAATGTTGACAGTCCAAGTGCATCCAAACATAGTGCAACTATGGTATTAGATTCATTTACTTTTCCAGATGAGTTAGAAAATGTTGCAGAGATGCCTATGGATGAAGTACAGGCTTTTCAACAATATAGAGGGGACAAACTTGGAATAAGATCCATTTTAGCAATTTCATGCAAAAAAAGGATCTTGTGAGAATGCTTTGTTCTGGACCTGGAGTTGATATCACATCATTTTTTTGGGATAGCGTGGCCAGGAGCCTAATCTGTATCGAATTGCGATAAGTGCATTTTCTCATGTTTTTCATCCCGCAAAAGTTTTATTTATTTTTTGTTGTAAATCTATGATACCAAGATCAGATGCATTACTAGGCTTCATTCCTTTTGATGTATGCTAGGGAAAATTAAAAGATTTAAGGTTAGGATTTGTCTCTGATTGCTCTGTCCTCACTGCGCAAGCTAAGCTGCTAGTGAGAGATATTAGTTGACATAGACTTCCTTTTTGTTTTATGATTTTCCTCCAGATCTGTTTCTTCCTGTCTTATGCTCTTAGTAGAAGATGGTCTTAGAAATCTGAACACCTTCCTCTTTGATTGAACCTTATTGCGAAGCTAAACAATGTAACTAAGATTGGTGTTTTGATTTTGCAACTAAGTTAAATAAGCTTCTCTTTTCCGCCCTACCTTACTCTCTCTGGTTTTCCTGTTAAATGATCCACCCTTTTATTTTCTTTAAAATTTGTCTTCTCATTTAATCTTCTGAAACACAAAAATTTAGATCAAACAATTAATTGCAAAATCCGATTGCCCACCAAGACAACTATCAACTCCAAAAAACAATACTAAACCTAGGTCAAACCCGTTGTAAGGTAAACAGACAGTCCACTTGAAACTATTCTGGAAGCGAAAAAGAGTGAATAGACATTTGACCCAACTCTGTAACTCACACCTTGGATATCTAGCAAGATCCTAAAGTGAGTGGGATTTATCCCTTATAAGTGTTATCGAGATTTTATGCTCATTCTTCACAGGGTGTGTATAAAAGTCGAACCAACAGGATCATAGAGGAAATATAGTTATGGCTTTTGCAGAGAATATTTATTATCAGACCAACAATATGGCCGGGGCGTGGGCCTTGTGGTGAAGTGTTCACCTCATCAAGGGGTCTTGTGTCAAGATCCATGTTGAAAGGGAATCTCTTAATATCATTGGTTACCTCATCTCCAACAATGTCCCTCCGTGGAATATCAGATCCCTTATCCAAGAAAGCAAGAAGTTGTTAAACCAAAATTTCTAGGTGGAAGCCAGTCATACTTACAGGGAAGCCAATCGGCTTGCGAATAGGCTGGCCAACTTAGGCTTAAGACAAACACCCATCACCATGTGGAAAGAATCCTTCCCACTAGATGTCCTCCAAGTTGTGGTGTCGGACAACCATGACAGGTACTCCAAATCCATCCATGCTAACCAATGATTTATTATTTCTATATTATGTAGGATTTACTTTGGGCATCCCATTATTCGAGAGCCTTGCGATGTGTGCTCTAGCACCCGATTATGATTGGCTGCTTCACTAGTATTCATCATGCAAAGTCAAAGTGTGGATCTCCATCCATGATGTCCTAATGCTCTCTGCCAGCTACCTCTACCATATTTCCAACCACACCCCCTTTCCCCTCCATATTTCTACCCATGTCTGCAGACCTCACCCAAGTTATTACCTTTGCCCATGCGGATATGGTCCCTAGGCTTCCACTTAATCCTCGCCATCCTTGGCGTGACATCCCCCCATCCACCTGTCATCCATCCAAGAGGCTCAACATAAACTTCTCCCCTCCTCCAATCTATTTAATTCCCCTATTTAGCCTAGTATGCAACATTACCTTATGTAAGTCTATCATGTGGGCCTCCTCCACCACCTCTCTTCCTGTCCCCACCACTGCCATAATGGCCTACCTTGAACCAAGCTCTCTCCAGATGGACACCCTAGCATCTGCTTACCTGAAGGGCGCCCAAATCACCACCCTGTTATCAAAATTCCATGGAGCTGAGGATGACATCACGAAGGACTTTGTTTGCACAAGGTCGAACGACCATGTCTATGTCAGGAACTTGCACTTTAATGTCACTCCAGAGGTGATTGGTGAGATTGCAAAGCTGTTGGTTAGAGGGCGTCTTGTCCACCGTGAAAAACACTACTGGGAACCTGATTTGGAAGGTTTCCCCAACTACCAAAAATTCTTGTGGGATGGCCATGCCCTGGACCGTCAATCCCTTCCTCCCCCATTCCCAGTTGTTGCCATTCCCCTAATTTAGTGCTTAGCCTGTGATGATCCCAAGAAGCCTATGACAAGCTTCCATGTTGCCCTTGTCAACCATATATGAGGATACAAACCCATGAACATTCCTAGGTTCCTTTATTGGTCTATGCATCTCTCTGTGGCCGCTGCTCGCAAGAAAAGTACCCCCCTACCCACCAAGGGCTTTTTGCTGTTATTTTCTATCATGTTATGGCTAATCCCCCATTGTAGCTACCCCTTTACAAGCTTCTCCCCTTCTCCCAAAATCCCCAAAGCCCTGCTCATTCAATCTCGAGCGAGCTTATGGCCAGCGATGGAGTTCCTAGCATGCCGACCTCCAGGAAAGGCATTGTTGCTGCTTCCTCGTCAATTCCATCCATGTACCCTTCCAAAACCATCCCCTCACCTCTCGCCCCCACTCCCTCCCCTTCAAAGCCAACCCCTTCCCCTTCTAAACCCACCCCGTCCCCATCCAAACCCACCCCTCCCGCCAACAAGAAGCCTTCATTGGGAAAACGTAAAGCTAAAATTGAAGAAGCGACAACCCCTATTCGTAGGTCATCTAGGGCTAAGAAGCCCAAAATGGAATCCAGTCAAAATTCTCCTTTGGATATTGAAGACCTCAGCAGGGACTCAGCCCCCACTTCTGGCATCTCCAACCATCTCACCCGAATGTTTCTTCGAAGTTTCATCATCGCCTTTGAAAGCGTGAGTGTCACTCTGAAGCATGTCCTCCAGCACTATGCTGACCAACCTGAAGAGGACATCACAGAGGTTGACCCTTGATGTTGTGGGTCTGTTGGTTTTTGTGTTGTTTTTGAGGTTTTATGGGAATTTTTGATGCAATGTTTGGTGATGTCTGGTTTAGTGTTGGGCTAACCATCCGGTTGGATCTCCCTGCGTCAGCCCCTATGAGGGCCCTAGCGAACGTCTATGGATTATTTTTGTTTAGCTTCAGTAGCCCCTGCAAGGGCAAGCACCACCTGATTACTGGCTTTTACATCCCCTGCGAGAGAATTTTGGTAAACGTATCCCCTACGCGAGATTGGTTAGACTGGTGTAGACTGATCCCTCTTGGCAGAGGATTATGCAACATGAATGCACTTCAATCTGATGAAGTTTTTGTATATATGGGAGTGGGACCTAGTTAAAACCCTCTGAAATACAACTACAACTTACCAAAAAAAAAAAACTTAAAGATATTAAAAATAATAATTATAATAATATGCTATTACCTTTGCCCTTGCTTCATGTTAACTTAAAGTAAAAGCAAATATCTAAGCTCTATGAAGACTTCTTAAATCTATGGGGTTTTTTAATCTATGGCTTTTTTAAAGTATCTATGACCCAATCCTTTGTGCTCCACTACTTGAGAGATTATTCCAAAGATGAGTTGTAAGGCAAAGATTTTGTATCAATATTATTTTTTAAGGAATTTTTAAAATCTTAGTTTGCGTTTAAAGGGTTTGAGTCAACTATCTTATGGCATCACTTTATAGGATTTATTGTTTAAATAAGTGAATGTGAAACAAATTTTTGTAGGGCTTTCATTTATTTCCCTCTCTTGTGGATATTCAGTCCATTTGTTTGTGATGGTAGGCTCTAAAAGAAGTGTCTATGAAAGAAGCAATTATGGAGCAAAGACTTTATTTTATTTTTAAGGTTTTTAAAAATAAATAAATAAGTTTTTTTTTTAATTTTATTGATTTGTTTTATTTGTTTTTATTTTTTATTATTAGATTAGAATTGGCGAGAGAGTAGAGTATTCAATGTTCAAAGGAGTGAAGATTGTGTTAAACTTTGAATGTTAACAAAATTTTGAGCAAAATTCAATATATTATATAGAGTTTTAGGTTCAAAGTTAATAGAAGAGTTGTTTATCAATTCCCTCAACTCTTCTAAGGTTTAGGCACCATAAAATTGATCGTTGCTTTAAATTCTAGAAAATGGTTGTAAAAGCCTAACCATAAGGATTGCAAAGAACAACCAAAATTTTCAACTCTACATAGAAAATATAAGGGGTTTCAATTGAACATTTTTGTCAATTTTAACATCCATAGCACTTTTGATAACATTTTCACCATGTATCTCTTTGAAATTTTTGAATTTTTAGTTTTTGAATTATGGAGGTAAGGCGTTTTGGTATCGTTTAATATGGTTTTCTTCTTTGGGTGCCTCTTTCGTTTATAAATTTCATGTGCCATGGTGCTTTGAGATATTGTCAAAAGTGCATATAGAACAATGTGTCTTGGGTTTGAATCTCATTCTCTCCTTGGGATGCACATATTGGATGACTCAAATGTTAAAACGTCTTTCTTGTGCTCAATATAGGGTGGAGATGGATTAACCTCACCATGATTATTATTTGGCTCTTATTGATGCAAGGTCGAAAGGTCAATTCTTATGGCAATTGTTCTTTTTCATTAAAGTGTTCTTTGTTTGCTCTCGAAGTGCAATGAAGATGGTGTGGCACTCGAGCCTTGACAAAACTATTGGCAGTGTGAAGTTGTGGGTTTAAGTCCCTGTTTTGGTCAATGCTATGTCATTTTGTAACAAAGTAAAATGCTCTCTTGATAATACTTTTATAATCTCTTGTCCTTCTAGCTTGACAATAGGCAACTTGGACAATCATCGTTTGTGGAGGCATTTGGGGGGTTGAAAGTAATTTCATTTGAGTCCCTTCATTTTGCTTGATGGGTCTTTCCTTTGACATTGATAACTTCATTATCATATTACAATGGAAAGCACATTATTGCTACGATGTCCATGGGACCTTTGACTAGCTTGAATAGCCTTGGGCATCTCTCACTCCTTTCACTTCTCCTTTAGGAGTTTCACTACTAATTCTTTGTGATTAATTTTCACTTCAAATTGGTGGTTTGTGTCTGATGTGGCATTCTAGATTGATAAACAAAACAATTTTTATCTATGATGGACTAGCAAGATGTTGGACAGTTTTATTACATTGATGTAATACTAATATATACAATTTACAATCCATTATTTGTTAAGAAATTGTATAGCTAAATGAAGTATCTTTAATATGTGAATAAGGACATAATCTAATATCCACAAAATAATAGTTGGTTTGTGCCTCCAATTCTCTTAAATGAAGCACTATCTCCAATAAAAAATGCACTCTAAATTTGATTCTTGAAATGTGTCAATTAAATGAACCCCCCTCAAATGAATAATATTTTTATAATGTGGTCTTCAAATCCTTTTGCATATTCTCTTCAAAAGGAACAATTGCATTAGGCTCAAAAAGAGCTTTTTGATGAGTATATATGAGCCTATACTCACAAAAAGATAATGCACCTCCAAGAAAAAATTAAATGCTTTTAAGTCTTCACCATGCACCTTTAAAATATTATTAATTCACCCCAACTTACATTTTAGGTGTTGACAATATATCTATACCAAAAATATACTTACATTTTGTGTGTGGGATATTAAAGATTATTTTTCTCCTTTAAATAAACATATCACACGCAATCAACTTTTAAATTTGAGCATGTGGGAATGTTAACAACTTATGTCTTAGATCAATTTTGAAAAGTACTACAAATTCTATCTCATCCATTGACTATCTAGATTTAATGGTTCAGATTTCCTTCATCCTAGGGTTTGCTTAGAAAAAAAAAATTGTTAATCAAGTCTCCTTCATGCTGCAACAATAACTTCTATGCACAAGTGCAAAAAGAATGCTTCCACAAGTTTTAGCATCGTCTCACACTGCTGGCAGTGTGCTTGGGACTTCTCCAATGCCTTTGAAAATGTTTGGATGACACAATGTATAAAAATGTCTCAATATTCTTTGAAACCAACGTTTTGCAAATACACCATGATTCTTTATAATAATGATGGTAAATCCTTCAATTTTTTACAATCTTTCACTAGCTTGAGATAATGGGACACTTAAGTGGGTCATGCAATATTTTTAATGTTTTGTTTCTCTTGCTAGGGATTAATATATTTATGTTGCATTATCTCTATCTTCAATGAACTTCAAAAAATAATGTCTTCTTCATTGCGTTGCCACACTTCTATGCATATCACCTCTTCTTTAGTAGAATTGATATTGTCTCATATGACTCTTATTCATATGTCAAACGACTATCTTTTTGCTGGCATGAATTTATTAGACAACCTTGATCTCATCGACAACTTCAACATTGTTGGCAACAACTCTAGATGTCACTTCTCATTGCCACTTTTATATTGGCATATTTTAGATAACCTTCTACAATCTCTTTATCGATAGTTCTAGATGGTTGATATTTATTACATGACAATACAACCTCCACAACAACACTTATGTAGACATTCATAAACAACTTTATTAAATGGAAATAACTAGATGACCCTAACAACCTCATTAGTAACTAACTACATTTTCTCTTGAAGGTGTTAAATGTTGGTGTCATTAGATAGCCTTTCTCATCATCTCTTATTGTTGACAATGTCACTCCTTGTTTATATGCACTAGATGGATCTTAATGCTGGCCCTTTCTAGATAATTGTTTCCTCCTAAGTGGCCAATCACTTTGTAGAAAATGCAGTGCTCTACAATGCCCTTTCTTCAAAAATATCCATGTACAGTGTACAATGTATAATAAATCCTCCAAAAAAATATCTCTATAAATAGTTGATAATATCCAACCTTAACATTTTAGATTACTTCAGTGCACCTTAACTCCCAACAAATATTAGATGCCAAATATGTCCTTTATTCTTTAACAATGTCACTAACAACAATGAAGAGTGCTCAATTCAACATATAAAACAATATCACAATCAAACTCAACAATCCAACAAACAAAAGCAAGTAGAAACATTGAGAATTTACATCCACACAACAACTTTATGGCTATCTTACTAGTTCACGCATATTTTAGTAGAATGCAACACATCTTAACTCCTCAAGTTAAATAGCAAACAATAAATAAACTAAAAATTTATAAAAGACCTAAGATTATACACACTTCAACAACAATTTTGATAAGAAAAGAACGTCTTCACTTGGAAATAACTTCCTAAGCAATATTTAGTAAGATATGTGGCAACCACTCAAATTTCCACAGTTTGTATATCTCCTTGTTGAGCATTAAGCACAAATTCCTTACCAATATTCTTCATCCAACTGTAAAAATGTACTTGTCTCAAATTATAATTCACCATCCTTACTCTTATATCGTTCTTAACAAGCCTTCTCTAGCAATATAGATGTCCTCATGTTCATAAATATACAATGTCATTCTTATTGCTTTGGAATGTCTCTCCTATTTAGTTCTTGTGATATGTAAATCGTCTTTCATCTCATGTTGAATGTTACTACTCACTCTATTGCATATCATATGGCTTCTCAATCTTCTTAAACAACAATCTCACATGCTCTTAGAATGATTAAGATCCTATTCTTCACGTTATATTAATGTAATATTGATATATACAATGTACAATCAACTATTCATTAAGAAACAATATAACTAATCAAAGCATCTATAACAATATATACCCACTCATGTCCAATCAAAAGATGCAAAATTCCATCTTCTCATTTAACCAGGTGCATATGTGGTAAAAATTGATTGGAGTAGAGTTTAGTCTAGTCAATAAGTGTCAAGTAGTAGTCTTGAAGGGAGAGAAGGAACAATTCAAATTTTGGCACTCTTAGGTCTACTTTGAAGGAAAAAATTTAGAGGCTCTATCTCCCTTATAAAATTTTCTATTTTTTAATATTACATAGTTTTTCAAGCTCTATGCAATGGTGCTTGAATTGATGTCTTGTTTTGGCACATTGAGGATGAATCTACATAAGAACTAGTTAAATCTAAAGTTAGTATTCTAGCTTTGGCATGACATTGGTTACAATATTTCAATGAATCAAATCCATTCCCTTGTTCTTAATAACACTATATTGGTTTGAGAGAAGCACAAGCAACCTCCAATTGACAAAGTATTTATTTTTTCTTTGAGTTGAATGAGGGATATTTCACCTATAGCCTTCATTTAAAAGCTTTCTAAAGAAAACTCGGAGGACACAATTTATGGGTTTTACAAGAAGAGGTACAAAGCCCTCTTTTATCTTGCACAAATTGAACATCTTGAGGATATAAATAATAATTCTAAGGCACAACATAGATATTCTTAAAACATTATATAATAGAAGTATATTGTGTAGCATACATGTGGTTGTGATCTCAACACATTGCTCTTCTTCACCTTTGTAGGAATAAATTGTTGATTTTAGAGCCACAAGTTATATGACCAATGTAGGCAAATGATTTGAGGTCTTCATTCATATTTTTCAAGGAGAGTTATTAAGAACAGGTAGTTGGTACCATATTGAGCACAAAAAGGGGTCCAAAAAGTGTTACCAAGGTTACATATCAAATGATCAACTCGAAGAGAAGATTGCAATGGGATAGATGCCAAAATCACTAAAAAAAAATTAAAGATACCTCAAAAAGAGGGTTTCTATTGATTTTAGGGAATTGATGATTTTGAGACTATCTAAACTTAAGGAATGAGCAAATGATCATGTTTTTCTAAAGTGGGAAATGAGTGAATTAGGCATAATTTGCAATTTTAAATTTTTATGATTTTTTTTTTTGTGAGTGGGATGCATTCTAAAAATAATAGAATTGATTTTCCAACAAGGTTTGAAACTTTGCTTGCATGATACTGTTTGGCCCTAGATCTTTCTAAGTTGGAAGAAATTCATCATGCACAATCTTGAAATTGTAGTTTGTACAAAACCTTTTTGGCTTGGATCTACATAGCTAAAGAAGAGCAACCTAATGAATTGGATGCTCTAAGATATTTGTAACTACTTCAAGCTAAAGATATCAAGAACTAAGTAACAAGTCCCAAACTGTAGCTTCCTAGGGTTAAGGAAAAATTTCATTGGCCATAAATATTGTCTAAGCAAGTACCTCTCTCTAAGTATCAACAACTTACTTGATCTGGGTAGTTTTGTTGATAATCTAGCTATAGATTTATCTCCAAAATACAACTCTTTATACATACTCAAAAAGAAAAAAACTACAAATAGGGTATGGGGAAGTTGACCCTTTTCACTAGTGATACACTTAGATCTAGCTACTTGGGAGATCCTAGGGTACTCAAAATTAGTTTTTGGACATATTTTAGCCCAAGTACTTCCCCTAGTTGAGCGATCGAGACTTACACTCAATCCTACAAAAGGGTATTCACCTATTGTAGGCACTATTTAAGCACCATAATAAATTTATTTTTTAGGTTTGTGGTTGTTGTTGATGCATAAATTGGATATGTGATGCTATGAAAAGTGGCCTTGGAAATATCCTCTAATGCTAGATAAAACAAATCTACCTCCTTTAGAGCTCTTAATACAAAAATACAAATTTTCCTTACTCTTCTCTCATTACAATCCAATATATAATAAGGAACCATACAATGTCTTACAAACTCTAACTCTAACCCTAAATAGACTTCAAGTGCTACTAACTAGTCACAACACTAACTACTACTAATAACATAACTAATTACAATAATTAAATAGATAGGGCATAAGGGTCCTAATAATACCTATTACCCAATTTCCATCTCTACATATATACTAGTTATAACAACCTATCAATTCCCTAATACCTCTTTTTTGGGGGTCGTATTCATGTCCCTAACATTCCAAGATATTGTTAGAATTATTGAAGACAATATTCTATTAAAATGAAAAAATAGTTGTGCAAAACATCACAAGAGTGTAGTGAATCTCAAAAGACTGATTGATTTATTCCATGGATCAAATTTTTATAAATAGCAAAGTTGATCATTGAGAGTCGTTGGATTAGAATAACTCAACAAATTTGAACTAGTCTAAACTGAGAGTTCACATGACTCATTGAAGAGTGGGAACTTAAGTAAGTCTATCCTAGTAGAACTTAAGAGAATAAATATTTATTCTAACACCCCCCTTAAATGATACTAGGGGTGAATGTAAAAAAAAATTATCTAGAGTTGAAACCAGACAAATCTTTAAGAGGAAAGAAATAACAAAGATTGTTAGCCTCAAAAATATAAATAAATAGAGGTGCTCTTTTTTTGAAAGAAAAAAAAGGAGTCTGGAATAAGATCCTAACTATAGTGAGGCACCAATAGCAAATAAATAAGGTGGTCAAGTTATGGCTAGATCTGGAATAGACAAGAATAAAATCTTGTCAGTGATTATCCAGAAAACACCATTAAAGAGAACAACCTTTAAGCAATGAATCAGATTTGAACAAAAGCTTCAGAAAAAAAACTTGAATGTATGCAAGAAATATCCTATCTCTGGTACCATGTTAGAATTATTAAAGACAATATTCTATTCAAATGAAAATATAGTTATGCAAAACATCACAAGAGCGTAGTGAAGCTCAAAAGACTGATTATGTAGCACCCTAAAATTGGCCCGATTAAAAACCTTAGTAAAAGATAAAAGATAAAAATTTGAATTTTAACCGCAAAACTGCTCCAAAACCGCTTGCTACCCGTTTCCTCATTTTCCATGCCATTTTTAGGATTTGTTTGACCGTTGGACGATATCGTCGTAGATTAGACTCGATTGTCCCAGATCTGATGAAATCGTCATGGACAGAACATCCAGACGATTTCGTCCCAAAACTAAATTTTCATAATTAGCTTCTATTTCAATGACGTCTCTAATCGGGGCAAGAGTGTGTCTACGCCGTTAGAGACCTTCCCCATTGGAGATCTCCTAGATTGGGATGATCTCCAACCTCCCAACCTCCTTCCTATGCCTATTTAATCTTAGGCCCTCCCCTTGACCTACCCCTGGCTGAATTCCCCTATAATTTGATCTTTGTGTGTGTTAGAATACCCTGAATTATCATTTGCATTTGTGCCTTTCTAAGTTTTCTTGTAGGAACCTCATTGTTTTTTAGTTGGAGCAAGCTCATATTGTCGTAGATGATCCTGTACGATCTCGGACGATCACGTCACAATTCAAGATGATTTTGTATTTTGTAGATGATTTCGACTACAGCCAACATTGGGGGCAATCAGTGCCCCGAGTTTGCATTCTTTCTCCACCATCTATTGTTTTGCTTTGCATTAGTTAGACTTATTACTATTTTGCATCCTGGAGTTCACCTCATTTAGCATAGTTGCATGATAAAGGTAAAATCAATCATTAATTTTATTACATTTTCCTCATTTGTTATTTGACACTATTATTTAGGCAAGTTTGTTGTTATTTCTATCATTATCCCTTGTTTCTACATTTGCATATTTGGTATTTTGTGGCTGTTTCTTTGATTGCAGGTTTTTGACAGATTCGTCTGACGAATTCATCAGATTTCAGGCGATTCTATCCTATTTCAGATGACCTTATGTGATTTGAGACAATCTCAAGAAATATCAGATGATAATGTTCAAACTGAGATGATCTGAACTGCTACAAGACTCAGAATCTCCACCAGACATCCAAAATTAGGTATGAATTCTTCTAGTTAACTTATTCTTTGTAATTTGCATCTATTTCTGTTTTCTGTATTCATTGAAATCCACATTGGCATATAGAATAATTTAGATTCATATCGGCCAAACCTAGGAATTGAATGATCAAGCATAAAAATGAACAAATCAAACACACTATCAACCTAGGTGTGGAAACTGCCATTCAAAAGTTTCCTGGTGAACCTACCATCCGTCAAAAATTTACCCTTATACACCTCCCCCGAGAGGCGGGACCTTCAAAGGGCCTCTCAGTTCGAGGTATTGTCCCATCCTTTTCACATCCCCCTTCCGGGAACGGATCCTATAGCCTGAAGGTAAGGGTGCAAAAAATTTGGAGTGATACATTTTGGTGAACTCGACGTGAAAACTAAAAACCTTTTGAAAACAAAAAAATATAAATATATATGTATACAAGAAAAAAAAATATAACAAAATCATCATTTCAAGTTTGTATGTTTTAGATTCAATTCTAAATAGTAGATATTAAATATTACTTTTAGAAGTACTAAAGAAACCATGAGTTTTTACTCAAATCCATATGAGCCCATCAGTAATGTTAGAAGAATTCAGCCAAATACATTTGTTGATTATGACCAACCTCATCCCTATTCAGCATCACCTCCATCACACTTTTCTCATTTTTCATCCTTAACCCAACAGGACAATCCCTTTTCCAATCCTCTTCATAACTCTCCCATATATCCATATTATGTTTATCAATCCACATACAATCCTCCTCCACCTTTTCAATATTCTTCTCTCAATACAACACATCCATTTCAACAAGAAAATACTTATTCTTCCAATCCTACCATGCGCTCACATCATACTTCACAATATTCCTATCATCATTCTACCCATAACAAAGAAAAGAGAGGTAAGAAACCATTAGGTCCTTTTATGACTGAACTCCTAAGGCACATATCAAAAACCTCTCGAAAACCTTCATCACGTACATTTACAAAGCTCAATCAACCAATGGATATAATTCTCAAGCATTTACTTGATACAAATAGGATTGAACTACCTTCCATAAGACAACTTGATACCACAGTAGATTGGTTTAAACCTGAGCTACATTGTGAATATCATAGAGTAGATGGACATATGACACAAAATTGTAAAGATTTAAGATGTGCAATTCAAGATTTGATTGATGAGGGTCTTTTTAATATAAAAGAATTACAATCTACAACTGATTATAAATCTTCAGTAAACTACCAAACTCCTACACAACAAATACCAATAATCAATCAAGACATGGGGATCCGCCAAGAACCCCTATTCAATTATCAACAAAAAGAAACCAATCAAATATTGCATGTTAATGTGTCCCTTCATGATGATATTACAAATATTGTAATAGAAACTATAAATGAGCAACCTCAAGTTCAAGCAACTCAATCTAATATTCAAGAGATGGATTCCTCATTTGACCAACCGTAAAAACTATCTTTGGCTCTAGATAATGATCCAAAATGGAATGTAAGCATAGAAAGCTCATCTTTAGAATCAAAATCTCAATCTGAAATCCACTTTGATAGCCAACAACAAGTGTTTAATCCTCAAGCAAAGATATCCCTTTTAGAAGTATTACAAAGTTCTCATAAGGAAACTTTGTTCAAGGTACCCAACAATTTTTTCCTCATCATATTTTCTCTAAGAACATAATTAATGGTGTAAACCCTCTTGAGGTTAACCATATTTCATTCTATGATGTGGAGATTCCTTCCTCTACTCCACAAGAAGACTACTATATTTACATTACAGGATCTAGTAAAGAAACACCTGTTAAAACTATCATGGTAGATAATGGCTCCTCTCTTAATTTATGCACTTATCAATTATTCCAAAAACTCAAATCAAAGGAAGAAGATCTTAATGAATCAAATGTTATTATAAGATCTTTTAACAATGAAATTCAAGAAGCTCAAGGTACTATAATTCTTCCCTTTAATATTGGATCCAAGATCTTGGATACTCTGTTTTATGTGGCATATTGCCCTTCATATTACAACCTACTTCTCATAAGTCCTTGGATTCATACGATATGGGTTGTCCCTTCCACTCTTCACCAATGTTTGAAGTTTGAAATTGCAAATAAAATGGCTATCATACATGGTGACCCAACACCATTTGAAGAATATTTAACGGTTGAAACATCAATTTATATACATTCTCCATTGTCACAATTATCTTCTATCCATTACTTTTCTTCATCCATATATGATCATCCTTGTTTACCAAATAACACCCATGCATATCTTTCACATATGCTCCCTCCATCTTATCAAGACTTGCAAGATAGTGATAAGAATGAAGAACTTTCTTATCCTTCTTACATTTTATTTTGTAACATGATCAATTTTACACATATAAAAGTCAAATATTTTGCTACATTATTCTACATTATAATAAAGCTTTTGTTATCACTACCTTTTATTCATCACCTTTTGTTCTTACCTTCAACACAACCAAATTATCCTTCAAAACCTCCTTTGATTTTGAAGCAACCTTAGACATGCTATACGCAAATAACCTTGTATAGTGTATATAGATCATCTTGTATATACCACCAATTCCATCATCTAAAAATTCATATAAAACTTTCAAAAAAATAGTAATATTATTTATTATTTCAATTCATGAATTAAAATCAAAACATCAAAAACATCAAAATCATCAAAATCTTCAAAAACATATTTTATTTTGTACCTGTCAAACTGTGAAGTATTACAGTTATATTTTCAGTTATTTTGGATAAATTAGCATTTATTTGGAACCCCGCACTTTCACATTCACATGAATAAATATCTTGATTTATTTGGTATGATTATTCATCTCTCTTATATCAAAGTCCACGATTGAATTAAATAAAGTTTTGAGCATAGAGAACTGATCTTGTTATTTACTTGAACTAAGTATATATTTTCACATTAAAATGATTTCACTGCAAATTCGATATGATGCTACATAGTAGAAATGGTTTCCTGAGCGAAAAGTTTCCCCTGCTATCCTATCATGCACATGGTCTAGAATCTTTGAGAATTGACAAAAGGACAAGCTCACCCCTACCCAGAATAAAAATCCCTTGCTCTACAGCTAATCCGAGCAAGTATCCCTAGCATAGGAAGAAAAGAAAAGTTTAAGAAACAGAGAAAAAGAAAAAGGTTATTTGAATCATCACAACAATATTTTAGCATTATCTCAAATATCAAGCAAAAATACAAAAGCACAAAAAAAAAAAAAAAAGAGAAACAAAAGTGAAAAGCAAAAGCAAAATACAATAAACTCCTTTCCCTACCCTTTGAAAAGAAAAGAAGGGTGAATGAGCTTGAATCCCTGGAATTCTCAATTATTCGAAAACTTTGAGGTAAGCCCCATAATAGGTGGTTTGTGCCCAACCCGCTTGGCCTTGGGTAAATCCTAGCATGGCGATATGTCTGTCACATTAGCGACCTTCTTTTGTACAGACCTCTATCAGCTTATGGATTAGCTAGCTCTTGATAAACCTAACTTACATAGTAGTCTGGTACGGTTACATGCATATAAATCATGGTCAACAAACATTCATTTGGTTAAGGCAAATTACTTGTATCAAATTATCTTGCTCAAAATTGGTAAATGAACAATACAATTGCACACACATTTGTATTTGAGAGATTTGTGTATCATTATGATAAATCAAGATCGAAAATGAACTCACACATGCACATGGGATTCCTTCTAAATCTAACTTTTGTCTTTGAAATAATTTAAAATATTTTTGCAAACCGTCTGGAATAATTTCATTTTCTTACCTGAGAAAAGTTGTTTAGTATAAAGACAACTACATGCATTTTTCAAAAAGGATCAAAATTTCTTTCAAAACATGCAATAAAGTCATATTTATATATAATTTTTGACTTTCACGATGATGGTATAGTTCCAAAACCTAAATTGGAATTTTATGCCTAGCGCAAGTCTTCATCTTTATATTTTCTGTTTATTTCAAAATTAAAAATCAACCATGCAATAAAACTATTATATCAATTTCTTTTTTGGATTTCACGATGATGGTATAAGTCTATACCTAAATATTCTATGCCTAGCGCAAACCATTGAACTAATTTTATTTCCCCATTTATTTAAAAATCATAAAAACATATGACTTAAATCATTATGTTACACAATTTTGCTTTAAAAAGAACGAATATTGTTTCTGTTTCATTTCATTATGTCCACATTCAATTTTGCAATGATGGTATAATTCCTAGGGAATTATTCAACAAATTTATCACACCTAGGAATTCATGCCTAGCAAACATCATATATATTTCATGCATAATATTTTCATGGAAATCTGAAAACAAATCATCATCATCATCACCACTATTTTTCATCATCACAACAAAGTCTTAAGACAGTCTCTTAAGCACTCTTTTACTTTTAACAATGTTTCTATACTGGGATTAGCTTGACGACCTAGCGAGCGACGACTCCATGAAATGGTCATAAATAGCGACAATGTCCTTTGAAATTATTGTTAAAAGTCCCTTTTATTTTTTATCAAATCATTCCACAAACAACCAATTTGTTCACATCAGATTATTTCATTTAAATTTTAAAGCATGACATAAAGTCATAATATTTCCAAACGACATAATTACATGAATCATTAATCAAACAAATCAAAACATTAAAGCATCATAAAACATATACACAAGTCATATCACAAAAAATATCATAAATATATATCAAAATTATGTACATCATACCAAAACCAGAAAAATGAACAGTAACAATGAATTAGGGTTTTACCCTATTTTCTTAATTTTATTCAAAAACAAATTAACAATAATTAAAAAATGTTTTTACCTCAAACGTTCGATTTGGGTAAAAACGCAGAGGGGGCATCCATAATCAGCATTCGTACGATTCGACCAAGAATCGTCGTCTAAAAAATTGAGTATATTTTTTGCTTTCTCGTAAAATAAGAAAAACTCGTCTTTAATGCATTTCCTTCGAAAATTCGCTAAAGAGGGGGCAAAATGTAGCACCCTAAAATTGGCACGGTTAAAAACCTTAGTAAAAGATAAAAGATAAAAATTTGAATTTTAACCCCAAAATTGCTCCAAAACCGCCTGCTACCCTTTTCCTCGTTTTCCATGCCATTTTTAGGATTTGTTTGACCATTGGATGATATTGTCGTAGATTAGACATGATCGTACCAGATCTGATGAAATCGTCATGGACAGAATGTCCAGACGATTTCGTCCCAAAACCAAATTTTCATAATTAGCTTTTGTTTCAACGGCGTCTCTAACCAAGGCAAGAGCATATCTGCGCCGTTAGAGACCTTCCCTGTTGGAGATCTCCCAGATTAGGATGATCTCCAACCTACCAACCTCCTTCCTATGCCTATTTAATCTTAGGCCCTCCCCTTGACCTATCCCTGGCTGAATTCCCCTGTAATTTGATCTTTGTGTGCGTTAGAATACCCTGAATTATCATTTGCATTTGTGCCTTTCTAAGTTTTCTTATAGGAACATCATTGTTTTTTAGTCGAAGCAAGCTCAGATTGTCGTAGACAATCCTGTACAATCTTGGACAATCACGCCGTAATTCAAGATGATTTTGTATTTTGTAGACGATTTCAACTGCAGCCAACATTGGGGGCAATCAGTGCCCTGAGTTTGCATTCTTTCTCCACCATCTACTATTTTGCTTTGCATTAGTTAGACTTATTACTATTTTGCATCCTGGAGTTCACCTCATTTAGCATAGTTGCATGATAAAGGTAAAATCAATCATTAATTTTACTACATTTTCCTCATTTGTTATTAGACACTATTATTTAGGAAAGTTTGTTGTTATTTCTATCATTATCCCTTGTTTCTGCATTTGCATATTTGGTATTTTGTGGTTGTTTATGTGATTGCAGGTTTCTGACGGATTCGTCTGACGAATTCGTCAAATTTTAGGCGATTCTGTCCTATTTCAGATGACCTCATGTGATTTGAGACGATCTCGAGAAATATCAAACGATAATGTTCAAACTAAGACGATCTGAACTGCTACAAGACTTAGAATCTCCATCAGACATCCAAAATCAGGTATGAATTCTTCTGGTTAACTTATTCTCTATAATTTGCATCTATTTTTGTTTTCTGTATTCATTGAAATCTGCATTGGCATATAGAATAGGTTAGATTCATATCGGCCAAACCTAGGAATTGAATGATCAAGCATAAAAATGAACACATCAAACACACTATCAACCTAGGCGTGGAAACTGCCATTCAAAAGTTTCCTGGTGAACCCACCATCCGTAAAAAATTCACCCTTATACACCTCCCCCGAGAGGCGGGACCTTCAAAGGGCCTCTCAGTCCGAGGTATTGTCCCATCCTTTTCACATCCCCCTTTCGGGCATGGATCCTATAGCCTAAAGGTAAGGGTGCGAAAAATTTGGAGCGATACTGATTGATTTATTTCATGGATCAACTTTGTATAAATAGCAAAGTTGATCATTGAGAGTCGTTGGATTACAACTCAATAAATCTTAACTAGTCTAAACTGAGAGTTCACCTGACTCATGGAAGGGTGGGAACTTAAGTAAGTCTATCCTAGTAGAACTTAAGAGAATAAATATTTATTCTAATAGATATCATCTTCATCATTACTTTTTTTTTTATTTGTGGGCGCGCTTTACCTCATTTCTTGTTAACACTTGTGATGTTTGCTTTTGTTTTTTCATATCAATAGTTTTCTTTTCTCTTTGTTTTTTTTAATTGGTTATATGGGATTGTAACAAGCCCCACCTATATTACATCATGACCACATAATGTTATTACAATAATTTGACAATTATGTATGCATCACTTGACAAGATTTGAACTTAGGTCTCCTTGAAAATTGAGGAGTATAATTGGTTGAGCTAATGCCATTTAATCTTATCTCTTTGTTTTTACTTCTTAACTCTTCCTCTTATTTTTTATTCACACCAACACTTTCATATGCATTAGTCTCTTTGATTTTTCATATTGTTCATTGTGAGACTTATCATCTATAACTTTATCTTTCTTTGGACTATCTAAAGTTCAAGAAATGACATGTTACGTTACCTAGGGATAGAAATATGGGGATATGCTATTATATTGTGTATGGGTATTATGGATAGGTGGCATGGACCACACATAACCCAACATTGATTATATTATAATGTTATATTATAATAATAAGTGGGATAAGGGTTTAGGAGTCAAATCCCCAAAGTAGCATTAGAAGATGAATAGCTTAAGTAGGGACATTGTCATTGTAATCATCATCAATAATATCGAGTATTCTCTTATAATAGTCTTGGCTCATGGAGCAGATATCATTTTGAAATATATTGTGGAAAGGTTCCTTTCTTCAGGAATAACATTGGTGTTACCCTATGTGAAGGGTATTATCACATCTTGTCTTGTGTGGCTTAACTACTATGGTTGATTTATTTAATATTTAGCATATTGTGGATGCTTTATATTTATGAGAAGCAAAGTTTCATAAGTAGTGTTATTAGAGCAATGATTCTGGAAAAGTGGAAATTGTTTTATGGATTGCAAAATTTTGGTAATTTTTTCTATAAAATATATCATTTTTTGGGAGCCATATCTTTTTGTAAATATTTTATTGAGGCAAATATTGCACCGTTTTGTTTAAAATTGGAAGAGCTTCAAATTGAGTGGTCATATAAATGAATTTGAGTAGTATTGAGGGAGATACAACCCTATAAAGTCAATTGTCTAGAACATGGTAATAATATTTTTCAAATTACATTTTTCTAGAAAAACAAAATTTGATATATCTTCCAGTTGGGGTAAACAAATCATATATTGTTGTGTTAAAAAGATTTTTTTTGGAAATTTAGCTTCAAATCAGTAGGGGATATATATTTTTATGAAACCCTAGTTTGCATTATCATTTTTGTTGGGTCATGAACTCATGTATTTACAAATATTTTTGGAGATAATATTAAGCTTACTTTTTATCTTGGAAACAAATAAATAATTGTATTCTACTCATTTTAATTGGAATATAAAGCTTACATTTTATCTTAGAGCAACTCACTTGGTATTATACTTTTTTATGGCCCATAATTATAAAATTATTTCAAAATAAACATAGCGAGCATTCTTGAGTCAATGCAACCCATATTAAAAGATAGTTGGTTTGAAAGGTACCCTGAATAGCTATACCAAACAAAAATAGGCTCTTAGATGAACAAAAGAAATTAAAAAGAGAGATAAACGATTTCAAGGAATTGATAAAGGGAAAAAATAAGCATGATAATGTGTAGGATATGGGAACCACATATTCGGTGTCAAATAGGCCAAATAATGGTTAGAAGGATTTGTTTGAATCTAGAAATTCTATTTTATAGGTTCATGGTTGCATCCAAAGGGAAAAGGTTATTGTTTTCATAAGTTCTAGCAACATGTATAATCTCATTACTATTTCTTTGGCTAAAGAGGTTGCAAGTTCAACTAACAAAAACTAAAGACACATAAATTAAAGGTGTGAATGTTCATATTTTTGAATATTTGAAGATCACCATAGATAAATGTGTTTTAAATTCATATTTGTATGCTATGGAGATGGATGATGTGGATATTTTTTTGGTCTATACTTGGTTGGACTTTTTAGCTATTGTTAACATTAATGTGTAAAAGAAGTTCATGAAGTTATGGTATAGAAAAAAGAAGATAGCACTGTAGGATATTTTTTAACTTAAGAAGCAAGGATTCAAGGAGAAATAAGAAGCAATTATGGTAGGAGAACAAGTTAAGGAACCAATATAGTAATAAATGCTAAGTCTACAATAGAGGCAGTAGTAGAATTCCTAGGAAGAAGCAACAACAAAATCCAAGGAAGCTTCATTAGAAGAGCACATAAATGGACAAAAATAAGGGCACATGAGAGAAGAGCTTGGGGAAGAACTTAAAACAATGAAACAAAATGTAAAAGAATCAAAGGAAATAGAATGATAGGTTAAGGTTACAACATATCACCACTCACACCACCATGAGTGGAAATATTCTTGGAGGTAGAGCTTGGAGTATCAATATTATTATGGATCTACATGGAGTCAAGAAGACATCAAGTATGTTAGTGTTTGGAAGAAAAATCATAGTAACTCTAGATTTCAGAGTGGTGTAGCAACATCATGAAACAATAGGATCAATCGTTGAGAATATCATAGTAGAGCAACAAAATTATGTATCCAACATAGCAGTTATGGATATTCAAGTGCCACAATGGTATCTTAGCATCATCATAGGCCACCACTAGTCAACGTTTCACTTGGATGGAGGGATGATCAAGATTGGTACTAGTTGTCAACATTGCTTAACAAATCATATTATCTAGTTTATTCTCATATTTCGAGTATGAAACATTTATAAGGAGGATGGAATGTTATGGTACTTAGTGATATGAATATAGGAATAAGATATTACATTGTATAAGGATATAATATATTGTCATGAACCTTCCCTATTAGACTTTTTATTTTGATTGGTTTATGTTTGTTATGTTGCATTGTTATTGAAATGAATGGCTATTTCAGGCTTGTTATGCAAAAATACTTATGTATTATAGAAATTGTAATATGTGGATGTTATTGATTGATGTTGGTTAATTCCATGCTTAATTTGGTGAAACATACATTTTGTGAGAGAATATAATGCTGCTAATGAAAGAACACTTTTGCAGGAACATGTCTCTTTATGGTGGTAGAAAGAACTAACCACCGAGTATGGGATTACCTAAGGGAAATTATGTGATGGGTAAATTGTGAGAATAAAAGGGAGGGAGCAACATGGAAAAGTGCTCCTCCATGAATATATTTTGGTTGTGTGTGTAATAGTTAAGTAATGGATTATGTTATCTTGAGTAGCGATGTTTTATGATTTCCAGTACATCAGTTGAAATACTAGATCAAACTGTAGTTATATTGATTACTTTCAATTTACATTTTATAGTAAATTATTGGAAGTGTTGTCGATGTCCGTCTTAAATTTTGTTGAGCTAAGATGAGAAAGCTTGGAGCTGGTCTAGACATATGATTTTGATACTAAACTGAGTCTTGGTCTCCTATGATTTTCCTTTGTGATTAGTGAAACATTTTAGTTCTATACTTTCTCTATGGAAGATTAAAGCTTATGATAGAATAGATAAATAGAACAAAGATAAAACTTCTCCGTAGATAGATTTTTGGTGCCATGTGAATGTGTAGTCATCTATAGTCGTCAACCAAGTATAGTGCTATTTTTATTTTAACCGACACCAAGACTTTATTGAATGTTTTTTTATAGTTGGTTTTAAATATTGAAATATTAGAAGGGTGAAGAAATTTCTTTGGTAATGTATCTTTTTTTAGTGGAATGTTATGAATGGATGAATAATGGGTCTTTTGTAGGATATTCCCATGTGAATTTCTGAAACTATTTCACTTTGAAGAATTAGGTTTGTTTGAGAAATTAAAATGTATGGAATTCTATTGGATTTGTGAAATATTTTGATTTGCTTGCTTAAGAAAATAGTGTTATCATCAAGAGATGCTAAGGATAGCCATTTGCATCATATAGATAAGAGAATTCATTTTGTGGATTTATATGCTTATCTATGAGTAATTGCTTATGATGTGTGTTATCAATAGACTGTGATAAAAGAATTTGTTAGTGCAAGTTTCATTTTAGAGAAATGGTTATTTTCTATGCTTTAGAAAGGAAATTCAATTGAATACATCTTGACTGGAATTTGTATTCTTTCCATTTATTTGGTTTGAGTTTTATTAAAGAAAATGAGACTTCTATGCTACAATTTGTAATGAATGAGATTGCCAAAATTGGATTTGCACCAATATAAGTGAGTGCACTGCATGAATAACTTTAATTTTATGATTTTTGGAAGGTTGTCTATGATCCCTTGCATAGACCAATTCCATATCAGTGGTTAAGAGGAAGGGCTCAAAGGAGTGATCGATCAACGTTGTTCTGGAGGAGTCAGATAAAGGTTACAGTGTACTTATCCGAAGTTAACTTGTGATGGAATATTTGAGAGATATCTCGATTAGATCTGGAAGTGAATCTTGATGTTTCTAGAAAATGATGATATTGTATCAACCTTTCATATTCTTGGGACGTTCTAAGTAAAATAAGATCCTAACAGACGATGTAACAATCTTGAGTTGTATTTAAAGTAAATATGTATTGAAATGTGGTGTTTCAGTAGACTATTGTTGTTTAAAGTAAGTGTTGATCGATGGCTGAGTTTATAACTGGGTTGTGCTTTAGATTTCAAGTATAAATGTAAAATATTTATGATTGCTATGGAATATAATAATTATAGCCAACAAGATCTTATAAAAGAGTATAAATATTGTAGTTCTCTTTATTAGATCAACATCTTGTGTAATCCTTAATATTTTAGAGAGATGATTTGTGGATGCTTTCAGAAAATGTTCATATCTTGTGAATTGTTTAAAAGTATATTTATTTCATAATTTAATATTACCTTCTGAAATGTGAGGATCGATGTGTGTGTTGTTCCGTGTTGAAAGTGATCTTAGTAGTTTCATTTTATTGGAGCTAGTCTTTACGATTAGTTAGAATCCGATTCAACTAAGGGAATATATGAATGCTTTATGAGTTTGAGTTACTTGATGTTTACTTTTAGACTACTCATGAAGGGATTTAGAAAAATAATAGATGGAAATTCTTGTTATGACCCTCCCTGGTGGACTTTGTGGCATAGAAACAATTTATTAATTGATGGGGATTTTAATACTTAGTTGTGTACAATTGAACAACTATGCGATGTTTAGATTGGTTTTAAGAAATATGGCACTACTAACAAATTGCAATGTGTAGGATCAAGTGCGATCGTAGGTGGAACAAGTTGAGTCATCCACCAAAGGCGAGGGTACTTGAGGTTGGGGAAGTGGAACCTTCCAGTCAAACCATTATAATAATTTCCTTTCACTAATCTAAAGTTCACAATTTTAATCAATGAAACTCTTAAAATAATTTTCTTTATTTTCTATAAACTAAAGCTTACACTTTCAATTTATAAAAATAATGCATTTCTTTTATTTTCTATAAACTAAATCTTACACTTTATTTTATTTATAAGGGTACTTGAGGTTGAGGTTAAGACATTATGTTCCAGATATCCTGATATCATTGCCTAGTCCTGTGATGATCTTAAAATCTATGATTAGAAGATCATTCAATATACCATTGAGCTAGAACCTAATTCGAAAACGTTTTGGCAAAGACAAAGGTCTGTCAATCCAAAAATAGAATCCATAATGAGATAGGAAATGATTAAAATTCTGAAAGGTAAAATCATATATCCCATTAAGCATTCCACATGGGTCACCAACTTGGTCCCAGTGAGAAAGAAAAATGGAGATATTCGCTTATGCATGGATTTTAGGAATTTAAACAGAGCCTCATTTAAAGATAACTATCCTCTTTTCTATATGGATCATATCCTTCATATGGTGTTAGGAGCATAAAGGTACTCTTTATTGGATGGATTTTTTGAGTACAACCAAATTTGGGTTAAGGATGAAGATCAGTTCAAAACAACTTTCACTACCAATTGGGGCATGTTTGCTTATCAGAGGATGTCACTCAGTCTATCCAACGCAGGAGCCACTTTACAGATGGCAATGGATTATGCCTTTAGTGAACTCATCAATAAAACCATTCTAATTTACTTGGATGACATGACAATATTCTCTCACAGAAAAGAGTCACATCTTGAACATTTAGTAAAAGTTTTCCAAAAATGTAGAGAGTTTGGTATATCTCTTAATCCTAAGAAATATTTCTTTGTAGTTCATGAGGTTAAACTATTGGGACATATAGTTTCCAAATAAGGGATGACAATAGATCTAGATAGAGTAAAGTCAATCCTAGCCCTTCCCTTTCCCACAAACAAAAAGAGTTTACAATCCTTCTTCGAGCAGATTAAATTTATGAGGAAGTTCATCTCAAAATTCATCCAAGTAGTTAGGCCTATATCTGAATTACTCAAGAAAATATGGAGTTCAAGTGGAATAAAAAGAGGAAACAAGCCTTTGAGGCTATTAAACAGGCAATTGCCACTGCACCAGTTTTGATAAATCCAAATTTTACCAAATATTTTATTGTATATTCCTATGAAGCTGAGGAAAGCTATGCATCTGTACTCACTAAGAAGGATGAGATTGAAGAGGAACACAACATCTTCTTATAGGGTCAGACATTGCATGAGTGTCAGACTAAGTACAAATTTCATTGAAAGACAAGTATTTGCTGTTATGAAATCTCTAAAAAAGTTTAGGTAATACTTGGTCCAAAGCAAAACTTTGGTCTACGTGGTTCATCTAGATGTGAGAAAATTCATCCTCCAAGGAGAATTGGGTGATAAAAGGACTGGCTAGATTACTAAAATACAAGAGTATGATGTGGAGATCCATCCTACCAAGCTAGTCAAAGAAGAGCACTATGCTAGGAGCTAGTAGCTAAGGTGGATTTTGAGAAAATAGTGGCTTGTCAGGAGGTTGAGGATGATCAAGATGATAGTCTCTCAGAAGGTGCTGATTCGGTAGATCAATTTTCGGTCATAAGTGTGTGTAAAAACCCAAGTCCATCCAACTTATTTTTCCAACACCCCAAGTCTACTAACTTGGTTGTCCTACATCAGAGGTTGCAGTAAGAGAAATTTTTCTATTCTTTTCTAATTTAATTTCTAGTATGAGCATGTTAGAAACATCTTCATGAGTGCCATTCCACCACGATCGCAATACTCATGAGATCGAGATTGGCCAAATCTTGTATAGTTACCTCTTTTGAACTTCACTCTCCACCCGAGATTCCAAGTTTAGGTAGGGGTTTCTTTTCCTCTAGGGCCCATATCACCTAGAGGTGTGATGCATAATTTCCCCATGTCTTAACATGAAACTCAAGAACTCATGTCATGTAAGAACTAGCGCATACATGTCCGAGCTAGACAATCAACCATCTTCCTTGGAGCATCATCTAGGGTCTACCAATACCCAAGTAGCTACCCGATGTTTTGTTTTGATTAACCAACACGATGTCCCATACCATCGTGCTATCGGTATTACCAAGTCAAGCACAATTCACCACTCAATACTAGTAGGGATAACCTAGAAGAGATGCCCATACATCCCTTCATTACCTCCCGTTCTGACCTTTCCCATTAGAAGTACGGTTAGAGCCTTGGAAATATGTTTGTCTACCCACAACATCTTTAAAGTTGAAGTTAAGATTGTCTACCCACAATATTTAAATAAGAAGGATTGCCTACCCACAACCTTGGTACTATATCTTTAACAAGTTTCATTGCCTCCTAAATCCTAAGTTGTGCAAATAAAAGGTTATTGTTTCATCAATATCTAAATGTGTAGCATATGTTATATTACTACCTCATGATTCATCAGCTTTAAATAATCCAACATAAAATAATAAGCAAATCAATAAATTCTTTTTAATGCTCATCCAAGCAAATTCCATGTGTGCATTGGATTGAACAATAATAATATCCAACAATATGTAGATTTCGTAATATCCAAAAATAACTATACCAAGAAAGAATTTTAAAATTCTATGTTGTAAGTTGATTAAAGAGATTATTGAGAACTATGTAAATATAAATTATTTCAACATTTAGAAGACACATTTTTTTAAAATAAAACAGAAAAGAAGATACACGACAATGATATTGTCTACTTCCAAATAGTTATTCTACTTAGATTCGGATACCTTAATATTATCAATAAAAATACCCGCTTAAGGAAACATATATTATCGGTCATAATATAGTCATTCCTCTATTCGATATGTCGATGGTCTCCTCTAATGAACAATTTATAAAGTGAACTATGGCCATTTGCTATGATACTTTTTTTTTTATTATTCCAAAATGACTAGCTAAGCTCTTAGGGTTTCACGATTTCTCATGAGACAAGAAAATTATTGTTAAACTTTATGTTAACAAGACTATAATACACAATCTTCCTTTCATATTATTTTGTAACTGGAAAAAGAAAGTTTTACTCTTTCACTACTCTAACATAACCTTTGCCTATTTCTTCTTTCGCCTAACTTAACACTACCACAAAAGGTCACAGAATTCCACCAATCAAACACGCTTAAAGGTTCCACTACACAACGCAAAGCTTTCAAGTCTTAGTTTATGAGACAGAGTGACATATTAAATGTGAGAGATTTTGGTATATGGCTATTTAGAATTTAAAGACAAAATATTTTCTATCATCCTCATTCCAATTTAATCAGGTTTGTTCCCAGCCAAAGAACACTTCTCGAAAGCGTAACTAGACCAAATACACTTGAGGCATTCTTCAATAGTTAAGCAAGGATAAAATATGGTCATATTTTGGAAGTTTAACACCTCAATATATTATTTAATGTTCTCCAAACGATTAAAAACCCATTTGCTTAAAACCTCCAGATTACAATGGAAAGATTCCCAAGGATATATAACTATGTCTAGTTTAAATTTTTCTTACAGAGAAAAGAGGAAACCAAAGTTTTCGCAATAAAATACCTTGCTTAATATGAAACGTCAGCCAACATACAATTATCAATTTTTATCAAATTCACTTTGTCAAAGAAATTTTGAATTTGAATCTGAACCCAATGCATCTTTCGTAGTTGAAATTCGACTTCTTTGGTTTGACAATATTTATCCTAAAACAAAATAATCCATAAATTGAAATTCATTTAAATACATGACATCTTGTTAAACCAAAGATTTATCTGATGAGTTGCATCCATAATCCCATTATACTCATGGGTACAACATAATCTATCAAGAAATTCTGAGTTTTGTTTTTCCTACCCTACGCTTCAAAAGAATGAATGTATACAAAGTTTACAAGAGTTGTCTAAGTTCTGGCAGTGCTACAATTTCAAGACAATGCACCATTCCTTGAAAACATACATGATCAGGCTGTATGCGGTCACCAAGGTTTTGAGCTATAATTTAAGCAGCTTATAACTTCAAGTTTTCTCCAAACCGTTTCAAGGATCATTGGTGTAACCAAGGGTCAGAACGGCTAGAACTACAATGATATGCAACTAAATTCTAATATGCATACAAACAACCAACATGCAATTTAGATTGCAGTCATTTACACATGCAACTCGAGATTTTTAACATGCAATTCATACTGCAACCATTTACACATGTAGTTGAATATTTTCAACATGCACTTCAGATTATAGTTCTCATATAATCATCCCACAAGCAATTCATATTATGGTTTTTTTTTCACATGTCTAGAATGTATCCTGTTTATTTTCAGTTCACCTTTCGTTCGTTAATTTTTTTTATTCACAAAACAAAATTTCCAACACATGCATCAGAAAATATTTTGTTCATCTTTAGTTCATCATTCGTTTACTATTTTTTATTCACACAACAAAATATCAAACATCTTTAACAAATAGTTTACTACTATTTCATAATATTAATTTTGTCAAATGGAATTGTTAGAAAAGATTCACTTACTAATAAGCGCTTGTTTCCATTCCTTGTTTCAAAAACCCTCTTCCATTCTTCGCTCCAAGAAGACAATGCACTTCCATTATTCTATCCAAGAAGACCATGCAAACCATAATGCCATCCGTCCTTTCCACTCTTCTCATTTTTAGAAGATAGGTGCTATTTTTTCTGCTTACAACTGTTGTTCGTTAAAGATTCCTCCAACTTGAAACTTGCCATGTGGAATCCACATTCCTTCCACGATCAACAAACCCAAGTTTCCATAATAATTTTCTAATGCCGAATGTTTTCCAATTTGCCTCTTGTTAATAGCTAGCACGATTGCTATCCTTATATATGTTTTCTTTTTATTATTTATAAACATTTATATTTTATAATTTTCATTTACTTTCTTTTAATATTAATTCCTTTATTCTTTTATTATTTATAATAAATATTATTTGTTTTTAATATATATATATATATATATATAAATTTGCATTTAAAAATAAATAAATTCCTCAATAACACATTTATATATATATATTTTAATTATCTTACTTTTACCTCTTATTTTCTACTCAATATACACTCTACTTATATTTTCTTTTAATTTCATAGATTTACAATAATCATAACATTAATTCACATTTTTCCAATCATTTTAAACTATGGCTCCCATGCATTTAAGCATTTTTATTGCCAACCAAGCATCATAAGCACACAATTTGTCAAACATCAAGCATTCCTACTAATGCAACTACATGATATGCATCTATATGGACCGCTGGTGGATGCATTGCCTATAGGGTTCTTTGCCCCTATCAATCGGTGAATACTCCACCACTCATCATTTCCCTTGACTTACCTTCCATCGGATAACCCTTTTTTCCACTGAGGAGATATCTTTCCTTTGAATTATTCTCACTAGTAATAATACCTATCCCTGCATCCACAGATACATTAACAATATCTCATCCTTGCAAATAAATTAAGTATATAAGAAAGTAGATATTTGGAGGGTTATTACATACTCCCCCTCTAAGATTAAACATAATCCCTATGTTTTCATTGCTCATTGAAACATTAAAACAAATATTACCATGAAATAATATAAAATCAATATAATATAGCAACAAATTTACATGATCAAAACTTAATCATCATTTATTGTTGCAATAACACGCATGCACAAACAACAGATACACATATCATACTTCTCAAACCAAAATATGATTATCCCTCTATTCAAACAAAAATGAAAACTATGACATGATTATATCACTGTTCAAACAAAAATGGAAACTATCTTTTCATGATAGCCACATCCTCCCACGTGGCACTATTTTCAAAATATTGGTCCCATTGGACCTTACATTGTTCAATATTTCACTTTCTTAATTGTTTTGTCCTATAACCAAGGATCTTAACTAGTCGCACCTCAATGCATAGGGGATCGTCCATCAGCAAATGATCAACATTCCAAACATGTGAGAGGTCAAACACGTATTTCTTGAGAAAGTTGCTTAGAGGATTTGATAGAGTTTTTTGTTGATTTAACCCTTAGGAATACTCTATCTCCCACAATGAATTCCCTTGGCATTCTCTTAAGATCCACATAACTCTTTTGTCAGTCTATAGCTTCCTTGAGCCTCTGACGAATTTCATTGAGTTACTCTTCCATTTATTTAACCATATCCGGCCCGATCATCACCCGATCCTCCGTATTATTCCATGATAATGGCATTCTGCACCTTCTCCCGTACAGAGCCTCAAATGGAACCATACCTAGGGAAGTATAGTAACTATTATTATAAGCAAATCCTCAAAAATAGGTAATCTTCCCACTTCGTTTGATGATCCATACCATACATTCGTAGCATATCCTCTAAGACTTAGTTTACCTTTTCAGTTTGTCCATCTATCATTAGATGATAAGCGGTACTAATATTGAGATTAAAAGGATTCAATCCATTGCTAGTGTCACTCTATTCCAAATTGATGAAGAGAGGAACTCAAAGATCTTTACTCGACATATCTCAATGTATCATAGGCAAGTCATTTATCCTCTTCATCATAGTTAGACTATTTTAATTTTCAAAATACCTATTAAGAATCATCCATTCCTTGCTTGTTCAATTCCTAACAGGCACACTAATGGAAGTTCCCATATATTCCAAATGATCAAAATAAAATTCTCAAGTTCATGCTAAAGAAGTTCACTTACTTCTCCATAAAATTATCCTTTTAGTCCTCTACAATTCCCCTATAAATTTACACTATGGATCATTGTAAATCCTACATAAAATTGATCTATAGTTCCTCCATAAGATGTTCTTCAATTTCTATCATAATTCATTCAAAATTATTCTATGATTTCATTCTATTTCTTTAGTTTATAAGTCAATGTCATCACAATCATAGGATAATTCATTATCCATTTCTATTTGATACTCATAGAGGCATGCAAACAAAAGCCTATAATCCACATGTTCATTCAATTTTATTCAAGTTTTCATTCAATTTCTAAAGAGTTGTTTCCAATATTCTTACAGGTTGATTCAATTTCACCACAAGAAGGAGACTCTTACAATTATTTCAACAAGAAAGGAACTTTTTTTTTACCGCTAAGAGTTGATCTTAATCTTATATCAAGGAGCAATCTAGTCATAATGTCCACTCTTCCTACCTTTTCCACTTAGTTCTTTCCTCAAGGCACACCCATCCCTACATCTTACGTAATGCCCTCTTCGCAAGTGTACCAGGTGTAAACACTCGAATCCAACTTGAATTCATTCTCTATTCTTTTATTTCATAATTGTACAAAATCACCTATTGTTCATGGCTTTCTATAAAACCCTTCTCCTCTAACTATGGGTTTTCATCTTTCTGTGTACATACAACAAGAAGTATTCCTTAACTTTAGAGTCACAGATTATCCCATACTAGAGACATGAGCTCTATTCTTATATGGATTTCTATTCCATGTATACTATTGATGTACGAGTCAATCCTTCAACTCCTGTTTCCATCTAGCTCCAATACATTGACAAGAAAATTCTATATCACCTTTTTCCTTTCTCCATAATATATAAAAAAAAAAAAAAATTTTTTTGTTTCGCTCAAACTGCATTCATAGCCTATCCAACAAAAACTTAAACATCCTAAGAAAAACTTTAGAATCTAGCAACTATTAACATTGGTTGAACACAAGTTTCAAGAAGCATTTCTTACTTTTACTTTTTTTTATGCAATCAATGTTCATGAATTAATTCAAAATGTTTACACCATCCCCATATTAATTACTTGCAGTTAAACAATACTATTAAAATACAAAACACATCATTCACACCATGGGTCTCACTAGAGTTCCTTTAATATAGTCAACTCTATGCTTCCACAACTAGAGAATCACCATGGTTTTTGTGCCAATACCTTCACCTCATCTATTCATACAATCTGGTATTTACAACTACAAATCCAGTTTTAATCCAAACACACATATGTTGTCTTCTATCGATATCCCTTTTCGACAGACAACAAATTTACTCATACATTCAACAAGCTTAACAGTTTCCTGGTTATGTAGTCTAATTTTGCATCTGGACAAATCTTGTTTCTCTCAGGAGAATAGCACAAGGTAAATAAAATTGACATAGCTCACACCTATTTTAATTCAGGTCATCAATAACAAGCATGCTTCACCCGTACAATAATGAAGTTTTATTTTTAACAAGTGACGAGTACAACTACACCCAGTGCTAGTTTGTAGAAAGTTTATGGAGTTTGGTTCTTTATAACTCCAACAACTCCTTTACCACTTCCCACTTTTCTACAAGTTTCATAAAACATTTAAGAACTGCTATGAATTAAGGCTAATCCTTCCACAAAATAAGACTTATATTTCAAATCACTGATCTACGAAGCCTAAATATGATTTCCAAAACAATTATTATAAGGTGTAACATGAGAGAAAATATGTTAGAGTCTTTCTGACGCTCATAGGTTGAATATAGTCAAAGATCTCCAACAATGAAACTAGTCTTCCTTCCAGTTTCGTTCATTTTCCTTCTTAGCCTGCTCTCTTCTCTTTTCAATCAAAAGAAATCATGGACGATTTTTATTTTATCCAAAATATTTCTATGGAAAAATAAAGGTAAGTGGTGAGATTTAATCATCAGAGTAACCACGAGTAGTTATACCTTCCTAGGAGTTAACTTACGTCATTAAGGGTTATTACCACCTTGTATTCCCCAAGGTGTCTTCATGATTATGACCCTTTATTAGATCCTTTTTACAATAGAGGTTTTTCTCATAATGATTTCCACATAAACTCTTCTTAAGTCACTCCCATATCTACAACTCATATACATCCGACTACATGAGTGTACTAGGTGCAAGGTTAAAAATAAGTACACAAACTATATTTCTCATTATCCTTATCGAGCTAGCTTGCCTCTCATCATTCTGTCAAAGGAAGCACTCCAACACAATACACTACTCATGTCCATCTGAGTAAGCTATCTCACTACCCAAGTCCATCTGAGTAGATTATCACACTACTCAAGTCCATCTGAGTAAATCATCACACTACTCAAGTCCATCTGAGTAGGTGGCATGAAAGTGTGGAGTTAAACTATCCTTCTCATTTCTTCAATGACCTAGTCATTTCCTTGTATGCCTATATCATTCCTTAGTCGGTGGATGTGAATAAATCATTGTAACATACATTTATTCTTCATATAATATCAGGTGTCATTCCTTCTCAAGTTTAACTTTTGAACATAGATAGTTCATTCACTTAGGTCCATCAATTTTTCTTTATGATAAAATTTTATATTGTTTTTTGTTGTTGAGAAATCATCTCTTATTGTTGAGCCATCAACTTTTTTGTATTGTTCCATGTGTTCTAAAATTTGAGTCTTTTGTTGAGCCATGTGCTCAACCATTTGAGCTCTCTACTGCTCCATTTGCTCATTTTGTTGGCTTATTTGCTCCTGCATTAAATGCATCATTCGAACCATTTTGTCCTCTCTGGAGGTTGGTTCTTTTTCCCTCCTAATCACTCGAGGAGGTTCTACGGTCTCCTCTATATTTTTGGTTCTCACAACCCTCTTGAGAACCCTCTTAGGATTTTTGATCAGCCCTTCCTGCTATACTACCACAGGTCTCTTTCGGTCAGCCCTTCCTGCTGTACCACCATAGGTCTCTTTCAATAACTAGCTTTTAGTCTCGATCCCATTGTCGGATCACAAAGGAGCCTTGTCACTCTTCGGTTTAGGTGTTCAATTGGATAACATATATTATGTTAGACACTAGTTTTTCTAAAGTTTAATTGCCTAGGGGTTCACAACCTTTGCTTTGATACCAAATGTAACAACCCAAGTCCTGCCCACTTGGTTGTCCAAACACCCCAAGTCTACCCACTTGGTTGTCCAACATCAGAGGTCACAATAAGAGAAATTTTTCTATTTCTTTTTCTAATTTAATTTCTAGTATGAGCATGTTAGAACCATCTTCATGAGTGCCATTTTGCTACAGTTGAAATACTCATGAGATCGAGATTGGCCAAATCTCGTATAGTTGCCTCTATTGAAATTCACTCTCCACCCGAGATTCCAAGTTCAGGTAGGGGGTTTCTTTTCCTCTAGGGCCCATATCACCTAGAGGTGTGATGCATAATTTTCCCATGTCTTAACATGAACTCAAGAACTCATGTCATGTAAGACTTAGCGCATACATGCTCGAGCTAGATGATCAACCATCTTCCTTGGAGCATCATCTAGGGTCTACCAATACCCTGGTAACTACCCGATGTTTTGTGTTGATTAACCAACATGATGTCCCATACCATCGTGCTGTCGATATTACCAAGTCAAGCACAATTCACCACTCAATACTAGTAGGGATAACCTAGAAGTGATGCCCATACATCCCTTTGTTACCTCCCATTTTGACCTTTCCCATCAAAAGTACGGTTAGAGCCCTGGAAAGATGTTTGTCTACCCACAACATCTTTAAATTTGAAGTTAAGATTACACCCAATAAAAAGGTACCCCATTTGTCTACCCATAATATTTAAATAAGAAGGAAAGCCTAACCACAACCTTGGTACTATATATTTAACAAGTTTCATTGCTCCCTAAATCCTAAGTTGTGCAAATAAAAGGATATTGTTTCATCGAAATCTAAAGGTGTAGCATATGTTATATTACTACCTCATGATTCATCAGCTTTAAATGATCCAACATAAAATAATAAGCAAATCAATTAATTCTTTTTAATGCTCATCCAAGAAAGTTCCATGTGTACAATTGGATTGAACAATAACTAGCTTAGATATAAAGTATATATCTAAAAATGCCTAGAGTTATCAATCCGGCTTCTTTTGAAGCGACTTTAAAAAAAAAATTTACGCAACAAGACCTCTTCCTCCCACCCCTATCAGGCGCCCGCTAATAATATCCAACAATATGTAGATTTCATAATATCCAAAAATAACTATACCTAAAAATAATTTTAAAATTCTATGTTGTAAGTAGATTAAAGAGATTATTGAGAACTATGTAAATATTACTTACAACATTTAAAAGACACATTTTTTTAAAACTAAAACAAAAAAGATATACGACAATGATATTGTCTACTTCTAAATAGTTATTCTACTTAGATTCAGATACCTTAATATTATCAATAAAGATACCCACTTCAAGAAACATATATTAATGGTCATAATATAGTCATTCCTCTATTCGATGTGTCGGTGGTCTCCTCTAATGAACAATTTATAAAGTGAACTATGGCCATTTGCTACGATACATTTTTTTTTATTATTCCAAAATGACTAGCTAAGCTCTTAGGGTTTCACGATTTCTCATGAGACAAGAAAATTATTGTTAAACTTTATGTTAACAAGGCTATAATACACAACCTTCCTTTCATAATATTTTGTAATTGGAAAAATAAAGTTTTACTCTTTCACTACTCTAACATACCCTTTGCCTACTTCTTTCGTCTAGCTTAAAACTACCACAAAAGGTCACAGAATTCCACCAATCAAACACGCTTAAAAGGTTCCACTACACAACGCAAAGCTTTCAAGTCTTAGTTTATGAGACAGAGTGACATATTAAATGTGAGAGATTTTGGTATATGGCTATTTAGAATTTAAAGACCAAATATTTTCTATCGCCCTCATTCCAATTTAATCAGGTTTGTTCCTAGCCAAAGAACACTTCTCGGAAGCGTAACCAGACCAAATACACTTGAGGCATTCTTCAATAGTTAAGCAAGGATAAAATATGGTCATATTTTGGAATTTTAACACTTTAATATATTATTTAATTTTCTCCAAACGATTAGAAACCCATTTGCTTAAAACCTCCAGATTATAATGGAAAGATTCCCAAAGGATATATAACTGTCTAGTTTATTTTATTTTATTTACAGAGAAAAGAGAAAACCAAAGTTTATGCAATAAAATACCTTGCATAATATGAAACGTCAGCCAACATACAATTATCAATTTTTATCAAATTCACTTTGTCAAAGAAATTTTGGATTTTGTATCCAAACCCAATGCATCTTTCGTAATTGAAATTTGACTTTTTGGTTTGACAATATTCATCCTAAAACAAAATACTTCATAAATTGGATTTCATTTAAATACATGATGTATTATCTGATGAGTTGCATCCATAATACCATTATACTCATGGGTACAACATAATCTATCACTAAATTCTGAGTTCTCCTACCCTACGCTTCAAAATACTGAATGTATACAAAGTTTATAAGAGTTGTCTAAGTTCTGGCAGTGCTACGATTTCAAGACAATGCACCATTCCTTGACAATTAATGTGGTCAGGTTGTATGCGGTCGCCAAGGTTTTGAGCTATAGTTTAAGCAACTTATAAATTTGAGTTTTCTCCAAACCGTTTCAAGGATCACCGGTGTAACCAAGGGTTAGAACGAACGGAACTACAATGATATGTAGCTAAATTCTAATATGCACACAAACAACCAAAATGCAATTCAGATTGCAGTCATTTACACATGCAACTGGATATTTTCAACATGCAATTCAGATTGTAGCCATTTACATGCAATTGAAGATTTTTAGCATGCAGTTCAGATTGCAGTTCTCATATAATCATCCCACACATAATTCACATTATAGTTTTTTTTCACATGTCCAGAATGTATCTTGTTTATTTCCAGTTCACCTTTTGTTCATTAATTTTTTTATTCACACAACAAACTTTCCAACACATGCACTGGAAAATATTCATTTCATATTTAGTTTGCCATTTGTTTATTAATTTTTATTCACACAATAGAATATCCAACATCTTTAATAAACAGTTTATTGCTATTTCATAACATTAATTTTATCAAATGGAATTGTTAGAAAAGATTCACTTACTGATAAGCGCTTGTTTCCTTTCCTTGTTTCAGAAACCCTCTTCCCTTGTTCGCTTCAAGAAGATAATGCACTTTCCTTCTTCTCTCCAAGAAGACCGTGCAAACCATAATGCCATCTGTCCTTTCCACTCTTCTCATTTTTAGAAGATAGGTGCTATTTTTCTACTTACAACTGTTGTTCGTTAAATATTCCTTCAACTTGAAACTTGCCATGTGGAATCCACATTCCTTCCACAATCAACAACCCAAATTTCCATAATAATATTTTAATACCGAATGTTTTCCATTTGTCTTGTTAATAGCTAGAACGATTGCTATCCTTATATATGTTTTCTTTTTATAATTTATAAACATTTATATTTTATAATTTTCATTTACTTTATTTTAATATTATTTCCTTTATTATTTTATTATTTATAATAAATATTATTTGTTTTCAACATATATATATATATATATATATATATATATATATATATATATATATATATATATATATATATATATATTTATATATAAATTTACATTCAAAAATAAATAAATTCCACAATAACACATTTACATATATATTTTAACTATCTTATTTTACCCTTATTTTCTACTCAGTATGCACTCTTCTTATATTTTCTTTTAATTTCATAGATAAACAATAATCATAACATTACTTCACATTTTTCCAATTGTTTTAAAATATGGCTCCCATGCATTTAAGCATTTTCATTGCCAACAAAACATCATAAGCTCACAATTTATCAAACATCAAGCATTTCTATTAATGCAACTACATGATATGCATCTATATGGACCATTGGCGGATGCATTGCCTATAGGGTTCTTTGCCCCTATCAATTAGTAAATACTTCACCGCTCATCATTTCCCTTGAATTACCTTACACCAGACACCCCTTTTACCCATTGAGGAGACATATTTCCTTTGAATTGTTCTCGCCAGTAATAGTACCTATTTTTGCATCCACAGATACATCAAAAGTATCTCATCCTTGCAAATAAATTAGGTATATAAGAAATTAGATATTTTGAGGGTTATTACATACTCTCCCTCTAAGATTAAACACAGTCCCTATGTTTTCATTTCCCATTGAAACATAAAAACAAATATTGTCATGAATAATATAAAATCAATATAATACAGTAGCAAATTTATATGATCAAAACTTAATCATCATTTATTGTTACAATAACACGCATGTACAAACAATAGATACACATATCATACTTCTCAAACTAAAATATGATTATCCCTCTATTCAAACAGAAAAAATTATAACATGATTATATCACTGTTCACACAAAAATGGAAACTGTCTTTTTTTTTATGATAGCCACAGTGTGTCCTCAGGGTCTAAACCCCTCATAGACAAGAAGGTTTAGGTTGTAAGATTTTAAATATTTACTACTTTCAGAAGGATAATATATAAATAACTTATATGGAGTGCTCCTAAGATGTTTGAGGGATAATGAGAAATAGAAGGTCATCGAGGAGTTTCAAAAAGGCCTATCAGACGATCACTTTTTAGGAAGGATAACTACCATGAAGATAATAAGGGAAGGATACTATTGGCCTACCATATTTTCAAATATTTTAAAAGTAACTAAATCCTGTGAAAAATGTCAAAGATATGTGGGAAGAACCAAGAATGCAACATTTCTGCTCAAACCGATTCAGGTGGAACAACCCTTCCAGCAGTGGGGACTTGACTTTGTTGGAGTTATCAAACCAAATTCATAAGCAGGGTATAAGTTTAGCCTTAACGTCATGGACTATTTCACTAGATGGGTTGAAGCTATTCCAAATAAGAAATCTGATGAAGAGGTAGTGGTTGATTTTCTAGAGAATCTAATTACAAGATTTGGAATCCCAGAAGCACTAGTGAGTGAAAATGACCCAAATTTTGTAGGTGAAAAATACATTGAGTTTGCAAGCAAGTATGGTATAAATATCAAGAACTCTTCTAACTATTACCCTTAGGGAAATGGGTTAGCATAATCTACCAATAAGAATTTGCTTAGAATCATGAAAAGGATACTAGAGGAGAACAAAATTAGTTGAAATATATTGCTTGACTAAGTTCTATGGACTAATAGAATCACTATCAAGAGATCTATCAAAACATCCCCTTATGCATTGGTTTATGGTAAGGAGGCTCTCCTACCCACTCACCTTGAAATACTAGCTTTAATATGGGCTAGTCATGATACGAAACTCGATCAAAGTCCGCTGGAGACCAGATTGATACATCTACTACATTTAGAGGAACAAATAACTCAGGTGTACAAAAAATTTTAGAAGTACTCTGTAAACACCAAGGAGTGGTTTGAAAAGAAGGTAAGGTTCAAAAAGTTCAAGGAAGGTGACCTGGTGCTAAGATGGAATGCTGAGAAGTCTAAACTAGATAATCATCAAAATTTTAACTCTTTTTGGGAAGGAAAATTAAAGATCATTGAAGTAAAAGAGAGTAATGCATTTCAGCTCCAAGACCAAAAAGGAAACATACAACCCATTCTTTTAAATGGGTACCATCTCAAACTCTACTTTAGTTAGAGAAGATCCTCTTATTGTAATATATGTATATATGGTGTGTTATATTTTCTTTATGTATGCATTATGTATTGTATTTTTCATACCACATCCAAAAGAAAAAAAGCAAAAAAAACTAAAAAAAAGGGGGAGGTAAATATATGCTCCCAGAAAAGACTGTGATACATTCTGCAAGAGGGTAACTCAAAGGGGAAATCCATAGTAAAAGTAGTCAAAATGGTATAGCGAAATTTCAGAGAGGAAAGCTGAACGACTAAAAATCTACTTTGTCTGATATTTTACCGCAAGAGATGGAAATTAAATGCGCTTTGGAAAGCATACCAACGATTAGTTTACCATCATTTACCATGAACCTCATCCAATTAGAAACTCACCCTTCACTGATAAGCCACGCTTTGCATAATTTTATTTACTCATTTGAATTCATGGGAGGGCAAAAGCCAACTCGCTTTCATTAATGATGAAGAGATGTGAAAAAGGCTATTTAAATAGGAATTCAAATACTCAACCATTTACAAGAAACTAATTAGAAGGAGCAAAAATATTGTTGATGACGATCTGCAACTTATCACCAAGGAATTTGTGAAAAAAGAAATTGAGTGGAAGCTAAAAATGTATCATATTTAGCAAAATAGATAGACAAACCATGCTACACAGATAATAAAGTAGGGGTCATGGATAAAAAAATGACATATATGACCAGGGAAAACCTAATATGGAAGTACGAAGAGAAATTTTTCAAGGGTGAGTTGTTTTCAAACCAAGGTATGGGAGCCATGTATTCTTTCCTCGCCTATGACATTTGTGATGCAGTATATCCATACCTTGAATTAGTCTCTAGTATAGATAAATTTTATGACCCTGATTCAAGGTCTATAAGAACATCACACGATAAGGTTTTGTTCCATGTTAATGAACAAACTTGTTGAGAGATGTTTGTAATAGGGCAGAAACCTCAAACATCCCCTAGAGACTTTAGCTTAGAGCAACAATCTAAGTATTATACCCTAAGGAATTGAAAGCAAAATGGAAGTCAATTTAAAAAATTGGGTGTACAACCAGCTCAAGAACACTAAGCCTAGTCAAGCCCTACCTATGACTCCCATTCCCATGAGTGAGTTTATAGAAGTAGAGCTTTATTCTTTGTTAACAATTATAATTGGCCTTGATTCAGATGTAGAGGTGAATGATTGATAATTAGCTATTGCATATTATATTTCCAATAGTAGGATGTACGTCCCACAGCCAGGAAATAGTAGTAGCACCCCAATTTACTTTAATTGGCATTTATTCCTTGCCAGAAGAATGCATGAGCAACTTGTGGAAATGTAATGGGAAGTATAAAATATAGTATTCATACATTGTTCTAATCTGATCTAGATGTTCTTTGGTGCTACCAGAGAGGAATATCCATGGATATCAATAAATTATAGGGACACAAATGGACATATATTGGACTAGGGTTCTGAGTAGAACTCAGTCATATTACCCTTTCAACTTTGAATTTCTTAAACCTACTCTCAATGTTATGTATGGTGATTGTCCTAGACTAGCCCTAGAAATTTAAAAGAGAATCAAGGTAATTGGGGCAGAAAAAGGGTACTGGTATATTCTAACAGAAGGTACAATCATCAGATTATATAGTTTTATAGAGAATCCCTTCTTATTGCCACATATGTCACAAACCGCTTATTTGTACTAGAATATTGCAAGCAAGTTGATTATATAAATTGTAAATTCAGTTTTGAAAATAAAAGAAGGGCAACCATTGAATATGGTTTCAAACTGTAAATTCAATTTTGAAAACAAAAGGAGGGAAACTATTGAATATGGTTCCAATGAAGGTGATATCACTGTATGGTAAAAATGGTAGTGTGAGAAAATCATGAAAACTATGGAAAGATTAGGTCTCATACAAATTCCACATAGATGGAGGTATGACCTAGATGATTTGTTTGTAGAAAGAATCAAGGAGTTGCATGGAGAAAAAATGGCCAAAATGGTGAAATCTAAATGCACACATATGGAGAAAAATAAAAATAATAGAGAGCAGTCTCCTATTAAATGGAACATGGGAAAATGGAATAACTTCCACCACAGAGATATTTTTATGTGCATGCAAATGATTATGATACAAATAAGATCTCTCCAACCAAAACCCTCGAATGGTGGAAAATATGAGTGGAAAGAAATGCAATGAATAAAAAATACCCCACTCCTGAAATTGATGATGAATTTGAGAAAATATATGATGAACATGCTACGACTTGGAAGGCTCAACTAAAGAAAATATTAGTAGTGGTTCTAGGGAAAGCAGATACAAGCAAACCCAAAAGAGGTAAAGAAAAGGATAAAAAGAGTAGGACATACAAGAAGCAACAAGAGTCTACTCCGCCCTCCACCTCTCCTCTATAATAGGAGGAGGAAAACTTACAAGAAGCCGAAGTAGAAGAGGATACTCTAAGGAGAAGAAGATCCCAATGCAAAACTATAGAGGGAAATACCCCTGTAAAGGAAGGTCAAAAGAGAAAAGGAAAAGTGTTGGACCAAGCAGCTACAACCCCCTCTAAAAGGAAAGGTAAGAAAACTCTAGTTGCAGAAGCTGCTGAAATGCCTCCTCAACAAAAAACACAACCAACTATACCATTCAAAAGGAAGTTAGAAGGTGTAGTACTGGATATTGAATGTGAATCCTTGAAGAAGTAGAGATTGGATAAAGTGGAAAGATCAACACAATCTCCCGCGATGTTTGATAGATCAAATATTCAAGAAGATAGGAAGAGAAGTGCTGAAGAAATTCTCAATCAGGCTACAACAATAGGTTTAGGTATGATTTTTGATCTCATTCCCCCTTCTTCTCCCACTTATTCCCTAGAGAAATCTCATTCCCCTTCTCAATTTAAGAATTTTGTGGACTTATCCTCATCTGAACTAGACTCCCCTCAGCTAAATCTGCATCATTCACATTACCCCTTCCATTCAGTAAATTATCCACCCAATATCACCAAAAGTTCCAAATTTTCATCTCCAAATCCATGTTCACATAACCCATTGCCTTCTCCAGTTCCAAATTCCATTAATCCAACTCCTACATCATCAATTTCCCCAGTGACAATGGTGATACCGCTACCATCTACCTCTCCATCAACAATAGCAATTGGCTTTATTCCAGTTGTCATTTCTACTATAAATATAGATTCAAATATTACTTCCCCTTTTCCTCTTTCTACTACAATGGTCCCTTCCATTCCCACCAATGTCACTCCTACTCCCACAGATCATCCCATAGTGGTATCTCTTCATAATATCATGAGTTTCTCGCTAAAATCACAAAATATCTAGAGAATGAAGCTGGTCCAATCATCCAAAGGAATGTCTAGGGTAAGAAAGAAAATAGTAGTTGATCCTGTGTCTTGGTAGAGGATGAAATTCAAAATGATTCCTTTGGTAGAAAAACCAGTGGAAGATATGACAGTTAAATACTATCAGATAGTGGAGAAAATAGAACATATAGAGCAGCTAGCCACAAAATATGTGATGATTGCAGCCAAGGTTGGAATACAAACCATGTTTTTTAAAATTGATATCTACCGGAAGAAGGCTACTAAATTAGAGTAAAAGGTTTCTAGACTTCAAGCTACCATCAAGGACCAGAATAAAGAAATGTAAGCCTTGCCAAATGATGTTAAGAAAATATTGTAGATTTCAAGGAACAAGTGTAGCAGCTGCAAGAGCAGAATAAGTAGTATGCAGAGCAAATATAGATTTTAGAGTAGCAACTGCAGGAGGAGAAAATGAAATCGGCCAAATTTTCTAAGGTCAAGGTGAAACAGGTCGGGAGAGAAATCCTATCTGAGGTCTTGGAGAGATGCTCTGAAATATAGCATATTTGTGACTTCCTAAATGAGGTTAGTGAGGTATTGCCAACATCAAGAGAAGTTATAGAAGCTACCACCAAACTCATATGACTAGTTGCTCCAAAGGCCAATGAGCTCCTCAATGTGTCTAAAGCTATATGCAACCAATTGGATAAGCCTATTCCCAAAAAGGATTAGAGAACTTCAAGAATTATATCATTATTAAGAAGAATAATCTACTCCAGAAAGGGTGGCCATTAATTGAGAAATTGGATGAATAATTGCAAAGGATTGTTGATATCAATCAAGAGATGGTGCAATGCAGTTTTAGCAAATTTTAGAGGGAAAATGACTTGATGATATCAAATAAATATTTCTAGAGGAGTATACAAGCATTGATTCGAGAAGAATTGAAAATAGATGCATGGAAGGAGTCAATCAATCAAGATAAAGTTACTCAGCTGATGAAATATGCAGCCAAACTGAAGGATCTGATGATTAACTTGGTAGAAGGGGGAGCTTCCTCCTCTTATGATATGCTAGCAAAATTGTGATATGTTGAGCATCAGATTTCAAAAATCCAAAATGCTACATTAACATCCTGGAATAATGCTATGAATATATTGAATCTAGAAAAACACATTCTAAAAGGAGAACCAGAATCAGAAAGGATCGATGACAATGAGGAGAAACAACATTCAGGAAAGGAAGAGGAGGAAAAAAATCAGCAAGAAAATCAAAAGGAAGAACAGGCAGAAGACCAAGAAGAGGAGGTAGTGGAAGATGCTTCCCAAGAACAACATCATTAATAAAGGCATGATAATTCCAATAATTTTGTTGTTCTTTTAATTCAAAGTTTGCATAGAGTTAGAGTAATAAAGATCATTTTTGGGAGGAGTAGTTTTGAACCTGACATTGTTAGAGAGGAAAATAAGTGTGGGTTTACCCAGACATGTGAAAGGTATTAGGCTTGTCCCGACCGTGTATATATATATATATATATATATATATATATATATATATATATGATAAAGAGCATACTCCCATGTATTTTGAGTATGGTAATAGTTGTTCCTAAATATGGCCTCCATGTGAACCTTTACTCTCTAAGTTTTCTTTTAGCGACTTTAGAGAGTGGGGTTTATAGGGAAGTTTTATTTGGAAATATAATCTACAACTGGTGGATAGGAGCAGATTGTAGAAGACTCACGGGGGCAAATCTAACTCATTTTATTTTTGACTCTAGTACCCAATGGATAAGGATTTGAGTTCATAGCCTTTCTAGCAATGCTCCCTAGGAGGCACTAAAATGTAGACCCCAAAAGACTACATACTTAGCCAAATTATATAAATCTACTAAGTAATCATAAAAGAGGGCAAAGGCAATGTGGAGTTTCCACTGAGATAAATTTTGCAGTAAACGAGGTCAAATTTGGGTAAGCAAAATTCAGAATAGCGAAAAACACAAGAAGTGTATGGAAATTTTTCATGTCAAAAGGAGCAAAAGTTTAAAATCTGCCAAAAGATAAATTACGTAGTCAACATGGTCAAACTATACACGACATAATTCAGAGTTGCAAATCTTGGAAAGCAGTGGTAACACCTCTAAAATGCCAAAGCAAAATAACAGTTTCATAGTCAAACCAATCAAATTAGACCTAGCAGAAATCAAAGTAGCAGATTTTGCGAGAAGCCATTGGCAGCCACAAAAGCCAATTCTGTAATTAGTGCAGTCAAGCCTTACTCAGTGAAATTTGGAGTTGTAGATTATTTGAAAGGTTGTGAGATATTTAAAAACTCATACTTTGCAATCAATAGGGTCAAGCCAGGTCTAGTGAAAAATGAACCGGTGGATTCTAAAGAAGGCAAAGACAAAAAAAAATATTTGGGAAGATAAAATATAACTAGAATCAAGATTCAACTACATTTTCAGTTACAAATCGATGATAGAAGGTTCCTGCAAGAATGAAGAATGGTCTAGATTGATCTGTAACCTTTCCAGTCATGGAAGTTGATTAAGGAGCTGAGCATTTGCAAAGTGCAAAGACATAGCATTAATGGAGTGCATCTTAGTTCCCTTATTGAAGATTCATGACAGGTCACCACCTCAACACTTTGTTGTTTTAATAGGGAAAGTCGTTGTAATGTTACAATATGTTAATCATTGTAAAATATATATAAGGAGATAAAACCCCCATGATTAAGGGCTAGATCTGGAGTGTTTTCTTGATATATTATTGTAACTGCTATGAGATCAATGGAAGGAGCATTACTTGGATGTTTACCTATAGATTTTTGCCTTCACCAACTGTGAATTTGTTGTATGAATGCATTTTTGTTAGTGCTTTATGGTTAGTCAATTTTGTTGATATTGGATTGCTAATTTAGAGCACACTGGAATGGTTCATGCCTGAATAAATGCTACAGAAGACTTCTATTTTCGGTAGCCTAAGTGTTGATCTAATTCTTCTATTTGGATTATTAGGATTTAGATGTTTGAAATAGTTTTTTGAGCATTTATTTATTTTAATGGTGAAGATGTTAAGTTTTCATTGTTGTTAGTATCAAGTGTGGCATACTGAAAATGTGATTGATCAATGGATTCTTTTTATTTTTCAATGTTGTTAGCTCTATCTGGCCATCCTTATTCTCAATTGTTTTCTAACCCTTATCTTATTTCTATTCCTAAAATTATGCTTTAAATTGATCTTAATTGAGTCAACACCTAAAATAGTTGACAAGAAATACCAATCTACTCTGGAGGTTGGATTGAAGTATAACTCTGATCCATCCAATGTCAGGGTTTGAGTTGTGATTAGTGAGTAAGTGCCTCCTAGAAGTCATAGATTCATAATTATAGTTCAAAGTTTCCTTTATGTCAATTTATATCCCAACAAGACCCTGAGGGTAATAAGTAGTTTGGAATGATAGATAATATTTTGTGCTACAAATGTAGAATCATCGTACTAAAATTGAGTGGTTTAAGGAAGTTATTAATGCAAGAAGCCCATAGATCTCCTTATTCTACTCACCCTTGAGGGACAAAAATGAGGGAAAACATGAAAATAACCTTCTTCTAGGTAGGGATGAAGAAATATACCATCGAATATATGGTGGTACCTTGAATTTTAGAAGGTTAAGGCAGAATGCAAGCATCCCATAGGACAATTGTATCCACATGATGTACCTACACAAAAATTTTAGGTCATATCTATGGATTTTATTGTAGGTTTACCTAAGACTAGGTACCAACATGATGCAATCCTAATAGTAGTTGACAAATTGACTAAGGTTGCACATTTTATACCTAGGATAACCAAGGACGATGCTCAAGTGGTGGATAATAGATTTGCCAAAGAAGTGTTCTGATTGCATGGGTTTCTTGAGGTAATCATCTCATTTAGGGATTCCAAGTTCAGTTTTTGAGTTTTGGAAAACCCTTCATAATGCAATAGGCACAAAACTGAATATGATTTTGGCATACCACATTGAGACAGACGATCAAATAGAATAGGTAAACCAAGTACTAGAGGATATGCTTTGCATGTACTGCATGGATCATAAGTCTCATTGGGAATACTATCTACATATGGTAGAGTTCACCTACAATAATGAGTATCACTCATCTCTATAAATGACACCTTTCAATATCTTGTATGAACAAAAGTGTAGAACGTCATTGTCTTGGGACAACCTAGAATATCGAGTTGTGATTGGGCCAAAAATGGTCAAAGAAATGGAAGATCAATTGAAGGTAATTAGGTAAAGAATCAAAGAAACTGATGATAGACAAAAAAGTTATGTTGTTTTAAAGAGAACTCCGAGGGAGTACTTAGTAGGAGATAAAGTTTTCTTGATGGTTAAAATACATAAAAGTATGATTAAATCTATGAAGTTGGATCCATGATTTGTAGGACTCTTTGAGATCAGTGGAAATATCAGTATGGTTGCGTACCAACTTGCTTTACCTCCTAATCTGTTAAAAATCCATGATACTTTCCACATATTTTTTTTTAGAAAATATGTTGCTGACCCTGAACATGTGTGGGATGTTTCTAATTTGCAAATGGAAAATCCAAAGGTAATTGAAGTGATGCCAGTAAATATTCTCGAGTTTCATTCTAAGACTATGTGAAATTAAACTCTTGAGAAATGTAAGGTCCAGTGGGACCATTTCTCTAAAAGGAATACCACTTGGGAGAAAGTAGAGGATATGAAAAAACATTTTTCCTTCTTGTTTGAAAATTTATAAATATAATAATTTGCTTTTGTTTGTTTTGTAAATTAGAAATACTCGGGATGGTTTTAAGTACCAATGGGGTAGGATGTCATGACCCTCCTTGGTGGACTTTGTGGCACATAAATAATATATTAATTGATGGGGATTTTAATACTTATTTGTGTGCAATTAAATAACTATGCGATGTTTAGATTAGTTTTAAGAAATATGGTACTGCTAAAAAATTGCAATGTGAAGGATCAGGTACACTTGTATGTGGAAGAAGTTGAGTCATCCACCAAATGCGATGGTACTTGAGGTTGGGGAAGTGATGATAAGGCAACTCGAAAGTAACATGGATGGATACCTTCATGTAGGCATGCATTATCGGTAGGGATAATTATAAAATAACTAGTCACCTTGAGCCTCAACTGATTGCTTAGTAGCTACCATGAATTCTTCGGTTGAGACTAGTGATTAGGTTGATGGAAATATTCCCTCTTTGTATGTTGCATATGTTTGATTATATTTTACTTCATCACTTTCTACATTAGTGGTTTAGGAAATAAAAGCATGCATGAATAGGATACCTTTGAGAGCTTCTTGTTTCAATTAAAACCTCTTACTCTCTACTTTATAAATAATAGATGTTTTATTTCAAAATGAAAATAGAGTTTCATTTTAAATAAATAGAGGTGTTTTATTTTGAAATGATAATGGAAGTTCATTTTAAATAAATAAAAAGGTTTTATTTTGAAATGATAATGGAAGTTCATTTTAAATAATAAAAAGGTTTTATTTTTAAATGATAATTGAGCTTCATTTGAAAATAATATGCTAAATTACTTTAAATGATAAATGGACTTCATTTCTAAGTAATATATTAAAAAAATATAATAATAAATAATATATTGTTCATTTCTTCGAATGACAGTGGTCAATTCGAGCATGGATCAACCTCTTGAAAACTCAATGGCTCTATTATCGATTCAAGAGCAGCAAGTTGCACATTCAAAGGGATGGGAATGTCTTCCAGTGATGAAAGGGAGAGTTCCATTTATGACCAAGATTATCAAGGATTCTAGCACATGAGATCTGATTCTAGCCATCATGTTAAGCAGCTGGGGAAGTTATGACAGACAATGAAGCATTGGAGAGTGGTGTTAGAACACTAATATAGCAAAGTTGGCTATATTTCCAATTGTCATCTATTCAATGATTTATTATTATTAATAGTTGTAGGTTGATTTAGTATCTATCATCAATCATAATATTAATTCATGTTTGCGTATGCAAGAGATAACCCTCTCTAAGTGGCAAAGGACTTAGCCCTCCTAAAGTGGTAAACAATTATTTGATTGTTCATTCATATTCGTGTTTGTATTATTTTATCAAGTGGTATCAGAGCTATAATATTGGCATTGTGGGAATAAAGTATTTTTGCAAGGAAGCCATCACTGTTGCTTTCCAGATCACAACAATTTTTTTTTTCTATATCCTATCCTCGCTAACGCAGTCCTGAACAACAAAAAGCAAGCTCATTTTAGGGTACATTTAATTCAAACAAGATATTCTAAAACCGTTTATATCCCAAATTCTCTTGGTGGTTGCGCTTGACAAGTGATGACATCATGGTAGGATTTAGAAGGCAATGCAAAAAAGTTAAAATCTACAGAGGCATCGTGGTAAAATTTAGAAGATGCAGCACTTACAATATAAGCTTTAGAGACATCATAATAATTGAAGGGAAGAAAATTTTAACTGAAAAGCTTTGGAGAAGTCGTAGTTATATTTGAAAGGAGGAAAATATTAATTTAAATCTTAAAAATCATCGGGTCATATTTGGAAATAATTATGTGTTAACATTATAAAATAAAACTACGAACCAGTTAAAAACTATGATTTCAAACCATTCGATAATACTCAATAGACATCCAACAATTATTTAATGATAGCAAAATCAGTTACGAGTGATAGCGAAGCATCATTTTGGAAGTAGTATCATCAATTTAGCATAAAAAAATAGTGCAAAATGTAGGTTAAATTAGTTAGAAAATGATTCAAATACATCACAAAAAAAGTAGCCAAACCTAAAAACACCCTCAATGTTTTGGCCAATACTGGTGCGACAAGTTTACATTAAATCAATTTTTTATAAAGGTACACAATTCACTTGTTTTCTCCCATTTTATATTTTTGGTTTAAGGGATATTTTAATCCCACATTTGCAGTGTTTTGGGCTGCAGTATAATTTAAGTACGTCCGAACCCAGAAGCTTAGTTATGACCACCTCCTATGGTCACAACCCCCCCACGCAAGTTCACACATTGAGTGTCCTCCACGTATCTATCTCATAGTGTGCCTTCCCATCTTGTTTCCTGCATCTATCCTATAGTGTCCCACTTGTTTGTCTGGTAGCATGCTTGTCATCTTGTGCTCCTCGTATCTGTATGGTAGTACCTCCCATGTTTGACCTCTAGTTCGTCCCTACTATATTTATCCTCTAGTACATCCTCACTGTCCTTTTCCTCTAGTGTCATCACTGTATTATCGATTAGTCTGCATATTAATGGTTGTCTAGTCCTTCGGGTAATCAAGTTGAATAATCGTTGGAGGCCTAAAAATGGTTGTCTAGTCCTTCGGGTAACAAAGTTGAATAATCGTTGGAGGCCTAAAAAACTAGCCATTGGCGAGTAAAATCAACATTAATGTTGAAGAGCTACCACACCACTAGCTATTGGAAGTTTTTGTTGACCATTAAAAAGAAGAAACTCGTTGGTGACCATTGGAAAGATATTGAGCAATTAAAGAGGAATCTAACCATTGTAGGATTTTAAAATTTAAATTTTAATCCTTGAAACCATAAATCAAATTTTTGGCAGTAAATCAAGCGCATGAGTGACAGGTGGAATAGAGGATCAAACGAAATATTACATAGCACTGATAATATGAATGAAGGATAACTAAATTTACTAAGAAGACCTCCATGAAATAAAGGTATGCAACATAATTCTCCTTTACGCATTAATATTTTTAACCCCAACCACCCTACCCTTAACTCCATGGCTCCTCCCAACTCATCCCACAAGAATCTCCAACATGAGGAAGTCGTAATCCCTTCTTCTTGCAACCAAGAATTACAAGATTGTCTATCTAAAATGACTAGTAATATGAAGAAAATGTTGGAAGTTCTCCAACAACTAGTAAAAAACCAAAACCTTGAACTTCCTTCCTCTCCAACTAATTCCTATAGACAAAATGATGTTGTGGATCAATATCCTTTCCTAGGTCACAATGATCTTAAATCATATATGGGGGAAGCTGCTCAATATTTGAAATGGCCTCCAGGTGTTACCGTTCCACATACTAATATTCCCATCTTTGAGGGTGGGGATCCACATGGCTGGTTAGCTAAAATGGAGGGTACGCTACATTTATATCATATTCCTAAAGTCAGAAAGGTTTCTTACACCTCTTCAAAATTGGGTACAAAATATTACCAGTGTTTTGTTTGGCAACAATGTCAACACAAATGTACCATCTTATGGCCCAAATTTAAAGATCTTTTCCTAAAAATATTTGATGAAGGTGTCTCTTCTTATTACATCGTGCGCCTGTTAGATCTCAAACAACCTAGTTCTATCAAAGATTATATTTCAAAGTTTACAAGTCTTCTTGCATATACGAAATATGTAAAAGCTTCTATGGTGGTTTCTGCATTTCTTCATGGACTAAAGAAAAATAATCAACTCAAAGTGGACCTACATGATCCCTGCACTTTGGATGATACCATGAGTATAGCTCAGATTGTTGAATAAAAGTTTTAAAATTTGACATATTCTAGGTGAGACTCTAATACTCATCCTCATTATAGCAACAATTCCTTTCGAAAAAATTAACATTCATCAATATATTTTTGCTTCTAGTGTCACAATTATTATCCCAGAGATAAAGTATGTGTACCACATTCAAATAGAACATGAAAATCAGGAGGAAGAAGAAGTAGCAGAAGATATCACTTAGCAAGAGTTGCCCACATATACAAAACAAATATTAGGAGATAATAGTGAAGCAACACTAGAAGATGACACTATGGCTATTTTAGTACATGCTCTTATGGGGATAACAACTCACCATACAATTAAGGTACCAAGGTTTATTCAGTATAAACACATTAATGTGTTGATTGATTCAGGTAGTACATATAACTTTATCAACATCAAGACTGTTAAAGCATTGAACTTGTTCATTAACACTACCAATCAAGATAAGTTTCAAGTATTAATTACAAATGGTGGAAACGATCAATGTGTGGGCATAACATCTCCAATTTAAATTAAAATGGGAAATTACACTTGGTGAGGAACTCTCTTCGTTATGAATTTGGGAAGTTCAAATGTTATTCTGGGTGTCGAATGGTTAGAAAAGCTAGAAGTTGTTAGTTTTAATTTTCAAAAATTATATGTTGAATGGAAATAGAATGGGAAGACTATTCATCTCCAAGGAATTCAATCTCCACCTTCCAAGGTGGTGAGTTCACAATGCATGGAAAATATTTTCAAGAAAGGAGGTTATGGATTCATAGCTCAAATCAATTTCATGGAAGTTCAAGCACAGGATACCCCTATAATTCCCTTGAATGATCTTCAAGATATTGTGGCTACTATGATGAATTTTATGTGGAGGAGGATGGGAATTTGAATGTGACAAAGAAGCTTGAAGAAGAAAAATGATAAGGGGAGGAAATAAAAGAGGGAAATTCACTTTGCGATGAAGAGAAAGAAGATGACAACGATTGGAAGAGGAGGCAAAAAATAGCAAGGGAAAAGAGGAGAGCACTTGATTCCTAGGACACTGGAGCTAGCAGGATTTAAGGTTGGTATTCATTTTCTAAAGTGAAAAATGACAACACCAAATCAATATATAATAGAATCAACACAATAATTTATTGCACAAATGAAGACAATAATATTGACATTATAATGGAGGGGAGCCTTAATCTCCAATGTTACAATATGATCTTATACCAATCCAATGATTACAGATCTAGGGTTTTGAAAATATTATTCACAAATAAATATATGGTGTCTTCTACAACATATTTGCTCCAAAAAAGTGTGCAGGTGGGCTTGTGTATCCCTACAAAACCACCCTAGCTGCAACGACTTTAAAAAATGTGGTTCTTGCACCTACAAATAGAATACAATATAAAAGGGTTAATAGCACCTGTGAGGGCTCCACTGTGTGAGGCCCTTTTAATATTAAAAATCTACAAACCCTAATGTTGTAATATTGCACTATAAATAAAAATGCAAAAACATAAATAAATGCAATAAATATCTTACCTTGTCAATGCTGATCTATGCTTCTGCTTCTATGTTTGAAAGTCGAACAAACGTTTGGAAGCACCCAAGGGCTTACAAATTGCAAATAGCTTCCAAAAAATATCTAGAGGTGTTCAAAGATGACTGAAAATGCTCAACAATGTTCCAGAAATGCTCAGCAACATTTTGTGAACTTTGGGAGGCATTCGGGGGTGGATGGGAGTGAGAAAGAACCAGATCTGGTTTGTGAGGGTTTTATGATGGTAGAAATGGAATATGCAATGGTGGTGGCGAGGGAGGAAGATGGTAGCAAAGTGGCTAGGGTTTGTCAATGGATAGAGTGCTCGAATGTGATATTTAAAAAAAAAAATCGTGGATCTTAATTCATCAAAATGAATCATCTTTTATAATCTGCCCTTGAACATGTTAAGGTTTCGACAAAACCAATAGGCGGTCAAGATCAAAACATGAGGAAGGGTGGAGATTAAACTTGAGCATATGACATGGATTGATATGGGTGGGTGGCTAAGATTAAGTTGTGGCAGATGGCTAGGATTTATTCACATAAATACACATATATTTATTATATAAATATAAATATAAATATAAAATATTAATATTTATGTATAATATTAAATATATATATTTATATAATGAACGATTATGATTTTAGGATACAAATGGATAACAAGTGGCTAGATTTTGGTATCTACAGATGCCCCTTTTTATATCATGTTACGTGGAACACAATGCTGTGCAAAAATACGAGACACCTAGTTTGGTGTGATGAAGCAACTTTCTTTCCTTGGAGTGCAAAGAAGATCTTGAAGACAAAGAATTTGTTGGTGTAGCTTACCCCCTCAATTGGTGAATGAGTGAAAAATGAGTCTCACAAGCCAATTGATAGAATTATGGGTAATGATGTAGGTGAATGGTGTAATTGCAAGTGTATGATGTAAATGCAAATGATATGAATGATGTAAATGTGGATGTCATTTTTGCCCCAATGGAGAAAAAAGTTTTTGTATAATGCAAGTGGTTGATTATGTTTTTGCCCCAATAGAGAAGGGGTTTTTGCCAAGTGTGGATGTAAATAAATTCTATTTTTGTCCCAATAAAGAAGGGATTTTTGCCAAATGCATATGTATGATGAATGATGTAAATGAATTCTATTTTTACCCCAAAAAAAAAGGAGTTTTTGCCAAATGTAAATGTATGATGAATTATGTAAATGAATTATATTTTTGCCCCAACAAAAAAGGAGTTTTTTCCAAATGTAGATGTATGATGTGAATGATGTATCCTAATGTGGGAACTCAAAATCAAATTTAGTTACCCCAATTTTGGGGTGATTCCATGCTATTGGAAAACATGCCAATTGGCATCATTGAAATGCAAAGTGATGAAAATGCAAAAATAAAGAGTCAACCCATGGATGGTCAACTAGTGACTATAGGATAATTCCCTCAATTGGAACCAATCAACCTAGGAAGGGCCTTATCCATGATGATTTTCAATATAAAATAAATGTTGAAATGTGATTTTATTCGTGTTTCAAGCCCCACAAACAAGGCCATCAATGACAACTTTTTGAGCAAGTTAACTTGGGCATAGTCTCACTTGAGAAATGAGTAACCCAAAATGATTTTGTGTTTGAACAAGAGGATGTTGAATGATGATGGGAAAGTGTCCTTATGGTGATCTAACCATCTTACCGAATTGCATGGACAACCAATCACTACAATCGCCAAGGAGATAGAATAGACCACTAGATACAAGGTTCACTTGAAATTGTAGCTGAATTTGGTAAATTTTTAATACAAATACAATGGTTGATGGATTGGATGGTGTTGAAATAAATATGTGATGATGAAAAATGCATTTATGATTGGATTGCATAGATTTGTGAAAATTTTCATTATTTTGGAGCATTTGGAAAAGCAATTTTTGGGCAATTTTGTGACTTTTGGTCGCAAACAAAAGTTAAGCACCCAAAGCAATTCATGTTATCACAAATAGTGGTGAAATAATGAAATGTATGATTGGAATGATGAATGTGGTCATTTTGTGAAAAGTGAACCATTTTGAATTTTGTAGGGTGATTTGTGTGACTTTTTATTGTAAACATAAATCAAGCACCCAAATCAATATTTGGTTTCACAAAACATGTTATGATGATGAAATGAATGCATGGGTGCAATGTGGGGTGATTTTGTGGAGGTAAGCTACATTTTGAAATATTTTGTCTTTATATAAATTTTTGAAGCTAGACGCTGGCTAGATTCTGCATTATGCACATATGTTGGCAAGCATTTGCCACTCTACGTACGCTGGTCAATATTTCAATGCATCATGTGAATGCCCATGGGTGTTTGAGCATGCCAAAAATAACTATAAATAGTCTACAAAGGTAAAATTAGATTCATTATTGCATTCACGAATTCCAAAAGTTTAGACTAAGGAAGTGAGTGAGTGAAGGAGTGTGGTGGAGTGAAGGCCATGGTGATTGAGGGAGGGGATGTTGTGGGAGAAAGGATGCAGGTGGATAAGGTAAGTGCCCTTGGCACTCTTGTTTGGATTTGTGTAATTTTTGTTTTGAATTATGCAATGAATGTGATATTCATGTGCTTGCATTGTGTGTGTTA